>JAJQQW010000016.1:15141869-15608143 GCA_025583905.1 Ia io | reverse complement strand
CCCAATTGACCCCTCCAGCCCAAGGCTAAAACCAACAGTAGCTAGCATATTAATGCAAAAAGACCCATTGGAAGTCTAATGGACTTTGATATTCAGCAGGGCTGAAAATCAGCAGAATATCGCCCTGCTGTTGGTTCAGTGGCTGAAGGCAATGCCCTAACCTGATAATCCTTTTACTGTTTACCAAACTTTACCTTTGATATGCCTGTATGCATTGCTAAGGGCAAATGTGTATTCAAGTACATAAAAAGCAGACCAGCAAGAAGTCGGTGTGCCTCTCCAAGAGGGAGGTTTCCACCTGCCCTCTCCCCCATGCCTTCCAAATTCATATTTCTTGTATAGTGTTTTCATTTGTGCATGGCCCCTTCTTCAGATCCTGAACCCTAAACCGTGCTGGATGCGACACCCTCCCAGTATCATTCTCTTCTTACAGATAAAGAAATTAATGCTTAAAGAATTTGAGCAACTTGTCCATGCTCACACTATCATAGTAAGCCTTTCTTAACATGAAGAGTTAGGACTTTCGCACTCACCAGTCTTACAAAAAGCACTGCAACTCAACTTCATCCACATGCCTGAAAATTAATTCAAGGAGTCTGTCACCAGAAGCTATATAAACATATTGTTATTTAGCATAAATAGAATATGCAGCAGAATTCATCCTTTAAAAAATACTTATTGATATTTGATTGTATATACAACATAATAGGGTTTGCTGTAAACAGGTGTGTCTTAAATTTTGTTGGAGAGATAGAATGTATATTAGTAAAGGAACATTTAATTAAGTTTCAAGAGAATGTTTTATAGATAATAAATACTATAGGAATTTGGATTGGAACACTAGTAGACAGTCCAATGGAAAGATCCTTAGATAACAGGACATCAGTTCCAATTCTGCCACCAACTGGCCACTTCCAGCTCCTTAACCTTCAAGATTCTTCCTTTCTCAGTGCCTCGGTGCTAGACTACAGTGCCCAGTTGTTTCATCAAACACCATCTAAATGTTGCTGTGAAGATATTTTTTGAATGTGATTAACATTGACATTGGTAGACTTTGAGTAAAGCAGATTACCTTTCATAATGTGGTGGGCTTCATCCAATCAGTTGAAGGCCTTAAGAATAAAAACAGGTTCTCTGAACAAAAATAAAATAAAAGGAATTCTGCCTCCAGTCTGACTTCAGACTCAAGACTACAACATTCATTCCTGCCAGAATATCCAGGTTACCCACCAGCCCTTCAAATTGCAGACTTTACATTTCCCACAATCACATGAGCCAATTCTTTAAAATAAATCTCTCTCTCCAACCAGTGGGGTATACATATATCCTATTGGTTCTGTGACAGTAGGCAGTTAGTTAGATAATAATCAAAGAGGAGGGAGCGAAGGAAACTCAGATATCCGATTAAGCCTGAATAAGCTTTACAATCACCCCAGGGCGTCCACTCCCCACCCCCACCCCCAACAGGAGTTGGGGAGAAATGGCGCAGAGAAATTCCTTTCCCTGAGTGCATGCACAGCTGGAGCCAAAATGACAACCATAAAGCAGGAGGGGACTAGTGGGGGGTGGGGGTGAAGGGGGAGGAGAAGATCAGATAGGATAAGGGCACAAGCACCCAGAAAATCCAGGAAAGAGGTTGGATAGGCAGAAGGCACCAGCACAGCAGGGTGGGGGGGGGGGGGGGGGGGGGGACTGCGGTGGGGAGAGGCAGGAAAGAGATTGGGGTAGTTTGAAGGAAAGCCTGCTCTTTCCCCAAACTCAAGGAATTATATAGAAGTTGAATAAAGGTCCTGCTCTGTGGCAGCCACGTGGGCCAGAGTGCAATCCCCACCTGGATGCCATGGAGCCTTGGCAGCAAGCATGGAGAAGGGAAAATGAGGCACAGAGAAGTTAAGCAACTTACCCAAGGTCACACAGCTAAGAATCTTGATGCCAGCTGGGAGCAGAGACTGGGCTGGATTCCTGGAGCCTCAGCTGATGGCACTGCAGCTCTGGTTCCTGACTCTCCAGGCCAGGTGGGCACAGGTGCAGGCCTGCAGCCCGGGAAAGTGGACTTCTTTCCCAGTGAGACGGAGCTGGACGAGGCACAGGGCATGGTGTGACCAGGCTCTACCAGCTGAGGGCTGGGAAAGCACTTTGTGGAGTGCTGCAGCCTCTTCCAGGGCCTCTGTGTCTTGCGCACCCTCCTTGGAGCACGCCCGCACCCTTCTCTCAGGCTGTACATTTGCTTTCTTTTCTCCTAAACTTTAAGGGTCCCCACAAGACCTGTAACCACGGGAGCAGTGGGCTTTAAGCTTTAAGGACTCTCCTTTTGCCTCTGTAACCTCCTTTCCTGAGTCTGGGCAGCCCCGTGTAGGCTTACTCCCATTGCTGGGATCTGGCCTCTTCTCTCCTAAGCCTTCCCTTTGTTTTTGCTCTAATAAGCCTTGCCTTTATGGCTTAAACTTCTCCTATGTGTGTGTCCCTGAAATTCCTTTCCGGTGACACAGCAAAAACCTATTTCCAGGCCATGTTGGGGCAGACCCACCTCCGTCCCAGTCTTTCTCCCGCCCCCGCCCCCCCCGCCAGCAGTGCTATTTCCCTGGAAAACCCTAAAGCAAAAGCTGTCCTTAATGAAGAACTTACTTTGACAAGAAAAATGTGGGAAGCGATCAGAACTGTAGAAGTACAATTTACTCTCAACATATTTTCTGTTGATCATTTTTTTGACCGGAACCTTTCTTGACCCTCCAGCTAAACGCTCTAAAAGTGTTTCATCCTTTTTCCTTCACAGAACTCATTACCATGTGTTAAATACATGCCTTTGTGTGATGTTGAACAGCCGATTTTGAATATTTATTAAGTAGCAAATATTAGAACATTTCATAATAATATCTTTCATTGTTCCAATGAAATATGCACACAATATACCCAAGTGGTAAGTACAATGAAACAAGAATGTTTGCTGTTGTTTGGAATAGCTGATTTGCCTCGTGTGGCCTGAGTGTGTGTCCTTTGCTCAAGACATTCCCTGCATTTGGAAGAACCTCCAGTCATTTCTTGTCTAAATGGGGATGTAGCCCATTTGCTAAAGCCACGTGTAATGATCCTTCCAAGCTGAAATGCCCATTTTCTCCAGCTCCAAGTGGTCGCTACTTCTTTTGACTCTGTTTCTCTCATGATATTCATCACCGTATGTCCTGAATTAGAGCTATTTGTGTGTTTGTCTTGTTTCCACCTCTAGAAATAACAATCTTCTTAAAGGTAGTAGTTACTGATAAAGTATAGTTTTCATCAGAGCCTGCTGTGAATAAATAAACCCTGTGGATCATTTTGGTCTCTGGAGTTTAAGCTCCTCTCTCTAATTTGTGCTCTCACAAGTATTATAATAATTTTTATCAGAGTGACTGTAATCTTTTATGTATGGTAGTGGTTGGCTGATGAGTTTTTATTAGGTAGTGAAGAAATAAAAACTAGCAGCATGGGGCTTTAGCTTTGAGCTTGAAAATTGGCTCAACATGCCATTTTAAATGAGGGAATTTTATGGACCGTGATAGTAAAATCGCAGAAGTTTCGACACATACTCTGGTGACTGTACAGGAACCAAGGTACTTCCTTGTCCTCCCAGGAAATGTTCTGATATTTATTAGTGATGTTAACTTATTGCTAAATATGTAACAAAAGTAAAGCACAAGTATTTGCATACCCATCAAATATTTTACTTTCAAAGATAGTTTTTGTGCCCTCAATGAACAGTGTGTACTTTTCATCTAAATGCAGAACACTTTACTAACGTGACATTCTGCCAATAGACACAGTGGCACAATGAGTCAGGATGACTTTCCAGGGTAAAAAAGCAGAAATGGAACCTAACTTAGATCCCAGAATTTTAAAATTCCAATTAGGCATGTTTGACATCTTTGTGCCTCTTGGGGGGAAATTCATCAATAAGATACGGTTGGAGAACAGACATTTGTCCTTCAGGTCTTTCAACTAGTTTTACATTTTAATAAATCTAAAAGTTCCCCAAACCAGAATTATTTTAGAAGACGAATAATAATCTATAATACACTCAATCAATTCATTGATCCAATATTTTTTATTGATAACGTTTATGAAGAAAATATAGTTCCTACCTTCAAGAAGACCATTGTAGTTTTGAAGAAAATGGACATACACACCAAACTGACTGGTAAATCTCGTTGTTTAATGTTAGTTTTCCCTGCTGCCAATTCACCATAGTAAAACAAATTATCCCCTGTTCTATCTTGCACGTGAAAAAGTGAGATCTATTCTCTCCTTATATTGCAATTGTCCCTCCCCACTTAAGAAACACAAGCAGAACTCTTCAGAAAGAAAGGTGAACTGTGTGGATTCAGGCCCACCGAGGAAGGTTATGCTGCATTACCTCAAAAGGGGAGTGGAAGGAGGTTATTGTTTGCACTTGAAGAGGAGGGTGACTGGGCCCTAGAGGTGATTTCCTAATGTGGATAAGGACTTGGTTCTTATTTCCACTCAGAATCCCAATGGGTCGCAGAACCATATAGGTGGCTGGTGGCTCAATCTCTATTGCTGTAGCTTGGCAAGCCTCGCACCAGGCCCCTGGAGCTGAGTTGAGCATGGTGGAAGGGTATTACATAAACAACCAAGCAGCCAGGCTTTCAATAGGCCACGTGAGTTTGAGCAAAGGGCACGTGTGGGGTAGCGGGTGAGAAAATTTCCTCTATCCTTCTAGGTTCTTTTAGCTGGTTTAGTGTCAAATAAATATGAGACAGATTAACAAGAGCAAATGGCTAAATGTATTTACGTAGTATATGTATGGCACCCCATACACATGTATGAGAAGTTCAGAGACAGAAAGTAAAAATGAAGTATAAATGGCATTCAGCACGAAGGACACATAAGGTGCCTCAGGACTTTAGGGGGGAGAAAGGTCATTCACAGAAGAACAGATGCTCAGTAATGAGATGTGTGCCCTGTCCTATAGATGGATCATACAAAGTTATTTCTGGTGACAACTCTTATTATTGGCAAGACCCCAGCTCGTATTCTTTCAGGGAGAGAGAAAACTTTCTTGTGAAACCAGCGTCTCAATTGCCTTCAGCTGAAAATAATCCATGTGCCAAAGTGGCATGTCTCGGGGAGACCTCTTCTGAACCCCTTTGGTGGCAACATATTTTCAATGTAACTTAGGGATGTGCAGCGCTTTTATAGGTTGGCACCCAGCTGGGCTGTTCATGTGGCCCAAGTCTTAATCTAGCTCTGAGTTCAAGGACCTTTGAGAAGCGAAGATGTGTTTGTGGGAGGGATGGGAAATGAGACAGTAAAACAAATGACTGTTCTAATGAAACACGTGGGCATGCCTGATCTCCCCTGATCCCCACATCATTATGATATGTGTCAGCACCTCCATTTTAAAGTTGATGAAGATGATGCAGGCATTTCAGGGTCCAGGGATCTGAGGGTTCAGGACCCACTGTGGGTTCTTGGCTTCATGCAAATAAGAATTCAAATGCAAACCAGCATAGAGTTGAAAGTGAAAGTGAGTTTATTAGTGAAGCAGTGAGACAGAGAGTGGGCTACTCCACAGGCAGGCAAAGTGGGATTTACTTCTGTTATTGAGGTTCATTTAATCGTGGGGGAGGGCATTCACTAAGGGGGAGAAATATTGAGGAATTTTCAGGGAAAGGGGTAGAGGCTTCTCAGCAGAGCTCCATCAGCCAGTTTGTGTCCTTAGAAGGGCTTCCTCATCACGGCTGCAGGGTGTCCTTTAGTATGCTAATATATTACAACTAGAGGCCCGGTGCATGGGTCCCTCACCCTGGCCTGCACCCACTTGCAATCCAGGACCCCTTGGGGGATGTCAGAGAGCCAGTTTCAGCCGGATCCCCGCAGGCCCAATCCAGACAGGAGGGAGCCTGATCCTGTGTGTTGAGCATCTGTCCCCTGGTGGTCAGTGTGTGTCATGGCGACTGGTCGACCGGTCGTTCAGTCATTCTGTCTTTCAGTCACTTAGGCTTTTATATATATAGATGAGGTTAGGGGTTACTTTAGGTGAAATTAGTCACCATATTGGATTGAGCTGGTCTCTACCAGTTCTAAGCCATAAATCCACTGAGGTTGGTCTTACTATCTCCCCTTCACAGTCCGGTAGCCCTTATTACTTAGAGCCATTTTGCCTCAGACCCTATCTCAAAACTGAGATAAGGAAATTAACCTACCTTGGACAAGGCTAATCAAATAGTGCATAAGTAGACAATGGAGCATAGGTCCTCTGTATCTCAACTACCTACTCCCCCACCCCACCTTAATGGCACTGTGACTTTTGCTCATTAAGAATGTACTTGCCCTAATTGGTTTGGCTCAGTGGATAAAACGTTGGCCTATGGACTGAAGGGTCCCAGGTTCGATTCCGGTCAAGGGCATGTACCTTGGTTTCGGGCACATCCCCAGTAGGGAGTGTGCAGGAGGCAGCTGATCGATGTTTCTCTCTCGTCGATGTTTCTAACTCTCTATCCCTCTCCCTTCCTCTCTGTAAAAAATCAATAAAATACATATTTTTTTAAAAAGAATGTTCTCAGCCTGGACGGTGTTGCTCAGTGGTTAAGTCATGAACCAGAGGTCATCGTTCAGTTCCTGGTCAGGGCACATGCCCGGGTTGTGGGCTCCATTCCCAGTGCAGGAGGCAGAGGATCAATGGTTCTCTCTCATCACTGATGTTTCTATCTCTCTCCCTCTCCTTTCCTCTCTCTGAAATCATTAAAAACATCTTTTAAATAAATTAATATATTTAATTCTCACTAAGTGTTTATGCCACCAATATTAAAGCAAGTGAGAGAATGAAAGTAAATTATCCAACTGGTTTAGATTAGAAAAACACCACATCTCTTTCTTTACACTCAATATAAGGGCTCCTACACAATGAAGAGGCTTCTAGTTGCTAATGGTGAAGGCCGCAGCTCACATCTGACCTCCTCTAAAATGTGAACCTCAACAAGAGAGACAACCACATAATTGGATCCTGTGACTGCCAGGGCCCCTCCCACATCCTGGAAGGCTTCTGGTTTTCAATAAAGTTGGTATCTGTTGTGAACACTGGCAAATTCAAATCCAAGCAGTTGTGGTTTGTAAAGCTCTTTATAGAGTTAAGGTAAGCACATTTATTTGTAGCAAAACACAGGCAATGAAAGTCCTTTGGGATACACATTCCTAAATAAAGTTGCTGAAACATTGTGGATTTTTAACCACAAAGTAATTCCCTGGTAATCAGTTTTGAATGCTGACAAGATTGTTTTCTTCCTGGTTTCTCATTTCTGACCTCTTTAATTCCCTTCTTTAGCAACAGTAAGAATATTCCAGAATGATTCTTTCCAAGGACTCTGTCAGCAGCTGTGAAACCTCTCAACTTCTGTTTTTATTTTGCTAGTCATTAAGTGAGGTCAGTGTGGGGCTTATGCCATACTTTCTAGTTGAATTAAACAGCTTCCCAGCTGGTGAAAACTCTAATATTCTCAATTACAAACATTCTAAGAGTTTCTAAAACTACGACGATATTGCTATTATGCAGTACTCAAAAATGCTGTGCTAAATTTCTGACTAATATGTAGTTTATAAATAGTTTGAACTCATTCATTTGACAACTTATTTTTTATGTGTGTTTTTTCTTTTAGTTTATCCTTGCTATCTTAATTTAATAACTAGACTGAAATCAAGTAATTTGGGGGAAAAAAGAATCTGGATCCAATTCTTTATTATACAGATGGAAAACTAACTAATATTCAAACCACAGATGGGAAACTAATATTTAAACCACAAAATTAAACTCTTTTACAAGTATACCTTTGCTATTACATGGCCCTGGACACACACACACACACACACACACACACACACACACACACACACACACACACACAGCAGCAGCAGCAGCAGCAGCCAGGTACCTTTCAACAGAAGTTCTTTCTAAAATAATTAGATGAGCTCATATACATAGTTATGACAGTTATTTAATTGAAAGGGAGTGACCAAAAGCTATGTGCACAGTGGTGATTCAGCATGTCTTATATCTTTAATAGAGTAATTTAACATGCCTATGAAAGTTCTTTCTTAGGATCTTAAACACATGGCTGTCCAACAGTGGAGTGTATTCATCCATGTCATAAAGTCAGAGTTGTGAAAATCATAGGTAATTTCTTCAAGATCTTTAAATAGTATTTAAAGAGGCTTCATATTGGGTTCCCAATTATCTGTTTAACATTGTATTTGTCCCCCATTACCCTTACCTAACCTCAGCAAAATAAAACATGAACTTTTCTGGCAGTGCTTCTTTGTTTAAACAACTCTTTTTGCTTAGAAATACTTCTAACCCTTTTGGGTCTACCAGCATTTAAATTTTGTCACTCACATAGCACCTCCTCAGTAAAATCCTTTTAACTGACTTTGGGGACAATTGAGCAGTTATCCTCCCTGTTTTAATGCCACTATGCTTATT
Organism: Ia io; assembly: GCA_025583905.1. Taxonomy (NCBI): domain Eukaryota; kingdom Metazoa; phylum Chordata; class Mammalia; order Chiroptera; family Vespertilionidae; genus Ia; species Ia io. The sequence goes on along the minus strand of JAJQQW010000016.1, from coordinate 15,599,673 downwards.
GCTTGATTACAGCATTTAACACAATCATTTGTGTGCTACCACCACTAGATTAACACCACCAACATTTATAGACTATTGGAAATGTGACAAGAACTAGAAATACAATAATAAGAAAACAATCAATCAACCAAAAATGAGGGAGAAGTTCCTGTATAGAAGAGGAAAATCAATCCATATATTTTATATACAACTTAAGGATAAGAATCATGTCTGGCCCTAACCGGTTTGGCTCAGTGGATAGAGCATCGGCCTGCAGACTCAAGGGTCCCAGGTTCAATTCTGGTCAAGGGCATGTACCTTGGTTGCGGGCACATCCCCAGTAGCGGGTGTGCAGGAGGCAGCTGATTGATGTTTTTCTCTCATCGATGTTTCTAACTCTCTCTCCCTCTTCCTTCCTCTCTGTAAAAAATCAATAAAAAATATTTTTTTAAAAAAGAATCATGTCTGATTCATGTTTGAATTATCAGTACAGGCCAGGATTTGATGTATAAGAGGCACACATGAATATTTATTGAAATTAACTGAATTGAATCAGAATCTCTCAGAGCTGAAGCTCAGGTTTCTTGATTAGGAATAAAGAAAAGCATATTCTTAAGCAGGTATCTGTTTATGTCACTGCTACACTTTAGAAAAAGACAAAGAGATTTATTATACAAAGATTGTATATTTATTTATATAATGATAAAAATATTGCAACTATCAGCCAAAAATCTGGCCATGAAAAATCCTGAGTATGGTCAAACTTGTTTTAAGTGTATTCTGAAGTATGGTAATATGTATTGCATATCCCACTTGGTCATGAAATATGATCTTTTTAATATATTGCTGGATCTAATGTGCTAATACTTTGTTGAAGATTTTAGCATTTATGTTCATCAGGGATATTAGCCTGTAATTCTCTTTCTTTATAGTGTCTTTATCTGGTTTTGGAATTAAAAAAGAGCTTGGAAGTTTTCCTTCCTCTTGGATTTTTTGGAATACTTTGAGGAGGATAGGTGTTAGCTCTTTAAATGTATGGCAAAACTCCCCTGTGATGCTGTCTGGACCAGAGCATTTGTTTGGTGGGAGTTTTTTTTTTATTATTACTGCTTCAATTTCATCAGTTGTTATTGGCCTATTCAGGTGTTCTGATACTTCCTGATTCAGTTTTGGAAGATTGTATGTTTCTAGGAATTTGTCCATTTTATCCACATTGTCCAGCTTGTAGGCATTCAGTTGTTCATAGTATTTTCTTAGAATCCTTTGTAGGTCTGTGGTATCAGTTGTTACCTCACCTCTTTCATTTCTGATTTCATTTATTTGGGTCCTCTCTCTTTGTTTCTTGATGGGTCGGCCTAAAGGTTCATCAATCTTTTCTATCCTTTCAGAGAACCAGCTCTTGGTTTCATTGATCTTTTGTATATTTTTTTAAATTTTCTATGTCATTTATTTCTGCTCTGATCTGGGCTTTTCTTGTTGTTCTCTTTCTAATTCATTAAGTTGTAGGGTTATATAGTTATTAGAGATTTTTCTTGGTTTTTGTTTGTGTGTGTGTGTGTGTGTGTGTGTGTGTGTGTGTTTTGAGGTATGCCTGTATTACTGTGAACTTCCCTCTCAAGATTGCTTTCACTATGTCCCAGAGATTTTGGGTTGTTGTGTGTTCATTTTCATTTGTTTCCAGGAAGTTTTTTATTTCTTTCTTCATATCATTGGTACCCATTCATTATTTTATAGGATGATATTTAGTCTTCATGTGTTTAAATGTTTTTCAGTGTTTTTACTGTAGCTGATTTCTAATTTCATGCCATTATGATCCAAGAAGATGCTTGATATGATTTCAGTCTTCTTGAACTTGTAGAGGTTTGTTTTGTGTCCTAACATGTGGTCTGTCTTTGAGAATGGCCCATGTGCACTTGAGAAGAATGTACTAATACCAGTATACTCTGTGACTTTGGGGTGAAATGTCCTGTAAATGACAATTAAATCTATCTGATCCAGTGTGTCCTTTAGAGTCACTGTTTCTTTGTTGATTTTCTGTCTGGAAGGTCTATCCAGTGACATCAGTGGGGTATTAAAGTCCCCTACTATGACTTTATTGCTGTTGATCTATCCCTTAAAGTCCTCCTGAAGTTTTTTTATACATTTCAGTGCTCCTATATTTGGTGCATATATCTTTACCAGGGTTATATACCTGATCAGATCAATCCCTTTAGTATTATGTAATGACCTTTATTATCTCATGTGATGGCTTTCATTTTGAAATCTATTTTGTCAGATATGAGTATTGCTACCCCAGTTTTTTTTTGTTTTTTGTTTCCATTTGCATGGAAATTTTTTCCATCCCTTCACTTTCATCCTGTGTGAGTCTTGTTCTGAAGTGGGTTTCTTGCTGACAGCATATATTTGGGTCATGTTTCCATATCCATTCAGCTACCCTGTGTCTTTGGAGTGTTTAATCCATTTATATTTAAGGTTATTATTGATAGGTACTTATTTATTGCCATTTTAATTCTTTATGTCTTTGTTTCTCTATTTCTTCTTTTCATTACAGCAGTTCCTTTAGCATTTCCTGGAGTGCTGGTTTGGTGGTGATAAACTCGTTTAGCCTTTTTTTGTCTGGAAAGCTCTTTATTTCACCTTTATAGCTACTTAGATATAAAGGTGAAATAAAGCTCTTTAAAGCTCTTTAAATCTATTTTGAATAATAGCATTGCTGAATATAGTAGTCTTGGTTTCAGATTCTTGCTCTTCATTACCTTGAATATTTCATGCCATTCCCTTCTGTCTAGTAGAGTTTCTGATGAAAAATCAGTTTACAGCCTTATAGGAGCTATTTTGTAGGTAACATATTTGTTTTTCTCTTTCTGCCTTTAAGATACTCTCTTTGTCTTTAATTTTTGGCATTTTAATTATGAAGTGTCTGGCAATGGGCCTGTTTGGGTTCTTCCTTGGGATTCTCTGTGCCTCCTGAATTTGTGTGACTTTTTCTTTTACCAGGTTAGGGAAGTTTTCTGCCATTATTTCTTCAAATACACTCTATCCCTTGCTCACTTTTTTCACCTTCTGGTACTCCCACAATGCAAATATTTTTAAGTTTCATGCTGTCCCACAGCTCTTTTAAGCTGTCCTCTGGTTTTTACATTGTTTTTTCTTTTAGGTTCTCTGATTGAGTGATTTTTTTCTACCCTATCTTTTAATTCACTGATAAGCTCTTTGGCTTTCCCTAATCTGCTGCGTATTCCTCCAATGTGTTCTGTATTAGTGCTATGTCATCTTTATTTCTGACTTGGTTTTTCCCCCCACAGTTACTATATCTTTTCTCATGCTGTTGAGTATCTTTGTAATCATTATTCTGAACTCTACATCTGATAAATTTCTTATCTCCATTTCATTTAGCTATTTTTCTGGAAAATTCTCTTGTTCTTTCATTTTAGGGTTATTTCTTTGTCTCTCCATTTTGCTGCCTGTTTGGGTTTGTGTCTATGTATTAAATAGATCTGCTATGACTTCCAGTCTCTGGTACAGGATAATGTCAGATGCTGTTTGTGACTGGCCCTGGGTACTGTTTGTGGCTATCAGCAATCCACAGCTTGTGGCTCACTCTGCTGGGGCTGGGTGCCTTTAGAAAGGACCAGGATGTGCACCAAGATTTGGTTTTCCTAGCCCCAGGTCCAGAAGGAGACCAGGTGAAGGCTCAAAGCCTCCAGAGATCTGCCTCTGCCTGCAGTCTATTATTCTCAGTCTTAAAGAGCCTCAAGCTATAGACCACAGCAAGGTGTAGACTCCACAGGGTGGGGTGAGAGGTTTTTCCAACAGGATGAGGCAATTGCTTCTCCCCTAGGCAAAAGCTGCCTGGATTGCAAGGGTCTGCCTGACAAAGATATCCTCTGCAGTATGAAAGAATGACTCAGCACAGGAAACCAGGGTGCTGCCTTCTTAGCTTTAATCCCAGAGCCCCCAACCTTGGATTCTCCTCACACAGCTCTAGTCCACTCGGCCCTCCCTCTGATAAAGCCCAAGGTGAGTGGTTGCACACAAAATTTTGTGTGGTAGCTCTTTAAGAGGGTGTCTGCATTTCCAGCTATCTCTCCTTTGCATACAGCAAGCAACCTGGCTACTTTTTACAACCAGATGTTATGTGAACACCTTTCTTAGTTCTGCTGCTCTGGGCTGGAGCCCAGCTTGGGGTTTACACCAGAGTTCTCACTGGTTCCCACTGCTGTGATATCCCTCCAGAACTTCAACTGCAGTCTGCAGGAGCCTGGCCATCCCTCTCACACCTCCGTACTTTTTACCAGTCTCTATGCAGTTTCCACTTTTCATCTTTGGTTCTCTTCAGCTAGCCTTCAGTTGATTATTCAGGATGGTTTTTCTATATTTTAGTTGTAATTTCAGTTTGGTCCTGGGAGAGTGCCAGTGCAACTTCCACTTAATCCATGCCATTTGGGAACTTCTATTCTGCTATTTTTAATAGGTATCCTCAAAGAGATAACCCCCTAAGAGAGCTTATCTAACACACAGTTGGTGGGCAGCCTTCCAGTGGTGATACCAAGATCGTATCTCCTCCTATCTGGTGGCAATCCCATCGTCTAGGGTTCCCTGGAGTCTCTTGCTGGGCCCTTTGCATTCAGCCAGTCATTTTGTGTCCTTTTCTCTTTCTAGCACCTGCTTCCGAGTCCAGTTCACATGTTCCTCTTGCCTTTCCTCTTATTAAAACAGACTCTCTTTTCAGGTTCTCCTGGATTCTTCACAACTGATATGACTGCTCATGGAAAGCGGAAGTTGACTTGGAGCTTGAAGGAAGGGAAGAGCATGAACCTTTGTGTGGAGACTGTCTGTCAAGTAATGACTCCTCTCTTGTTTTGTGTGCAGAGATAAGATATCCTTCCAGGGAGGATTTTTCCCAGGCTTTTATGGTAATTGTAGATATGTGATTACAAATCAGAATGTTTGTTCTACCTGAGGGGTCAGTCACCCAGAGTCCTGAGGGGTCAGTCACCCAGCTTCTTAGAATAAAGGAAACCAGAAGCAGCATTATCTGTCTGCCTGCATGTGTATCTCCAAAATCCCAGCCAGCTGGGAAGTCACTCAACACAGCTAAGAGGGTTTGCTCCAACAGTGGGTCCCATTTTCTTCTTCCCTTTTCTCTTCCCATAAATATTGCAGTTCCTCAAAGTTCCTCAGGGTTTCTTCTGTTCTTGCTCAGTCCCCCCTGGACTTACTCCCTCGGAGCTCCAGCGCTGGGACAGCAGCTTGAAAGGATACAGGGACATACAAGGAAGAACTCTCTGATATCTATTTTATACTTACAGTCCATCTCAATTCTTACTAGCCACATTTCAGTCCTCAGTAGCCACATTTGGCTGCTATATCAAAGGGTGATTTCTAGAATCTCTTAGATATTTTGTGTTTGGGTGTCCAGATTATTTCATATATTCTTAGATTATGATTCTGAGAAAACTTTACTACTTGTTGAATAAGAATAGGTAATAAAATAATAGTAGCTGGCATTTCTTATTTTCCTTCATGCTAGCCACTATATCAAGTGTTTTATATGCATTATTCTAATGTCATTCTTGTGTCTGTAAGATAGTTACTATTTGTACCCCTATTTTATAAAAGAGGAAACCAAGGCCAAGAGAGATTAATTAACTTGGCTAAGGCAGTTAGCTAGTAAAATAGGACATGAAATGCAGTGCATAAGGGGAAGGATACTGATTGGTGCCCTGTCTTCAAATTCCTATTTAACTCTTTAGAAAATCTGATATGCAGCAGATTATTTAGTAAGGAAAAGTTACATATAGTGATGTTGTAAGGATTCAATGAATAAACTAAAGTAAAGCTTTAGCCCAAAATCTGTCTCATATAAGCTCAGTAAATGTTGGCTTTGTTGGTATGTATATTATTCCATTATTGCTACTATTATTAAAAGAATTATAAAGTAGCAGAACCAAAAATCAAACTTAGGTCTATCTAATTTTAGGGTCTTCTCACTTAATGAGAATTACACAATTTGCATTCAAGCACCACATCCTGTTAATTCCAAAAATAAAATAAACTACGTTGTATGAGTTTTTGATGCTCATACAATGTACTTTTACTTTTTGAAAACTTACTTAAGATGTTCCAAAAGTTCGAAGAAATGAATAATGAATATTCATGTTTCCAAACCCAGCCAAAGTACATCAGTTTGAACTCTTAGGAAAGAAAAGTTATATAAATCCAAAAAATAATAATTATAATTAACATGTTCAAATAATTATGACAATTCAGGCAATTAAGTTTGAGTCTCTCTTAAATCCACCCTTTAAATGTTTATCTGGAAATAAAACCTTTTAAATTTTTTTATTTTGAAAATCTTCAAACATACTCAAATCAGGATTTTATAATAAGCCAACACAGACCTAACCAGCTTGGCTCAGTGGATGGAGCGTCGGCCTGCGTACTGAAGGGTCCCAGGTTCGATTCCAGTCAAGGGCATGTATCTTGGTTGCGGCACATCCCCAGTAGGGGGTGTGCAGGAGGCAGCTGATCGATGTTTCTCTCTCATTTATGTTTCTAACTCTCTATCCCTCGCCCTTCCTCTCTGTAAAAAACAAATAAAATATATTTTAAAAATAAAAATAAAATAAACCAACACATACCAATTATGCAGCTTCAACAATTAACAGCACAATTTCATTTCACCTATACCCTCACCGCCATCTTCACCATTATCTCCATTGTATTATTTTATTCTTTTATTTTTCTTCTGTAAGCAATAAATATTTATTTATTGTCAGAAATGTACTGGCAGCTAGCTTAGCTAGATGATTCAAGTTTGGGGTCTTTCATGGGATTGCAGTCATAGAAAGGCTTGATGGGGAATGGAGGATTTGTATACAAAGTGATTGGGTCATGTGGCTAGCAGGTTGGTCCTGGATAATGGTGGCAGGCCTTAGTTCTTTAGTCCATTGTATTATTTTAAAACAAACTTCAAACATCATATTATTTTACTTCTAAATATTACATTGTATCTCTCTAAAAGGTAATAATTTTCTGTGGAAAAATCTCAGGCCTATACTGAAAATACTTTTGCCCAAAACTTCCCATTTCTCTCCATTATCCCTCTCCTAAGAAATTTCCAGATTATACTGCTGATACCAGCATTTCATTTGGTCGTGAACAATGGTTCTCAAGCTTTTTGTTCTCAAGACCCCTTTACACATTCAAACTTATAGAGGATCTCATAGAACTTTTATTTATGTGAGTTATATCTATTGATGTTTATACTATGTTAGAAATAACTCCTGAGAATTTTAAATATTTGTTAATTTATTTTAAAATAACACAGTTTAGTTAAAATGTGGAAATGTAAACATATAACAAATTAACATAAATAATATATTTGCATGTGAATAGCTTTATTTTCCAAAACAAAAATACACTAGTGAGAAGAGTGGCATTGTTTCACTTTTTCCAAATAGAATTCATCTGAATTTTCACAATTTTTTTTGCATTTAATCTTGTTGCAATATATTGTTTTGGTTGAAGAATATGAATTAATTCAGGAAAGAATTATCAATATAGGCTAAAAATATAAGTGAAAGTTTGAAGAAGAATAGGATATTTAAATAGCCAAAATAGCTCCCTTTTGATTATTTATGAATTACAAATTTATATAAAAGTTAAATGTTTTACAATTGCAATTATAATTTTACAGTGTAAAAACCCAGTAGTAGGAAACAAATAAATAAATTAAGTAATTAATTTAATAAAAACCCAGTAGACACTACCTTTTTGGCAAGCTGACATCACCAACATAGAAAACTGACCTCATGTTCTCCTGACATGATGCCGGAGACTAGATGAGAACATCATTTCTGTTGTACTCCTGTCAAAAGATTTATAACCTGCATCTAATCACTAGGAAACTCACCTCAAAGGACATGGTATAAAACAATTGACACAGACTCTTAAAAATATCACTGTCATGAAACACAAAAGAAAAAAAATGTCTGTGGAACTGTTCTGGATTAAAGGTAACGAAAAAAGACATGACAACTAAATGCAATTCATGCTCTTGAGGTGGACCCCAGATTTGGGAAGAAATAGAAAAATTTAAATATGTGTTTTGTAATAGATAATTCTTGTTAAATTTCATGAATTGGATCATTGTACTATCTATATATTTAAAAGGCTAATATGCAAAGTGTCCCCTTGGAAGTTAGACCGGGAGTTCGATCGCTCACTGTGATGTGCGCTGATCATCAGGGGGCGTCACAGAACTAAGGAAGGCCCTAGCTGGCAGCCGGCAGCCAGGAAAGAAAGGCCCCGGCCAGCAGCCAGAAGGCCTCGATCAGCCCTGATCGCCGGCTAGGCCTAGGGACCCTATGCATGCACAAATTTCGTGCACCAGGCCTCTAGTGATTTTATAAGAGAATGTCCTTGTTCTTAAGAAAACTAATGGAAGTATTTCAAGGTAAAGAAGTATAATGGATGCAACTATTATATGGTTCATGAAAAAAATAATTATCTGGATAGATAGATGATAGCTACAGAGTAATAAAGCAAATGTGGCCAAATGAAAACAATTGATAAATCTGATTGAAGAGTATACAGAAGTTTTTTGTCTTATTCTTCTAAGTCTTCTATAGAAAATCATTTCAAAATAAGTAGTTAAATAACAAACAATAATTTGGAATTTCAGAAATTCAGCTAATATTTCTCCCAACTATACTAAATTATTGGTGGCTTATAAAAATAAACACATAAAAGAAGAAAATTTAGTACCTTTATCAATTTTCTCACTTTAGAAATATAAAACAAGGAGGTGGAAAAATTAGCTCATGATGGATTAGAATAATTATGTTATTCATTAGCACTGAATTATTTTTATAATAATACAAAGTTCTGTTTATAATCAAAATATACTTATCTAGGACACAATCTAAAAGTGACTCACAGGGTCCGGGGGAGGCCACGCGCCCCTGGGTCTGGGTGAGGCCACGCGCCCCTGGGTCTGGGTGAGACTGGGTCCTGGGTCCGGGTGAGGCCCCGCCCCTGGGTCCAGGAGAGGCCGTGCGCCCCCGGGTCCGGGTGAGGCCGCGGGCCCCTGGGTCCGGGTGGAGCTGGATCCCGGGTCCAGGTGAGGCCGTGCGCCCCTGGATCTGGGTGGGGCTGGGCCCCGGGTCCGGGTGAGGCCGCGCCCCTGAGTCCGGGTGAAGCTGGATCCCGGGTTCGGGTGAGGCCGTGCGCCCCTGGATACAGGTGAGGATGGGTCCTGGGTCTGGGTGAGGCCTCGCCCCTGGGTCCAGGAGAGGCCACGCGCCCCTGGGTCCGGGTGAAGCTGGATCCCGGGTCCGGGTGAGGCCGTGCGCCCCTGGATCCAGGTGAGGCTGGGTCCCAGGTCCGGGTGAGGCCGCGTGCCCCCGGGTCCGGGCGAGGCCATGCGCCCCTGGGTTCGGGTGAAGCTGGATCCCGGGTCCGGGTGAGGCCGTGCGCCCCTGGATCCAGGTCCTGGGTCCGGTGAGGCCGCGCCCCTGGGTCCAGGAGAGGCAATGCGCCCCTGGGTCTGGGTGAGGCCATGCGCCCCTGGGTCCAGGTGTAGCTGGATCCCAGGTCCGGGTGAGGCCATGCGCCCCTGGATCCGGGGGAGGCTGGGTCTCAGGTCCGGGGGAGGTCGCACGCCCCGAGGGTCCGGGCGAGGCCATGTGCCCCGGGGTCCAGGTGAAGTTGGATCCCGGGCCTGGGTGAGGCCGTGCGCCCCTGGATCCGGGTGAGGCTGGGTACAAGGTCCGGGTGAGGCCACACGCCCCTGGGTCCAGGTGTAGCTGGGTCCCGGGTCCAGGTGAGGCTGCGCTCCCCTGGGTCTGGGTGAGGCCAAGCGCCCTGGGTCCGGGTGAGGCTGGATCCCAGGACCAGGTGAGGCCCCGTGCACCTGGGTCTAGGTGAGGCCACATGCCCCGGGGCCCGGGTGAGGCTGGGTCCCAGGTCCGGGTGAGGCCGCGCGCCCCTGAGTCTGGGTGAAGCCGTGCCCCTGGGTCCGGGCGAGACCAAGCCAGAAGGAGTCGGACCTGCATTACCACCATTTGTCCACCATCCAGAGCTGAAAAGTCAGTGCCGGCATGTACACGTAAGGAACTGGTGGACATTGAAATTGGGTCTCAAAAGAACTGTTGGTCCAGAAAGAAACTTACTACAGACTGATTCATTTGCCTGTCAGCATAACTATTGTTGCTTGTCTCACATTCGGTTCTTATAAGTGTATTTCTAGTAACACATGATCTCACTCATCTAGAGGAAATGATGAACAACATAGACTGATGAACAAGAACAGACCCAGAAACAAGGAGGCATCGATCTGACTGTCGGGCCTCAGAGGGAGGGTAGGGGAGGGTGGGGGTAGGGGGGAGAGATCAACCAAGGGACTTGTGTGCATGCATACAAGCCTAACCAATGGTTAAGGACAACAGGGGGGTGGGGTGGGGGATGGGAATGGGGGGATGAGGACAAATATGTGACACCTTAATCAATAAAGAAATTTAAAAGAATAAAATTAAATTAAAAAAAAATTTTTAAAAAATTAAAAAAGATTAAAGTATCAGCTGAAACATCCAGAAAAATAAAATAAAATAAAATAAAATAAAATAAAAGTGACTCACAGGTTTATGAAAATCCTATTTAATAATAGACAAATATGCAAATTGACCATACCTCTGACACACCCACAAGCCACGCCCACAAGCCACACCCACCATCCAATCAGAGCGAGTATGCAAATTAACCCAAACAAAGATGGCTACAGCCACAGAGAGTAAGGTTTCCTAGCTAACAGAGGAAGCCAAGCTTTCCACCTGCTCTGGCCAGGCCTAAGCCCCCACTCAAGCTACAAAGTTTCAATTATAGAAGGTAAACAAATTCAAACAAATGGCGGCAGAATGGAGCTTGAGAGAGCAGGCCAGGGCTGCCGCCAGCAACAGGGGAAGCAAAGCTTTCCACACACCCTGGCCGGGCCCACCCGCTTAAGGCAACAAAGTTTCAATTATAACCCCAACACAAATGGCTGCCGGCCACGGAGGGAGCCCCAGGCTTGGCTCCGCTCCAGGCTACAAAGTTTCAATTGTAGAAGGAAAATAAATTCCAGATACCAGGGCCTCTGCTTGGGTTGCCAGGGGGCGTGGCCAGCCTGCAAACCACCACAGGCCCCTCGCTCAGGCCGCCCCACACCCCAAGGGAACCCCCACCCTGATCCGGGACGCCCTTCAGGGCAAACCAGCTGGCCCCCACCCATGCACCAGGCCTCTATCCTATCTAATAAAAGAGTAATATGCACATTGATCATCACTGCAACACACAATATAGCTGCCCCCATGTGGTCAAAGATCCTGCCCCCATGTGGACACAAGATGGCCACCACAAGATGGCCAGCAGGAGAGGGAAGTTGGGAGGCACCCGGCCTGCAAGGGAGGGCAGTTGAGAGGGACCAAGCTTGCAAGGGAGGGCAGTTGGAGGTGATCAACCCTGCAGGAGAGGGCAGTTAGGGGTGACCAGGCCGGCAGAGGAGGGAAGTTGGGGGCAAACAGGCTGGCAGCAGAGTGGTTAGGGGGTGATCAGGCTGGCAGGCAGAAGCGGTTAGGGGCAATCAGGAAGGCAGGCAGGCAGGCAAGCAGTTGGGAGCCAGCAGTCCTGGATTGTGAAAGGGATGTCCGACTGCCTGTTTAGGGATCTGACTGCCCACCTGGATCGGGCCTAAATGGGCAGTTGGACATCCCTCCAGGGGTCCCATATTGGAGAGGGTACAGGCTGTGCTGAGGGACAACCCCCCTCTGTGCACGAATTTCATGCACCGGGCCTATAGTTCATATATAAAGTGGATTATAGAATAGTAAGTGTTGGTTGTTCCCCAGAAGAGCCTCTTCTGATTCAACTTTTCTAATTTTCCAAATGAATAAAGTGGCCTTTAGAGTATGACCCAGCAAACTCGAGAAAAATGTTGTGTCTCTTTTTCAATATACCTGAAGGCCTTCCTACTTCTGGTTAGTGGGCTTTGTATTATACCAGTTGCCTAAGGAAGTTTGCTATTTTAAAGATTCTTATGGAGAATTATGGGAAAAAGTTGTGTGTATGTGTGTGTTGAGGGGTGCTCTTTCTGTGTGTTATTTGACAGAGAAAGAAAGAAAAAGAAATCCAAAAATTGGAATTAAGAAACCTAAATTTAAGTCCCTGTCCCAAATCAACTGCATTCAGCATTTTATATGAGGAAAGAGTAAAGAAATAAAATGGAGTCACTATAGTCAAGCTGCCAGGTTATTAAAATAGGTACAGTGAGACATAAGGAAACAATTCTATTCTTGGTTTTACCAGCCTGGGAACTTAAACTTTTAACTTTTCAGTTTTGTATCAATATATCCTATCTAATAAAGAGGGAATATGCTAATTGACCATCATGTCCTCACAAAGATGGTGGCACCCACAGCCAATAAGGAGGGAATATGCTAATTGACTGCCACACCCTCAAAGATGGCAGCACCCACAGCCACAAGATGGTGATGCCCAGTCCCCTCAGCCCCACTGGGGTGCCTGCCTCCAGAGTCCTCCAGTCTCCCCAACCCCCCAGGGCCAGCCCGAGGTGCAGGCAAACCTCCAATGACGGCTGCCTAGCTGCCCAGGGCCACCCAAGGCTCAGGTAACCAGGGCTGGCCAAGGCTTGCACTGCCAGCAGTGGCAGCAGCAGAGGTGTGATGGGGGCATCGCCTTCCCCTGATCGCCAGGTCGCCTCCCACCCCTGAGGGCTCCCAGACTGTGAGAGGGGGCAGGCCGGGCTGAGGGACGCCCCCTCCAGTGCATGAATTTTCATGCACCAGGCCTCTAGTATATATATATAACCTGAAGAACATAGGAAAGAATATTCACATGTCCAGGCCACCTGACATCCATTATCCAGACCACTGGACACCTGGAAGAATACAATCTCAGACCAATTTAGAGGCTAAGAATGCAGGACTGATTCTTCTAAAAAATGTACTTTTTACCACAAGGACTTTAAGCTTTTATTTCTTCTTTGGAATATTCTGGGCATTGCCTAGTTGTGTTTTTTATCTGTAAATCCTAATACATTTGAATAAACCTTTGCCATTTATTTTTAACCAAAGCCCCCTGACTCTGTGTTTGGTTGACACAGACATGGCACAAAGCAAAGTGACTCTATTCTTGCTTGTATTTCTTTTGTCTTATTCCAGACATGGTTGAGGGCTAACAATAAAATCATTGGTTATTCTCTATTTATACTCCTACAGTGAAATATAAAATATGGATTCTCATGGCATTTTAAAAAGGATTTATAATCTCTTCCTTAAAACATTTGATGAGTTGTTTTCTTGTTCAATCATTCATACAACAAATGCTTGTCTAGCATCTAAAATGTAACAAGCACTAATCTAGTTTCCAGGGCTACAGAGTACAAAAGACATTTCCCTATCTCTTAAAAAGACAAGAAGAGACATAAAAACCAAGAAGACAAATATATAACCCTGGCCGATGTTGCAGGGTGGTTAGAATGTTGGCCTATGCACTGGAGGGTCAATGTTGCATTCCCAGTCAAGGACACATAGCTGGGTTGCAGGTTCAATCACACACTAACGTTTCTCTCTCTCTTCCTTCCACTCTCTCTAAAAGTCAATGGAAAAAAATATCCTCTGGTGAGGTTGAACAACAACAACAAAAAGACAAGGATATAAAGGGCTAAAAGACAAGAAGAGAAGCCATTTCAATATTGTCTACGGTAAAGGTGCACCTAGAAGAGATTCCTAACCCAGGGAAAACTACTTGAAGCCAAGACATTAATTATGAGTTGGAATCAGCTAGAAAAGGGGTGGTGAAGGAAGTGGAGAGATGGATAATGTCAAGGTGAAGAGTCTGAATGGAAAGTTCATTAGAGGACTCAGAGGTAAAAGAGGACATGTTCGACTTGAGAGTTTCAGGGAGAAAATGCCAGGAGTTGAGGCAGGGGAGATATACATGAGCCACATCAAGAAAGCTTTAAAGAAAGCCAATGACCTGGAATTCATTGTGCGGGGAGTGGAAGATATTGAAGGAGTTTTGATAAGCTTGTGAAAAATCTGATTTGCATATCAGAAAGATCCTGACTGCAGAGATTAATATGAATCAGAGGAAGAGAAAAAAGCATTTTTAGGACTAGATGTTCTTTTTAGCCCACTCTTCCTAAGGGAAAATATTTAAATTCATCATGCCTGCAACTGGACGTTTTAATTTTTTTCCAAAATCTATCTCTTCCTCACTCTCTCTTTCTATTAGTGAGACTACCACTATCTCTTTCTCTTCCTTTACTTTACCTTCCTTTACCTCAGTGGTCGGCAAACTGTGGCTCGCAAGCCACATGCGGCTCTTTGGCCCCTTGAGTGTGGCTCTTCCACAAAATACCACGTGCAGACGCGCACGTACAGTGCAATTGAAACTTCATGGCCCATGCGCAGAAGTCGGTTTTCGGCTCTCAAAAGAAATTTCAATTGTTGTACTGTTGATATTTGGCTCTGTTGACTAATGAGTTTGCCGACCACTGCTTTACCTAAAGCCCTTACATTCAATATATCGCCAAATCCTGTTGATTCTCTTTCTACTCTATTTACCACAACCATCTCCTCCTTCAAATTCTTAATGCCACATTTCTAATCCCTTTCACAGACTACAATAACTTTATAACGAGGCACAGAATCTGCACTATATAATCCATTTAAGGATATTTTATAAATAAAACCTACTTACTAATAAATTGTTTATCTTAAAGCGCAAATTTGATCATGTAAATTCCTTGCTCAAACCATTAATGGTTCTCCATTGTCTACTGAATAATCAGATCCCAGTGTATTCCAGTGTCATTGCTCAACACTCCTCTACTGGTACATGACTAACTTCCCTCCTAAGCAGGATTACAACACGATCATTATGTGATTACCCTACTCTTTCCAACCTTCAAACGTTTGTCCATATTGCTCACTCAACCCGAAAACTCCCTGACTCATTCTGCTACCTAGCTTTTCAGAACTGTCTGTTTTTAATATTACCTTTTCTACAAAGTCCTTCCTAGTGTCCTACAGGGAACTTCTGCGATAGGTTGTGTGTGTGTGTGTGTGTGTGTGTGTGTGTGTGTGTGTGTGTGTGTGTGTTTTTAAAGATCTCACTTAGGGCATTGATTCCCAAATGCCAATCCACAAATATACTATTGGTGACTAACTTTTCTGCTGTCCATGATTAAAAGAGATAAATAAATACCATGTGGCAACTTTTTGTAAAGATAAAATTATTTTGCCCAGTTCACATAGCTCAGTGGTGGAGCATTGACCTATGAACCAGGAGGTCACGGTTCGATTCCCGGTCAGAGCACATGCCCAGGGTTGCGGGCTCGATCCCCACTGGGGCCGTGCAGGAAGCAGCCAATCAATGATTCTCTCTCATCATTGATGTTTCTATCTCCCTCTTCCTCTCCCTTCCTCTCTGAAATCAATAAAAATATATTTTTTAAAAAAGATAAATTTATTTTGTTTAAATACATCCATCCTAACTTTTAATATTAAAATAACCTTGTTTCTTCAATGACTTATGTTTTTAATTTTTTTAATTCTAATAAAAGCTAGTAACCTTATGTTTGTCATCTATATTTTTAAAAATATATTTTTATTGATTTCAGAGAGGAAGAGAGAGAGAGAGAGAGAGAGAGAGAGAGAGAGAGAGAGAGACATCAATGATGAGAGAGAATCATTGATTAGCTGCCTCCTGCATGCCTGGGGATCAAACCCACAACCTGGGCATGTGCCCTTGACCAGAATCAAACTCAGGACCCTTCATTACACAGGCTCATGCTCTATCCACTGAGCCAAACTGGCAAGGGCTGTCATCTAAATTTTTAAGGAAAATTTCACTGATCTATGAAATCTAAGTCTTCATATAACATTTGACCTTATATGGTCAAGTGTTTTGTGTGTGTTTTTTCTTCAAATCCCTTCCCCTAATGGGCACAAGCCAGTGATTATTACTCCATGAGATTCTTTGCAAAGGGACTATATAAAATACAAAGTAGAAAGATGTTTGTATCTCATAATCTCTTGAACTGGATGGTTAACCACGGGTGGACATGGCAATGAGTCACCCAGATCCTCCTTCCAGAACGACTGGTTTCCCAGCTGCTGGGAGGGCTCTTGACAGATAGCTTTCAGCTGCCAGCCCCTTCAAGGATTGCTCTGACTAGAGGGAGCCACCTCGCCTAAGGTAATGCCTGTTTATTGATTGTTCATATCCAAGGACTAATTGATGCCCTCTAGGGAATCTCTGAAGGGCCATTTTAGCTCCAGAGGTTTTCCCGAGATGAGCCCAAACTGTTGTTGGTTCTGCGTCACAATTCATCCGTTTTCTCCTTCTGCCTACTCCTGCTTCCTTCCCCATCTTCAATAGGTGTAGGTCCCACGGACACTCCTGTAACCTAAACACTAAAATTCTATCTCGGGGTTCTTTTCCTATAAAAACTAACCTGCTTCCTTAACGCTTTGAAATCCCAAACTACGTTACCAACCTTTGTATCCTCCTAAAAGCCTTACAGTGTATCTTCAAATATCAGATATTTGAAGCAGTAAGGAAAGTTAATTAAGGTAGACACTTCTAATTGAACCCATAATTCTCCTTTGAGGGAAAAAATAAAAAGATAAAACAGACATAGATAATAAACTAATCTTGTGTTTCTTTTACTGTTACTATATCACAGAAATTGTACTTCAGTATTGATAAATTCTTGTACTGAGTTTGTAAACTGACATAAGAAATATAATTTAAAAGGTTAAAATTATATGGCATCCACTAAGAAAGTTTCATGGGTCTCTAAACAAGAATGCACTTTAGCACACAAAAAGGAAATCATTAAAAGAATGAGGAAGCTCATAAAAAGACTTTACACAGGACAGAAACAAGGGCAACAGGAACTAATGGACAATCTCAGCTATGAATCTCCTCAGAATGAATCAGTTCCTGTTTTGCTTATAGAGTAACTCCTCTTGAAACACAAATTTCAGGGAGGAATTGTTTGATGGCCTGGCTTAGGTCACATGCCTACCTGTCACATCTAGACTTACCATCCTACCAAGACTGCCTATGTAAGAAAAGATGTAGCTCTTCAAATGACAACTGCAGTGGTATTACTAAAATCAGCGTGGTAAACACTGATTAGTTCACCTGTCTTACACAAGTCTGTCACATGACATAAACAAAAGCCATCCTGAGAAACCAAAAGTCTCGGGATGAATCAAAGAACCATTGCTCAATAAATGCACTATAGTTTCATATATGCAGGTGTGCTAAATAAGTGGAACTATATTAATAAATGAGTATTTATCTTAAACCAGAAAATGGAAAATGTAGATGCTTAAATGACATCAATTAAACCTACAAAAATAAAATGAGGGCATATTTCTTGAATTTTTGGATCATTATTCAATTTTTTGTTGTTAATCCTCAGCCAAGGATATTTTTTCCAATGATTTTTAGACAGAGTAAAAGGGAAGCAAGGAGGGGGAAATAGGGAGAGAGTGAGAGAGACAGTTTGATTGATTGCCTCCCACATACACCTTGATCTGGGGCCAGGGATCAAGCCTGCAACCCAGGTACAAGTCTTTGACAGGGACTCAAACCTGAGACCCTTTAGTTTGAGCGCCGATACTCTAACCACTGAGCAACATCAGCCAGGGCAATATTTTTTCCTTTTGATAATGAAAATTTGATTTAAATATATGCTATTTTTATTATAGTGATGTAATCTTTACAACACCTATTATTCTGGATGTATTAAGTGGCTAGTATAAAATTACTTATATCTTATTTCTTTAAAGTGAACCTTAATTGTACATGCTTTGTTCTTTTTCTATTGAATTTATTTACATACCTTTGTGGAAGAGTTGTCCAGTTAAATCTAAATTACTTATAAATAACAAATAATTTTTTAGTATGAGCAGTTTCAAATATTGCATGTGATGCACTTATACTAAAAATGACTCATTGTTTATCTGAAACTCATATTTCACTTGTTGTCTTGCCTTCCCCCCCAGACCCCCCCGCCCCCACATCTGGCAACCCTACTTTATGGTATACACCTGACGTTTTTTCCTATTTAGCACTCATTTTTCCCTACCACTGGCATGTTAGTCAGTTCAAGCTGCTATAACAAAATACCATAGACTGGGTGGTTTATAAGCAACAAACATTTATTTCTCATTCTCTGGAGACTGAAGTCAGAGATGGATGCCAGCATGGTTGAGTTTTGGAAAGGCCCTCTTTTTGGTAGCAGAGCGTTGACTTCTCGTTTTATTCTCACCTGGCAGAAAGAGGGCAAGGGAGCTCCCTGGGGTCCCTTTCATAAGGGCACTAGTCTCATTTATGAGGGTTCCATTCTCATGACATAACTACCTCCCAAAGACCCCACTTCCAAATACCATCACACTGTGGGGGTTAGGCTTTCAACTTAGGAGCCTGAGGCAGAGGATACAAACATTGAGTCGAATGCAGCTGGTAAGCACACCCTCTTTCCTTTAGAAACTATCTACCTACCGTATAGATGATGTGGGTAGAACTGACCCATGATCCAAACTTTACCAGATGCATGATCCAAACTTTACCAATCAGAAGACTGCAAACTCCATGTCATAGTGATTGGTTAAGAAATGAGTACATGATGCTGGTCAGGGCAGTGAGAACCAGACATAAAACTTTTGCTTTAGTTGTAGGAAAAGAGAAGCTTGTTTGCTTTTTGCTGAAATTATTGCTAAGCTGGTAGGTGATAAGTCCTGGGGCTACAGGGAGAAGGACATAGAGAGAGCCTACCCAAGAATCATGGCTACATGATTCAAAAAAGCTGAAAGGTGAAGAATGAAAGGCTGAGACCTACTGATTATTGAGCCCTGGATCCATTAAGATGTCTATCTTGTACTTTCAGTTATGACAACCAATAGACCCAATTAATTACTGTTATTATATACATAAGCTAGTTGCATTTGATTTCCGCTAGCTGCAGTTAAGAGTCCCTCTTAGCAAAGCTATTTTGAGGCAACAAAAGACATATACAATAAAGTTATTAAACATAAAATGAACCAAATATATGGAAGCAATATAAGCCAGTCCGAAGGTTAATACAGTCCAATGTTTTTCAGTGCATGATATGTATACCACTGATAGTATGTGAGATTGTTTAATACTTATTTTAATGTGAATTAAAAATATATCGAGCACATCAAACCCAACTCTTCTTTTAAAAAAAACAAATTTGTTAAGTTAAAAAAATGATTTTATTAAAATTAGAATATAAATTCTTCTAGAAGGATGAGGAAATGGCAAACATCGTGAAGGCCTAATGCAAATGTCTGAAATTTTGAAAGCGTTAACATAGTTGATATGATTGATCATCAAATGCTGCTCTGAGTATACCAGCAGGCTGAGGTGGAGCAGGTGGGCCAGGTGGAGGTATTGGGAGAGAAACCATTTTGCAACTATCATGAGAAAAGAGACGTTATGCCAATGCTCTGGAGAGCCTGTTCTCTGCAACTAGATTCCAACCAGAATTTCTCATTTAGCACTTTTAATAAACTATTAACTTATGTTACTTAAGAAATATATACTGAATAATAGTTTTACAATCAATATAAAAGTGAATTCATAATATTTTTCTTGCTCTTCTATTAAACTCACGAGTTTTTAAACTATAATAGTGCATTTGATTCTACAAGAGCCTTAAGTTAATAAGCACATCCATACAGCCTTCCAGGGATCTAAGTTATGCAAAAATAAAAGTTAGGTTGCCCAGGGGTTTCAATGGAGAACATTTCCATTGACAACTTTTCTTAAATCCCACATCTCTTACTGGGTTTTTGAGAGTAGCTGAATAGCAAAAAAACATGGTTTATGCTGTCTGAGATGGTTTTGGAGTACTGGTGTTCTACATTTTTAATTGAGGGCAGACTCGTATGCTTTGAAAATCAAGAGAACAAAAGGCAACAATTATTGACGAACAACAAAAAATGATTTTTGCTATTCAAAGAGTTCTATAGCAACTACAATTAGGAACCTTCTATATGGGGAGAGTAGGTAAGATACGAACATAATGTCCCTCAGAACAGAATATAAGTTATTAAAAATCCAAATTGAGTAGGCCTTTTCAATTAGGAACTAAAGAAATAGAAGTTGGAGAGTGGAAAATAAAAATCTATTTGTTGAAGAAAGAATAAGTAGTATAATGGAATAACAGCAACAAGCAAATGAGAGAAACATCAGGAATTGGCTTTGGAAAGCATATCTTTGGAAGGAAATTCAAATAACTTAAGGAAGGGTGAAATGATAAAAAATGAAACCTGATGAACATGAGAAAGTGATAGAACATATCCAGAGAATCAACTGTCTTGAGACAATGTTTTGCTGCAGTAAGAAAACAGGAAGAGTATATTGTTTACTATTTTTAGGTATGAAATATTTTCAATCATAGCCTTCATTGAAATAAATATGAAGACTAAGATAAAAGCTTGCACTGCTTTGGGAGTGAATGAGTTGAAAGCAGTTGTTCCCTTAAGCCATAGTTTCTGATAATTTAAACATTTAAAAGTTATTTTTTCTCGCTGAAACCGGTTTGGCTCAGTGGATAGAGCATCGGTCTGAGGACACAAGGGTCCCAGGTTCGATTCCGGTCAAGGGCATGTACCTTGGTTGCGGGCACATCCCCAGTGGGGGGTGTGCAAGAGGCAGCTGATCGATGTTTCTCTCTCATCGATGTTTCTAACTCTCTATCCCTCTCTCTTCCTCTCTGTAAAAAATCAATAAAATATATTTTAAAAAATAAATAAAAAATAAAAGTTATTTTTTCTTTTACTTACATAAATATTTCCCATCGAATGGATTAATTTTGAAAAGACAAACTATTTAATTAGCAGATATCATTTCTGAAAAAAAAATTATGAAAAGAAGGGAATGAAGGGCAAAACATGAGAGTCAGAGACCAGAAGTCCCTTTCTCACCACATTTCCCATAGAATGAACAGGTACCCAATACCCTTGACATGCAAAAATCCCTAATATATTGTACCCCCAAAAAATTGTATACTGTCAATTTCTCACTTTACTTCTACTGACATGTCCCTCTTCCCTACCCATGTCCCAGCTTGCTTAGACAACAAGATTGTTCTGTATAGGCGATAGCTTCTCTTGGTTATCATCTTTCTTCGCCGCTGTGACAATTTACTTTATCACTTGTAGCTTTGTTAATTCCAAAGAAATAAAATGCAAGAAATTCCAGAAAAATCTATATTAATTGTTTCCTTGACAAATTGACATTTTAAAATTAGTATATATTTTGAAGGATGAATAAAATGTAAAATGTTTTGCTTATAAGTCTTTAAAGTTGCATTTTGTAGTAGAATAACCTGGGCAAAAGTAGGCTTTACAGTTGTTCCTATGGCTTGATTTGGGGCACAGACAGAAGAGATGAGAAGATATGGGTAAAAAGTTAATAGGAATAAAATTGACCAGATATGGTGACTGGAGATTAGAGGGCAAAGCAGTGTGAGAGACAGAACAGGATGGTTTTGTGGCTTCTGATTGGCAAAGAGTAGATGGCAGTGTTATTCACTAAGAGAACACCGGAAGGGGAAAGATTTGCAACAAAGATCATGAGTTCAGAAGCATGCACGATGACTTTGAGGAGCTTATCAGTTGGCGCTCTAGATCTAGGCCTCAGGAGAGATTTGTGATTCACAAAGGTGACAGTAAGAGACACGGACATAGTGTCATTGTTAAGGGTATGGAGGCTCTCTGTCAAAATACCCAGGTTGAATCTGGTTCTCTCACTCACCTTGTGCAAGGTGTCTACATCTGAAAAATGGTGATAATAATACCTCACATAAAGCAAGGAAGAATTAAATTAAATGAGAATGTATCTAAAGCACACAACAAGGTAATAAGTGCTCAGTAAATGTTAGCTTATATATTCTTATGAATAGGATTAACAAATTAGATTTAATCTATTCACTAAATCTTGTTAGGATTCCTAATATATTCAACACCAAAGAAAAGAGCAAAATGATAAAACTTTGAGTGGGTCAATATTAAAGCTGCAGAGCCCACAGATAAAATGAGTGGGTGAGTGATCACATAAGTAGGGGAGAGACAGCATCTTAATTGATGGTAGAGAGCCTTCAAAGAAGAAAAAATGTCAGATTCCACCAGTATGCCATAACTAATCAATGTTTTGGAGATTTACTAGTTACTAAGTCATTGGAGAACTTAGTCACTGAAATGTTGCTTGATGAGTGAAAGAGAAAGAAACAATGAGTGTAGGTTACTTTTTTTTAAAAAATATATTTTATTGATTTTTTACAGAGAGGAAGAGAGAGGGATAGAAAGTCAGAAACATCGATGAGAGAGAAACATCGATCAGCTGCCTCTTGCACACCCCCTACTGGGGATGTGCCCGCAACCAAGGTACATGCCCTTGACCGGAATCGAACCCGGGACCCTTGATTGCGCAGGCCAACGCTCTATCCACTGAGCCAAACCGGTTTCGGCAAGGTTATTCTTTTTAAAGCTTGACTTCAAGGAGGAGAGATACATGTTAGTGACTAAACAATCAAGGTAGTTTTAATTTGAGGGATAGTTGAGCAGATTTATACATTGATCAGAAGGAGACAATGTAGAAAAAATATTTATAATATAGAAAAGGTAAATCATTGATGGAGCAAGTTTACAGAGACCTGCCAAGCACAGCAAAGCAAACTTTAGAAAAGACCATGTTTGGTGCCTCAGTGAGCACAGAAATACCAGAGCTAATGGGTGCTTGAGTAACATCCTAAATTCAATGATTCTTATAAGAAATTTATAATAAAATAACCAGTGACTTTCTTTTTATAAGTGATTTTAGTGGTCACCCCCTATCTCATTACAAAGTATTTAAGATACTATAATCCATAAATCATTAATGCAGCAATTCTGAACACACAACTATCCAAGATAGTTTTTTAAATATATTTTTATTGATTTCAGAGATGAAGGGAGAGGGAAAAAGAGAAATATCAATGATGAGAGAGAATCGTTGATCTGCTGCCTCCCGCATGCTCCTTACTGTGACTCGAGACTGCAACCAACCCAGGCATGTACCCTGACCAGGAATAGAATCCTGACCTCCTGATTCATACATAGATCAATGCTCAACCACTGATCCACACTGGCAAGACTTTTTTGTTGTTGTTGTTGTTTTTTCAATTATCACAGAATGTCCCTGACTATCAGGCTATGCTCTGAGATAGGAATTCATAGACTAGAGTTTGTCATTCTCCCTGGTTACTTTATCCATTGTTATCTAACAGTTCTTGAATTTCTCATACCTTTATTTGATATCAAAAAAATATGCAGTTACCTAGAGCAAGTGTCAGCAAACTTCTTTTCTGGAGGGCCAGATAGTAAATATTTGAGGCTTTGTGGGTCATATGGTTTCTGTTGCAAATTTCAGCTCTGCCTTTGTAGCATGAAAGCAGGCAGAGACAATACTTAAAATAATGAGCATGGCTGTGTTTCAATAAAACTTTATTTACCAAAATGGGTAACAGACCAGATTTAGCCCCAGCCATAGTTTACAGACCTCTGCCCTAAAGTATTCTCTAATCTCGTTAGATGCTCGATTTTTATTTATTTTTATTTTCCAATTACAGTTAACATATAATATCATATTGGTTTGGCATTTATATAACTTATGAATTGATGACCCTAATAAGCCTAGTACCCATCTGACACCATACATAATTATTATAATACTAGAGGCCCTGTGCATGAATTCGTGCATGGGTGGGATCCCTTGGCCTGGCCGACCATTGGGGCTGATTGGGGCCAATTGGGGCCAGCTGGCCAGGGGAAGGGACCACGGGAGGTTGGCCAGCTGCAGAAGGTTGGCTGTAGGAGTGTACCGACCACCAGGGGGCAGCTCCTGCATTGAGCGTCTGTCCCCTGGTAGTCAGTGCACGTCATAGAGACCAGTTGACCGGTCGTTCGGTCAACCGGTCGTAACTGTCGATTAGGCTTTTATATATAGATTTAATAATTCTCTATTCTGTATTTCACATCCCCAGGACTATTTTGTTGTTGTTGTTAATCCTCACTCAAGGATATTTTTTTCCATTAATTTTTAGAGAGAGTGGAAGGGAGGGAGAAAGACAGACAAAGAAACATTGATGTGAGAGAGACACATCGATTGGTTGCCTCCCACACATGCCCCGACAGGGACCAGGAATTGAACCTGCAACCCTTCAGTCTTCAGACCAACACTCCAACCACTGAGACAAACCAGCCAGGGTTCCCCAGGACTATATTTATAAGTGACAATTTGTACTTCTTCACCGTTTTCACCCCTCCTTCCAGCTCTGCTCCCATCTGGCAACCATCAATTTGTTCTCTGAATCTATTAGTTTGTTTTATTTGTTGGTTTACTTTGATTTTTTGATTCCACATATAAGTGAAATCGTATGGTATTTGTCTTTCTCTGTCTGACTTATTTCACTTAGCATAATACCCACTAGGTCCATTCATGTTGTCACAATGGCAATAATTCATTCTTTTTTTTACACCTTCTTTATCCATTCTTCTAAGTAGATTCTAAATGCTAATAACCAGGGACAATAATGTAATGCTGTTTCACTGCTATTGCCATCTTGAATATGAATGGCAGCTTTGCTCTAGCTTGTCTCATCACAGCCAGATAACCAATTCCAAATAATTTAATCTCCCTGAAGATCTGTTGCTTTCAAAATTCAGACTCACCTAATTTTTCTAGTTCCAGAAAATGATCCTGGATAACTAAAACAAAAGGGAATTTATTGGGAGGATATTGTGGGGCTCATGGGTCGGCTCATTTCTCAAGCATAGGTCAGCTCTCTTAGACCATCTTCCCATTCTACTTGATATCATGCTAGTTCCTGGCACAAAATAACATCACGCTGAAATGGCCTGAGATTAGGAAGTTTCCAGTATTCTAAGTGCCTTGGTCAGATAAATGAATGCTTGGGGAGATAGATAATACTATCAAATACAGGAGCCTGATACTTCAGGGATGCTTCTGGGGGACATGGACAAATACCTCCTTCAAAATGAAGGACAGGTTGCTATTCCTCTTGTGTCTTTCTAATGAGGCTTGGTGGATCTCTTTGGATTCTTATGCCTATAGATATGAGTGCCTTGTTTCAACCTACTTATCCAATTATCTCAGAACTATGTTGGAATGGAACCAAGAGTAAAAGAAGTTTCTCTAATAAGTATGGGCTGAGGTGAACTTGTCTGTCAACTGTCCCTTATGACACAGTAAACCCCATGGTGCTTGGAAAGCCTGAGGAAGACTGGGATGTTGTCTGCGTCTGCATTAAAACAGGAAATTGTGACAGGATGACACATTCGCCTAATGTGTCAGATCCTTAACATGTGTATACGTGTAGATACCATCATTATGTAGGAACTGAGTCAACATACCAAGTCAGTTTTAATGCTTATTGATGAGTTTTCCTCCTTCGTAGATTCAAAGTCCCAGTCTAATTGAACATACTTTAAGCATGCAACAGCTTCAGTATGAAGAATACCCAGGGGGAAAGAAAAGTACAGATATTCCACTGTTTAGATCTTCATAACTATCTGAAAGGAGAAGAAATGGAAATGCAAGAAAGCAAATATGTAACTTAATTTCATCAGATTAGTTTTACATGTTAACTTAATCAAAGATCCTTCTGTTGCAGGTAATAGAAACCCCCTGGAATAAGCCAAAAAATAGGATTTACACAGGATAACGGAGTATTTCTCAGAATCTAAGAACAGGAAGTGAAACTGGCACCTCAAAAGATGGAAACTAGTAAGGGGAAAGCTAGTAGGATGCAGGTTACTCTTCCTCTGTCTCTCTCTGCGGAGGGAAGGGGGAGGGACGGGGGGTCACATGTCTCCCATCTATGCCTCTTTCTGTAAGTCTGCTTCATTCTGATTTCTCTCTGAGAATTATTTTATCTTTCGTGCACACAGTAGGAAATGGCCACCCACATTGTTTGTGTTTATATGTCTTTAGTTCATGCAGTTAGCATACAGGAGACAAATTCAATTGGTCTAGCAGACACTAGATATTCACTCCCAGGCCAATCTGCTATGGCCAGAAGGCAAGGTCACAAAATATACCTGGTAAATGTGGCTGCCACTACTCAGGGGCATGAACATCAGATTTTGTGGAAGAGGAGGTATCTATTACAGGAAAACGTAGAAGAATAAAGATGACATGTGGAATCCAGTTATAGGTAAGTCATTTGAAGGCTAGTAATGAGCAGAAACTCTGAATGGGAGAAGTATAGCCAAGAGAAAATGAATTTGGAAATATACCTGTGTTGCTCTTTCTGAAGGAGATATACGCTGGAATTGGAAACTCAGAAGGCCCAATACAACCTTTTAAGGTTATGTTAGCAACTATTGCATCTGTCCTTGAGAATTTGTTCTCAAACCTATTTCTCACCCTTCCTCTGCTCTGTCATGCATTAAAGAGATTGGGGAGTGACCCCTCCAATGTAAAATTCCCAACCTTCAAATCAGCTGACTTCCAGCTGGGTTTGGCCAATGAGAGGCACTGGCAGGACTGGAGGACTCAAGAGAGAAATCAGGAAATGCTCTCCTCTTTCCTGTGAAGGCCTGACAGCACAGAATAGGCCAGTTGTGGTTCCAGCTACTGCAAGGTGACCGGTTCCACCTTCTCTCTTTACGCCTCCAGCCTCACATCTGCAGAGACTTTCTACTGCTGATAGTCCGATTTTATAGCTTCCTAGTTTTTCAGCATTCCTATCACCTGTGGGAACAAGTTCCTGAATTAAATTCATTCTGTCTTAAAATCTTAAAGTAACTTCTGATTTCCTGGTTGGACCAGGGCCTTTGAGATTTTTTCTTTTTTGATTGCTGAAGTTTTTCTGAAGTCTCAGGGCACTACAGAGTCAGAGCTGAAGCATGAATCTAAACCTAAACTAATACAAGCCTCCACATGCTTTTGGGACTAAGAAGCGACAGGTTTTGGTTTTTTGTTTGTTTTTAACATATCCCTAGTTATAAGTGAAATCAAGATTAAGTGATGCAATCATTAGACTTAAATGACAGAACAGTTTGTATCCGAGTATTACTTTTCCTTAAACGTTAGTATTGCCTTCCTTACCCTGCTGAGCAGTATTGAGACCTTTCAATCGCGGCTTATACTTAGAGTTGTCACTAGTCTATTCAGTACTTTGTAGGTATTAGCCAAAGGTCTCTCCTCTGAGTGCTAGGGCCCACACACAACTTGGCCAACACAGTGTGAACTAGATTTCAGCTCATATAAGCCTAGTTATTACCGTTTGACATGCTGTGAGTGCAAAGGAAAAATCATAGACTTGGGAACCTTCCAGTAAAATGAACTACAACCCCTGGACCAGTCCTTGCACCCAGTTCCCTGCTGCTGAGAGTGTTGCCTGCTATTGGCTCACATTTGCTCCTTTCTCCAGAGATCTGGCACTGCCCTGGCTATTGGGAGCCACCACCCAAACCGCTCCCTCCTCCCAAAGCCAATGGCTGTGTGATAAATGGCATACAAAAAGTTAATCCTCTTGCCTCAAGGTGACATTTCTGTGGAATGACTTATGATCCAGAGCCTCATTTTCTGTGATCAAGCTAGGGGTAGCCTTCACCTGAGACGTCACAGATGTCATTTGCATGACTATTTCCTCTCCCCTATGCAGTCTTCTTCATTCCCTTACAAGTGTTTCCTGAAGAACATGCCCTCAATGAATCACATGGGCCTGAATCCCTGTCTCAGGTTCTGCTTCTAGGAAAACTGGTTTAATACAAACACTAATTATGATTTCTTTAATCTCTAGAGAAAGACAAATAAATAGACTCTGGAGAAAGATAGTCACAATTATACAAAGAAGTTATACTCAGTAAACTAGTATTAAGATTTAGGGCTCCAATCTTAAAATAATAGGCAGATCTGTAATTATTGATGAGATGGCAAAATATTTTTTTTAGTATTGGAAACTCAAGAAATGAGAGAACAGAGCAGGGAAATAAGCTTGAAACTTCCATACGTTTTCAGGCTAGACATGTTTGTGTGTTTAAAGTATATAAATATGGCTGAATAGTTTGACCTAATATTCTTGAAAATCATTTTTGTGGGAAATCCTTGGACTTTACACTGAGTGGCCAGATTATTATGATCTCTGAATGCATAATAATCTGGCCACTCAGTGTATATCCTATATAATGAAAGGCTAATATGCAAATTGTCCCCTCAACCAGGAGTTCGACCAGCAGGCAGGCTGGCCAACCGCCCATGTCCCCTCCCCCTACCCAGGCTGGCCAGATATATATATGTATACACACACACACACACACACACACACACACACACACACATACACACTGCGTGGCCAGATTATTATCCGTTCAGAGATCATAATAATCTGGCCACTCAGTGTAGTTCTATTTAGTAGTAACAGCTACAATTTAGTAGTAATAGCACCTTTAAGCGCCAGGCTTTGCAGTAGGTACTATTACATACATTATTTCATGTTTATTCCCTACAAACATCTCATGAGATGGGTATTATTGCCATTTTACAGAGGAAAAACTGAAGTACAGTAAAGCTAACTTGACCATTGTAGAGCTGGTCTTCAACGTAGGTCTGTCTGACTAGAATGCCTGCATTATTTTCATTACATTATCCTGCCTCTCAATGAAATTTTATTCAACGCCTATTGCAATGTAACAAACCAATATATCCATATATTGTTTTACATTTTTGCCTTTTCCATTTTTAGGCATAGGTGAATGAGAAATTTGAACTGCATAATTGCTCTCCACCTCTGACACACTGACTCAAAGCAAAGCTATTGAACTGAATGACTTTCAAACAAGGAACAATGAATTTATTCTAATATGACCACTGACTCTGGCTAAATTACTTGAGTGTTCACTGTTTTTCCTTATCTAGTAAAAAACCTAATAATATTAACTATTAGCCATGGAGAATTGAGAGGCATAACAAATATCAAGTATTATACAATCCAGTTTTGAATATAAATGATACATATTAGATGGCTAATTTCATGAAACTAGTCACCAATTATGCATTCCTGTATGCTGAGGTAATTCATAGGATTTTTATGCTCAGGGGCTTATAATATTTACCGCTCCCTATTCCAATAGAAGTGGGCTTATATTAAGGTTTATATACTCACTTTTATACCGCCAAAATGGTATTTGTCATAATGAAAAAAATAACATTGTTTACATTCTTTTTTTTGTTTTGTTTTGTTTACGTTCTCCTATGCACTGCCACTTTACCCATTACTTTAAAAAATAATAATTTTATTTATGCTTTTTTTTTTTAAGAGAGAAAGAGGAAAGGGGTGGGGGAGAGAGAGACCCAGAGACAGAGAGAGATTTTGTTGTTCCACCCATTCTTGCATTCATTGGTTGATTCTTGTACGTGCCCTGACTGGGGATAAACCCAAAACCTTGGCGTATCCGGACAGTACTCTAACCAACTGAGCTACCCAGCCAGGGATACCCATTAGTTTTTAAAATGCTGAAAGTCTTTTAAATCCAAAAAGGAATGAGATTATATCATTTGAGCTTAAAAGAACTGTAGCAATCATTCATTCATTCCTTTCATTTCACAAATCAGCAAATCGAAGTATTCAGAAGTTGAGTGACTCTACTAAGATGGAATGGCTAGTTAATATAAACTCAGAACAGCTAATCTGCTTGCCCTAGAAGCTGTTTTGCCAGGTGTGAACAATGAACATACTGTGTGTACAGACTCTACCTTATCTTGGCCTTAAATTGACAAGAATAAATCCCAGTGGTTTTTATGAGTTCCCTCCCCAAAAAGAAATAGAGGAATGGGATTCACATACAATCTGTATAATGCTATGTCTTCTATGCTGGGGGAGAGGGAGGAAAGTGTTTGTTGGTGAAGGTAAATTTAATCACCTGGAAGGTCAGTCCATCATACTCACCAGGAGGGCTTTTTAAACGTAAATTGTTGAATCCTACCACCAGCGTTCCTGATCACTTTCTGACTCAAGAGTGGGGCCTGCATATTTGTAGTTCCAATAAGTTCCCAGGTGATGCTACTGCTACTAATCAGTTGAGGGAACCACATTTTGAGAAATACTGGTCTATCTTCCCCAGTTCCTAGGGATGGCCAGTCTGCTTTTTATCCTGGTTCTTCTTTTCACTCCAGTGTCCAATACTCCTGGGTACTGGACTTGCTTTCAGAGTTGCTCTCCAAGGTGAAGTCAAGCTTTGATTTACTATTCTGGCAATTATATCAGACTGAAAACTATTATTTGCAGAAGTTCCTGACAATATACCCCACATTTCTCCTCTCAAACTGGGTCCCTGGATACCTAAGCCTGCTCGAGAAAAATAAATTGTTACATGTTCTGGAGTTGAATTAGTTTGCTGGGCCATCTAAAGTGGACACCAGCCCTAACCAGTTTGGCTCAGTGGATAGAGTGTCGGCCTGCAGACTGAAGGGTCCCAAGTTCAATTCCGGTCAAGGGCATGTACCTTGGTTGTGGGCACATACCCAGTAGGGGTGTGCAGGAGGCAGCTGATCGATGTTTCTCTCTCATCGATGTTTCTAACTCTCTATCCCTCTCTCTTCCTCTCTGTAAAAAATCAATAAAAAATATATTAAAAAAAGTGGACACCATCCCTGTCTATTGCTATTAGCTACAGCCCCCTTTTCTGCTCCCATTAGGTTGTGTGCAGGTTTCTGCATATTGTATTTTCTATCCAGATGCTCTCAGAATTATTACATGCTTAGTACTATGTGGAAGAGTTTGGACGTGGTTATACGTTTTCTTGACTTCAGAGCATATCTAACTAAATTTGTACCTTATAAAAAATATATATTTTGTTCCTAAAATATATATATTAAATCAGAAATGATCACTTGACATACAAATATACACTCAATATTGTATAGATTCAATATTAAGAAGAAGATATAAAAATGAATAAGACCTGATTCCAGCTGTCAAAGAACCTTCAGGCTAATGGGGGAAAGAAACATTTAAAAAGTAATTTTAAGTTCCAACTGGTAAATCTGTATATCACTGGCTTTGACAACATATTAAAATTACATACTACAATTTTAATAGATCAGCTAAACAGCTATTCATAGATAAATGACATAAAGGTGTATGAACTTACAGTGTTATCGGTGGGGTGCCCTCCATGTCCCCTCCTGTTGCTGGTGGGAGTGGGCTTCTTGCAATGTCACGAGAAAAGGGATTTCTGAGCCTCGCCTGGGAGAAGGAGTGGTATTAATTTGCATGGAACTAAACCCCCGAGTTCCCAAGGCCTCCTCTCCCTCCATCGCACCATGGAAGAAGTACAGTGCGCAGTGTCTTCAGCAGAGCCACAGCCCCTTTTCCTGACTAAAGCCACTGCTCAGAGTTTCTGTTCTATATTTGCACAGTCCAGTCCAGAATCAGACTCGCTTAGCTTGTTTCTAGCTGCAGTCCATTGTGTGTGGGGTCTGCATTGCCATGGATCATGTGGCCTCTAGCGCCACATGGTTATGGAGGAAATACAGGCAAGTGCAAGGAAGCAGGAGCAAAGCCAGAGGAACAGAGAGAGAGAATTCTTTGTCTGGGGATTTTAATCTAAGATTTCTTCGTGTACTTGCAGTGGCTCCATCCCCTTTAGCCAATCCACGGTTTCCCAGGCTAGACTGACAAGCAAGTATTTTTCCTCAACTTTACTGTGCAGGTGCCCACCCTCCCCTTTGTCCAGTCCCTTCCCGCAGTGATTTGCAGGCAATGGACTCATGGTTCCCTGGGGAGGGTAAAGTTGCAGCTTCCCGATGAAGCTGCCCAGATGGCCACCCTTATAATGCCTGGCCTTCCCTTTGCTCCTTTCCAATTAATATTAATAACTAGCTAATTACAGTAGTAACAATGCTCCCAACCCATTTAACCATTATTAATTTTCCAAAGACAAATAACCTAGTTGATGTAGAGGAAAAAAAAAAACACTGCTAGCTCTTATTAAATTCAAAAAATTGAATAAAAAGACTGCTTACTTCATAGAGACAAAGTTTTACAACTCTTTCATGTATGTAATATGCATGTAATGCAGTTCACAAAACACTATCACCTTGATAAAACTAAAAAGCAAATTTATTTATGTTTAATATATTACTGTTTTGCCTTTAAGAAAGACATCCCAGTCTTTTGACAGGAAGCAAAGTCTGCCACCCCCAAATTTTGAGATATTATTTTTAAGAAATAGAAGACTCAGAAGACTCAGGTGCAACTTTCTTCGGCCATCCTGAATCCGGGTTCATCTGACATCAGCTGCCTCCACCATGCCGCTGAAATTCAACCCCAATGAAATCAAAGTCATATATCTGAGGTGCACCGGTGGGGAAGTGGTTGCCATGTCTGCCCTGGCCCCCAAGATCGGCCCCCTGGACCTATCTTCAAAAGAGGTTGGTGATGACATCGTCAAAGCAACCGGTGACTG
The DNA here is from genome assembly GCA_025583905.1 of Ia io. NCBI lineage: Eukaryota > Metazoa > Chordata > Mammalia > Chiroptera > Vespertilionidae > Ia > Ia io. The sequence continues at coordinate 15,567,109 of JAJQQW010000016.1, read as the reverse complement.
AAAGGGTCTGAGGATTACAGTGAAACTGACCATTCAGAATAGACAGGCCCAGATTGAGGTAGTGCCTTCTGCCTCTGCCCTGATCATCAAAGCCCTTAAAGAACCACCAAGAGACAGAAAAAAAGCAAAAGAAAACATTAAGCACAGTGGAAATATCACTTTTGATGTGATTGTCAGCATTGCCCGACAGATGAGATACCGATCTTTAGCTAGAGAACTCTCTGGAACCATTAAAGAGATCCTGGGAGCTGCCGTCTGTGGGCTGCAATGTTGATGGCCGCCACCTTCATGACATCATAGATAATATCAACAGTGGTGCAGTGGAATGTCTGGCTAGTTAAGAACTACAAAGGAAAATGTTTCAATTAAAGATTATTTGACAACAAAAATAAATAAATAAACAAACAAACAAACAAACAATTCAGAAGAAACATTGACCCTACCTAAAAGAATTTATATAGAAAGACCTGCTTAAAGGAAGGGAGCTAGCACCTTATCATCGTAATATAAACTAAATGTTACAGACAGGGAGAAACCAAACAAAATCTGCTAGACTTCCTTCCATGTCCCAGTGTTTTTGGATGGGCAAGCAAGAATTTGTTTACCTAATATTTGCTCCTTCGTCTATCCGTTAATTGACTGCTTTCCCTCTGTAGTCCCAGACCCTGCCTCCCTCTCCATAGTTCAGAATGGCACATAAGCCTTACCTACCAAATGCGTCCTAAGGTCTCATATTCTTATGGAATCTCTGTAGTGTACAAGCGTAATAAATTTGGTCATTTTCTCCTGTAAATCTCTCATGTTAATTTGATTATTACTCCAGTCAGAAGAACTTAGAAGGGTAGAAGGAAAATTAATTTTCTGCCCACACATTCAATTCCTTGAAGTTCTTACTATTTGTTGCCATCCTCTCCCCAAACTTAATGAGAGCCTATGAATAGCCTTCCTATGTTTAGAGAATTTCTGATCTTGTTAATCTGTAGATCCCTAAAGTTGCACTTGAAATCTCAGGCTATCTTGCAGCTAGGATACAAGTATTTGACTTTTCTCTAAACAGTCAACCCCATGGGCAATTGTGATTTCTAAGTACATAAAGAAGCAGGTGGCACAAGGAATCCATTCTGGCAAAGACATACGCAGCTTTTAGAAACCCAGGAGAAATTCTAGTTTCTAGTTCCCAACTTTAACAGTGAATTTATGGTGTCTGTGTCTAGAGATGAGAGTTCACTAGTATAATTCCAGAGTGAAACTCAGGGGTACTTTCCAGTTGCATAGAGAATGAATCAGGAGGTCTAACATTTGACAAACAGGCATCTGAGAGAGAGAAATAACACAAGAGAACTTTCCAGTACTAAAATATATGAATTTTAGATAGAAGTGGCCTTTGGAATATCCAGTACAATGAACGTAAAAAGATCCCAATATGGAACATCATCACATTTCATAATTCCATGAACAAACAAAATATTCTTAAAACTTCTAGAGATAATAAAAAGTCATACACAGAGGATCAGAATCAAAATAACATCATCATATGTCAACAGCAATGTTCAAAATTAGAATCAATGGAATAACACCTTCAAATTCTGAAGTAAACTGATTTTCAATCTGAAATTATATATCCTGTTAAACTATCAGTCAAGGATGAGAATTAGAGTAAGACATGATCTGAAATACAAGATCTCAAAATGTTACTTTGTATACATCTTTTCCCTAGAAAAAAAGTATATATTACCAAAACAAGGGAATAAAGCAACATATATAACATAGATCCAAGACATAGAGGTACAACACAGAATAGAGGTTACACAAAACCCCAGACAATAGCCATGTAGCCAAGACAGCATATCTAGATTAATATAGCAGCATGGAGGGCCTTGGGAAATCTCTGATTAAAAAAACAAAAAACATAAGTGGATCTAACATATTTCTGATACATTTGATTACGTGGAAAATATATGAGATGAGAGTTTATAGTTGTTGAAAATATGGAAAAAAATGAAAAAAATTAAGCAAATGAAGATGATATCGAGGGGGAAGAAGAAAATACTAAAGTGGTACAAGAATGTAACTATAGTCATAGTGCAATACTTGAATCACTAGAGAATACATTGTTCTATGTAATAATAATTAAAACGCAAATTGTACTATAACTTATACCAGGGGAGGAGAAAAGGGGAAGTGGTAGTTTAAGGAGAGAATTCTCGCCACTTATAATAGGAAGTTAATAGGTAATGCTTTAAATTAATTGGTCAATACATAGCAGCTTACCATATTATTTAGAAGTGCCTAGGTAAATTCTAGCAGAAAGTATAAAGAAGAATTGTCTGGGGAGAGTAAATGGAGCTTCTGTTTGTTTTGTGGTTTTTTTGTTGTTTAAGTTTTGTAGTACTATTTTATTTTTAAAGTTATGTGCATATATCATTTTTATAAATCATCATGAGTATTCACACTGCCAACTCCTCCATAATGCAAATTGTCCTTGAGCACATTATAATAAAGAAGCCAATGTTTTTCCCTCTTATCTGGAATAATTAAACTGAGAGCCATTTAATATTCATTAAAGTTAAGGAGCAGAGATGAGAAAACCAGTAAGTAGCATTCTGGGAACTGTAACATACTTAATCACATACTTAGTTCTTCAAATCATTTCTTGAATAAAGGTACATACTAGGTATCTGGAGACTAGGCCATATACTAGTAGTAATTGGTGGTAACTATCACTGGTAATGAACTAGCACGAGTAAGAATTCAATTTTTCACTAACATCAATAAGAAATCAGAGTGGGCTGTAAATAAGCTATGTATTCCTAAAAAAGAAAGCCCCGAAGAGGCTTTGTGAAATGAATTACACAGGGAGAAGGAGAGAAAAAGTTTGGTAGCTTACTTTTCAAGATTTTACTTAATGAAAAAGAAAACATTGAACATTTAACTTGGGAAAACAAGTACTAGGACAAATTCTCTAAAAAACTGCCATATGAAACATTTACATAAAAATGTACACAGATATTTTACAATGTGAACATTTTAAACCCACGGCACTTGGAGGGTGCATGGGAGAAGTGACATCTCCTGCTGTCTCCAGGTTTGTTGGCTCTATAGCTCAGTTCTGCCATAGTCAAGCCAGTGCCAGTAATTATGGCTACAATGGCTGCTGAATGGCATAGATCCCTGGGTGTAGCTGCCTCTACATTGCCCTACAATGAAGGGTGTCACTACCTTTTAATTAACATTAGCAAGGGGAACAGGGTGTTTCGGAGGATTTGTAACAGTACATAAACAATAATATTTGTAAAGAAGAAAAGTGTGCTGTATTAGCAAAGGATCAGGACAGAAGAAACGTGCAAGGTATAATGATAACAGTAGGAATGCATCTGAAAATTTGCCCTCATGTCTATAAATAAACTACCCTAATGTTTTCTGTTAAAATGAGGACTTCACCTTAAAGGATTACAGCAAAGAAAGAAGACAATAACAGTCCTAAGTAGATTCTAATTGAGTTAAGGAAAGTCAAATGGAAGAAATATTCATAATACAGTATATTCATTTTATCCTATATAATGAAGAGGTAATACACAAATTAACCCTCATGCCCTCACAAGATGGCTGCCTATGACCAGGCTGGCAGGGGGGTTAGTGAGGGACAACCAAACAACTGAACAAGCAGGCTGCGTGGGGCGACCAGGCCAGCGGGGGGAGAGGGGGGCAGTTAGGGGCGATTAGGCCGGCGGGGGGTGGGGCAGTGAGGGGCAACCAGGCTGGCAGGGAGGGGGCAGTTGGGGGCAACCTGGTTGGCAGGGGGGGGCAGTTAGGGGCGACCAGGCAGGCAGGCAGGCAGGTGAGTGACTAGGAGCCAGCGGTCCAGGATTGAGAGAGAGATGTCCCGGATTGTTGAGGGTGCAGGCTGGGCTGAGGCTGGGCTGAGGGGGACCCCCGCCATGCACGAATTTCATGCACTGGGCCTCTAATATGTATATAAAGATAAAAATTCCTAGTCTTCTTAATCTAGCGTACAAACTTAGTTGAAGGGCAATAGAAACCTTATTTCCTGGATCAAATCCAATCTCTAAAAAGAATTTGAGATAAGAAAATAACTTGAGAAAGGAAACAGAGAGAAAGATATCTTATGTTCTGACAAAGAGAAGATATGCTATCAAAAATGAGAGGAAGAAAGGACTTGCTAAAACTTTTGAAACAAATACAGACAGTACTGCTTGGTCTCAGGATGGACATGGAAAAATAAGATGCTTGTATGCATTGTAAGGGGGATAACCCCAAATATTGCCTGTTCAAGTGTTCCAAAGAGGAAGGAAGTCTTAGCTCCAATAAGGGTTCATGCTTACATTTTCCCCATTTTAAGAACAAGGAGCTGGAAAAAACCCAGATAAGTGCACAAATAATGACGAGCAGGAAATAAGAACTTAAATTGCAATTTTGTGGACAAAATACCATATTTAAAATTTTGAGGAAAAGTTAAATAGTTTGGGCTTGAGAAAAAAAGTCTCTGGTGGTTATAATTTTCTATCTTCATTTCTAAAGAAAAAAAAAACAAACGGCAAAATAGTCATAAAATTCACTTAGAAATAGATAAGACATTTAAAATTTCCGGGGGGTGGTGGGGGGAGTTATGAAAGCAAATAGTGTCAGCTAACAAGAGGTTATGAAATGATTGGAACCCAATAGTTCTCTGTGTGGGAGTCTTCAACTCATAGCTACTGTCATTCACCCATCCTCCCACAGCTTTTTTTCCCCTTAACCCTCTTCCACATCTTTCAGTGGACAAGTTTTAAAGCTGGCATTGTAGCATAAAAATTGCTACCTTTCAGTCTTTATTAATTAGAAACTAATATGATTCTGTCTTTAGCTTTCTAGTTTTAAAAGGCTTTGTACTTTTGGAATGCTGGGACATATAGCCTATTGGCATAATATATAGCCTAATCAGAAATTCTGCTGGCAAAGGAATTATAGCCCAAAGTAATCACTATGTATTTGGAGAATTACATAGAATTCTAAATATGAAGGACAGTTTTCAAAGTATCAGGTTTAGATAGAACAAAGGTTAGAAAAAATAAAATCCCCATTTCAACACAACTTTGATCCTTTAGCCAAGGGGAGGCAGAGACTGTATAGACAATAATGGTCAATGACAGATGAGTAATATTTGAGAACCATGATATATCAGGTATTTTACATGTTGTCTTGGTAAATCTTACAACTTTGAAGTAGAGTTAATTATCTCTATTTATATTATACCTTCATTAAATAAAAATTATTTTTCTATTTTATGGACGAGGAAATGAGACTCAGAGAAGCACTTATCCAAAGTCCATAAGGTTAAGTGGTAGAACAAGAACTCAAATTCAGGCCTATCTGAAGCCTGTATTTTTGTTACTATCCTGGTTCACAGGTTTGAAAATATTAGGGATCTAATTTCTATCATCCCTCAAGAATCTGTAATGCTTTCCACTGTTACTGTGGTTTGAATGTATAAGGACCTCAAGTTTGATTCAAGAGACAAACTGCTTTAGCTTCTGGTTTATTTACTTAGCTCTGTAATTCAGAGAAAACTCCAGGTTTACATTTCTACCATTGCGTTTATAAACCTAATTACTTAATAAAAAGTCCATTTGCTTTTGTAAAAAATTGATTTTAGAGAGGAAGGGGAAAGGAGAGAGATTGTAACATCAATGATGAGAATCATCCAGATCTGCTGCCTCCTGAACGCTCCCCACCAGGTACCCTGACAGGGAATGGCACGACCTCCTGGTTCATAGGTCGATGCCCAACCAACTGAACCACACCAGCCTGGGCCCACTTGCTTTTTTTTTTTAAGTCATCTTTTCCCTAACATTATTAATCAAGTGTAATTTTGAAATATCCGTATTTTATGTGAGGGCTCCAAGGATTACATGATCTCCTATTCCTTTGCAGATTTATTCCTACTTGGCTAATGTTATTAAGGATAGCTTTAATGTTTAATTTTTATACTTTCACGAAGTGCACTGATAATGGCTTATCAATCCCTGTAGTACTTTCGAGATTTGTATTGTATCGGAGATGTTACAATCAAATAGTTTTACCAAATTAGATTTGGCATAGGATGGATGTCGTAAGTTTAATACATACACGGTTACTTTTTTATTGAAATTGAATAATTAGCAAACATGATGGTTAAAGTTTATGCGATAAATGCTGATTTGTTTAAAGCGGGTTAAGTCAGATGCTTAGTCTAAAATTCACTGCTGTGGGTAGTATTTATAGACCCATATTCCAAAACTTGGTTTGACAACAGTTGTTTAGTATTTAATTTACTGAACAAAAGGGTTCCTCTTAGGTAACCTTTAATATTCTGAGACATACCATTTTTTAATTTTTTTTAGTTCTTGAGATTTACTTTTAAGTATTAAACCAGATGTTGTTTTCCTGTGTGACATTCCAAAACGGGCACAATCACTTTGGATAAAAAGAAAACAAGGTCTTCGGGGTTTAAGAAAAACAAAAAGATGAAAAGAAAAAAAAAATGAGTATTTTCCAGTTCACCAGACAGGGGAGGGAAACGTGTTCAGGATCCTTAAAAGAAGAGCCTGAGTTTAAATGTTACAAATATCCTTCGAGAGACGCGGGAGGACTCCTCCCCGCCCGCGTTTGTTTTTGTAACACCAGCAGCAGGATGGCTCCCAATCCGGGGCGCGGCCCGGGCGCCCCCCCACGCCCAGCAGCGAAGTCCGGACACAGTGGAAGGAAGCCCAGGCACCTGCGGCTCCGACCGAAGCCCGCGAGGGGCGCCGGGCAGCGCGCTTCTCCCCGGCGTCCCGCCCGCCTCCGGATTCCACTGCGGAGTGACGGCCCGCGGCCGCGCCCCAGAAGCAGGAGCCGGGGCCGGGGCCGGGGGCCGCACGGGCGCTTCGCAAAGGTGTCCGTGTGTCACAGAGGGGCCCGCAGCTCCGCGGCGGACACCAGCCTTCGCTCCCGGCGGCAGCCGCTAGCCTGGAGCGTCGGTCCGAGAGCTGACCCCACCGGCGGGCCCCGCTCCAGGACCGCAGCCCCCTCCGACCGCGCGCCGCACGCCTCCGCCGGAAGGGGGCGGGGCGCGGGCGGCGCGGCGAGACCCGCGGCGCACGGGGTGGTTCCTCCCGGCCGGCCCGCAGCCGCGCGTTTCCGGCGCGCTCCCCCGCGCCCTGCGTCCGTGGTCTCGCCCGCCCCGCAGCCATGTTGGATCGTGCGGCCGCCGCCGCCGGAGGAGGGTTGGCGGAGTGGGGAGTGTAGCGCGGTCGCCGGAGCGCGAGGACTGCGGCCAACCGGCCAGAGCCTCGCCGGGCGGGAGCTGGGGGCGCCCCTTTCTCCGCGCGGCCCGCCGTCGGCTCCTCCTCCCCGTGGCCGCCGCCGCCGCCGCCTCCTGGCGCCGGAGGAGTGGCGAGATGCTGAGCCTGTGACTCCCCTCCTCCCGCCCCTGTCACCGAGGGGAGCGCGCGCTCGCCCACTCGCCGGAGGAGACGGCCCTGGACTCCGAGCCGCGCCGGCGGAACCATGAGCTCCGGCCAGCAGCCGCCGCCGCGGAGGGTCGCCAACGTGGGGTCCCTGCTGCTCACCCCGCAGGAGAACGAGTCCCTCTTCACCTTCCTCGGCAAGAAATGTGTGGTCAGTGGCCGAGACCCGCGACGCCGGGAAGTGGGAGTGGGCAGGAGGCGGGAGCGCGCGGAGGGTCGGGCTGCCGGCCAGGCCTCCCCCGGCCTCTGGCCCCGCGTCGGCGCCCCGACCCCGCTCCCTAGGTCCGCTGCCCGGGTGCGGGCGGTGCGGGCCGCGGCCCCGGACGCCGCCTCCGGAGCTGCCCGGGAGTGGGGAGTGTCTGTCCCGGAGCCCCGCTCGGCCAGGTCCGCACCCTTGTTGCTGGTTCGAACTTGATCGCAGGGAGGTCCCGACGCGGTTCTCTTGCAAGAGCGGCTGGATCTCTCTCACCGGGCCCCTGTCCTGGCCCTCGCTTCACCTCTTACCGCTGGGTCTGCACAATACCAGAGGTTTCAGCAGTGGGTCGGTCGGAAAAAGAAGCCCAAATATGAATGAAACGGACCATAAAGTTGTTTTTAATCCCACTTTAGGATTTCAGGAGGCAGTGAAGTCGAGTGCATCGGTTCAGGACGAGGGCAGGAAATGCTGCTGCTTCCCATTGCAGAGCAACGGGGTTTATTTCTCTAGGAATCTCGCCGAGGCCTGGTTATTACTCTCCTCCCCACTGATTTTTCTTTTCTTTCTTTCTCTCTCTTTTTTTTTTTTTTTTTTTTTTTACCTTGGTGGGAGGAGGGGCTGCTCTCCCCACAACCATGCGCAGGGGAGCCAAAATCTGTAGTAGTTCTTGACCTTTTGGGGCCTGCGAATGATTCTTAGGTTGGTGGTGTGCGGCCTGCTCAGACCCCAGATGGCTGGTTGGGAGCAAGCAGTTCCGCTGTGGGAAGGGGAATGTGTGTTGTTGACGGAAGCATTCATTACATCGGCTGCTGGCACGTCTGGGGGTGGGGAGGCTCTGTTCCGTGGTGCAGGCCTTGTCCAGCTGCTGCTGACTGCGGTGGCTGGTTGAGCTGTGGCTGAGTTTGCTGAGACGCTGCGTGGGTCCCTTTCTCCCCTCGTTGCTTGTTAGCGCCTGCAGGGTGTGTGCCGCTGGAACCCAAGAAACGCCTACAAAAATGTCAGTGGAACAGGTCTGCATCTTTGCATGGTAGTGTTCCATGAGTCCAAACAGGCTACACCTGCCTGGGAGTTAGGCTTTGACAGTTTCCGGAAAATTACTGCATTAATGGTTAACTTCATGGGAGTCTGCCCTTTGTATCCCGTCCTATCCAGTTGGACATTGAATCAGTACATTCAACTCAGAGATGTGTTTCGTATTTCAGAAGTTAGATCTTGAAGAACATACGTTGAGTTTGCTTATGGAAAGAATGAAATCAGAGAGGTGGCTTAAAATCGGAATTTTGGGAAACTAATTTAAAGACAATCAAGTTTCTCCCACCCCCCAGCTTTTTTTAAACAAATGAGAAAACTGTGCCAGTGGACCCTAAGTCACACAGCAATTTAGTAATGTGACCAGAACTAGGAAACCAGGACTCCCGATGCCTAGGCTGTTGTACTTTCCACTACCTCATGTTGTTTTAGAAGTGGTTTTTCTTTCTTGTTTTTGGTTTATTTCTAGAAGTGGTATTAAAAGATTAATAACTTTTGTTTAACCCAAAATTGATGTAATTAAAGTTTAAGATCCTTATTTAAGCCCTAATTTATTGTATATTTTCAACTTAGGTAAATCTCTAGCACTTTAAATGTTAAATTATCTGCAAATAAAAAATAAAAACATTGTTGGTTTATTACATTTGCTGTCAGAAAGTAGTTGTATGTACTTTGTTTTACATACCAAACACATTAGCTTTAGGCAGGAAGGACATTGCAAGTTTACTGACTAATTGCTCTGTGCTTACCAATAAGGAGTACTGGTTTCAATAAATGACAGATGTGGAAGAATACGGTGATAGAGATAATATTGTTTACTAGTTAGCATAAATGGATTGCCAAATAAACTGTATTCAGTGTTTAATTTCTTTATGTCATCTATTATTAATAAACTTTACCTTTTGAATTTCTGTCATTTAAAACCCCACTGCTATAGTTACCTGCTCTCCTGGTATGAAATTATTGCGAAGATTACTTTAATATTTGGCATTTCCAGTTATTAGAGAGTAAAGTAAGAATGATATTTTAATTTTTGGAACAATCTCCCCCCCCCCCCCCCCCCCCCCCCCCCCCCCCCCCCCCCCCCCCCCCCCCCCCCCCCCCCCCCCCCCACTTTGCTGACTATGCAGGTTTTTTGTTTGTTTTTTTGGTAGTTTAAGATAATACTGAAATACATTGTTTCTTTTTTTTTTTTTTTACAAGTTCAGCAATAAGATTTTACAGGTCTGACCAAAGTTGTTAAGCAACTGTATTCAGAGGAATAGTTATAGTGCCAGCTCTCAGGCATTTCAGTCTTTTAGTCACTCAACAAATATGTATTGAGTAACTAAATGTTGAGGTCAACCCAGGGTTGATGCCTACCCTCAAGAAGCTTTGTGTATAAAAAAGGGAAGCAAATGTGTAAACTGATGTGTAAGTCAATACTTCAGAGTGATATGTAAGAAGCTGCATGTTACAATGGAAAATGTGTTGCTTTGTAGTCAGGAGATGGGTTCAAACTCATGTGGTCACTTTGGACAAGTTAAGCTCCCTGTCCTCAAATTAGTTTTTTCATCTCCGAAATAGGGATACCATCTTATGGGGGCATTGGGGTTGTGGATTAGAAGGACTGTATGTAAATATATGGGCTATTATTTTTATAAAGATTTAGGGGACCAAAAGAGAGGATGAGTAAAAGCTTTTTTAGAATGGTGTATACTTAAATATTTAAGATTAGTGGGTACTCCCCAAGGTTAATGAGAGGTATGAAACAGCTTGGAAAGTCAGGAGACCTAATAATAATAGTATGTTATGGAGCAAGGAGGGTTTCTGCTTGGGTTCTCAAATTTAGTTTGCATTGGAATTATGTGGAGATGATATTACAAATGCATAGAACTAGGCTGAATTCCTAGATAATACTCAAACTCAGTGGGTCTGATGTGGAACTTGGGCATTCGATTTTTAGCAGGCTTAACAGAAGATTGGCATCTATCACAGTTTGAGAACCACTGCTGATGTCCACAGTTTTCTGATAGGGTAATCCTGAAGCACATTGGAAATGTTAATAGATTTCCCCTCAATCTTTGGTCTATATTTTGTGAATTAAGGTTAAATTAAGTTAAAACAAGTTATTTAGTATGGCATTTCTCCATCCCTTTAAGACATCAATGTGTATTTATTTCATAGATGTGAGAGAGATACAGTTCAAGTATTACACTACAAGGTCAGATTTGGCTTTTAGAAAGTTTGAGGAAGGGGGAGGCACCATAGGAGTTGGATTGAGGATTGTGAGAGTGAAGACAAAGAAGGTCAGATAGGTGTTTATATAGTCATTGTGAAATATGTTGAGGGCCTGAATGAAGGCAGTGCTAGTAGGAATTTAAGGATAATTAAAGAGACCTCAGTAGGATTTCTTCCCCTTCAGATAAAAGGAGTTGGGGAAGGGAATTGGTATAAAGATAAGTATAACCACCAGCAGGAGTATGCAGAACTTTCTCACTAGATGAAAATATACTCAGATGTCAGTTGAGACTGTATTGATGATTGGTTTCATGGAGAAGGTGAATCTTCAGTAAATCTTTGTTTTTTTAGTTTTTAAAAATAGATTTTGTGAAAGTTGAGGTTTCATTTAAAGTTATCCTATATAATAAAGATGTGATATGCAAATGGTCGTTATGCCCTGAAGCATAACGACCGACAGCGTAATGACCGGATCATGGATCAGCAGGAGGGTGGGGCAGCAAGCTACAAGCGGTGGCGGAGAGCTACAGGAGGGGACAGGGCAGCAAGCTAGGGGCGGGGCAGGGGGGGGGCGCAGGTGGCCAGGTAGTGGAGGGAGCTACTGGCTACTAGTGGGTGGTGGAGAGCTACAGGAGGGGGCAGGGCAGCAAGCTATGAGGGAGGAGGGGGCGGGCGCTACAGGAAGGCGGGGCAGCAGGTGGAGAGCTACTGGAGGGTAGCAGCGAGCTACTGGCGAGCTACTGGTGCATTAGCTGGTAGTATTTTCTAGAATAATTAAAAAGGGTTAAAACAAGATTATCAGGTTTTATTTAATAGTTTTGTTGTCTTTCATGTAGTGTGGTTTTACTTATTTTCTATAAAGAGATGTGCTCTCTTGCCAAGTGGAGTTTAATATATAGTCCTGAGTAAGAAATTAGGTAAGGATTGGAAAAAAGAAAACCTTATACTAGTCCTCTGCAACCAACCATCTCTGGCCTAAAAGGATTGGAGTTTAGTAATGTTGTTGGCAGTTACCATTCCCTGTTATACTCACCTGGTTTGTTTCAAGATTTAATGATACCATTTTTATTAACCAACTTTAATCTTCATTTAATTCCTCGCACTTGCTTATATTCTTTAGGTGTTTGTTTTCTCGTCCTGTATATAATTCTGGGAGATTGGACTTCATGCCTGTGTAGTTTTCTATATAATTTTTATAACATCTAGCATACAGATCACTGAATACTCATTGAATTGTTCTAATTGCTAACTTGTTTATTACTTAGGAGCTCATTCAACATTTCTTATTGCTTCATCAGGTTGTTAAGATCTTCCATTTCTAATGTTCTACTAATAAAGTCTTGGTTAGGAAAACAAAGTGGTTTAATGTTGCTACTGATAGAGGTAATATCAGTAACTGCCCAACAGTTACTTGTTTCTGTTCTAAATCCTTAAATAGGTCTAGACTGAGGGAAGGGTGTTTAGAGGGGTCATTGTGTTGATGAAGGCCTGATTTAAGGAGTTAGGGTGGAAATGTATTTCACCTTGAGTAATGTGGAAGGAAAAAGGTTAAAAATTCATGGGATTTGGAATATACAAAGCTGAGAAAGCAATCTTGCCTAGTATAGATGAAAAAGGTGACTACAAAGTGCCAGACAGAGTGGACATTTAGAAGAATCCAGATCTGGGTTATAAATCCTGTTTCTTGTTATTCTTAGCTGTATAACATCAGTTTTCAACCTTTTTTATCTCATGGTACATAAAAGCTACTAAAATTCTGCAGCACACCAAAAATAGAGTTTTTGCAGATCTGACCAAAAATATAGGCATAATTTTGATTTCCTTTATACTGGATGACTATTGTTGTGTTGGCTGTTGTCACTTTTTTTATTTGACAGTCTAATTGAAAAGAAGTCATTGCCCTTGACTAGTAGTCAGGTATTGCATGTTTTAAAAATTCTTGTGGCACACCCATTGAAAATCACTGCTCTATAATACACAAAAATTTCTTAACTAGTATGAGCCTTAGTGTCTAGATTTGTAAAATGGGCTTAGTCAAGGATTTAGAAAATAATGCAGTAATGTATGTAAAGCACATAGAGTGCCTGACATGAAGTGTTCTGGGGAGTTTGGAAAAGCATATGAAAGAATGACATCATTAGTACCATTCCTGTTATTGGCAAGAAGGTTTTAAAGTAAAACATTTGAACTCTATATTGTATTGTTTTGATTTAGGCAAATTCTAACAATTGTATTTAAATGTCAGTTAATTACAGAGTTCATAAATTAGAGTTAAGCAGTAGCTGGAACTAAACTCTGGGGAATTCTAGGCAGCCTTAGCACCCCTGGCTGCTGACCAAAGAGGAAAAAAGGGATTCTGGTATGAGTTAAAGAGTTCCTGGGTTTTACTCTGTGCTCCCCCACCAGTTAATTGTGAACGGGAACAAGAATCTCTGCCTTCCTAAACCTCATTTTCCTAATCTGAAAATGAGAGCTTGGACAAGATAACACCAGTCTTTCCAGCTTTAATATTCTATCATTATAACTATTCTAGATGCCAGGGACTCTGTAGCAGGAAAAGAATAGCCTTCTGTTAATTTTGGCATTCATGTGTTTTGCACACTAGAGACAAAGATAATATATGTCTAATTGGAAGGTAGATAATCAGAAATTTAATTGCAAATTCCCATTTCTAATCTTTTTCTAAGCATAACAATTTAATAAATGTTTTACTTTGAAAAGTCGGGTGAATATCATTAAAAGGCATTAGTTATAGGATTGTCAGTCTTAACTAACTTTGAATTATTTCTTGTGATTGCAAGGAATATTTGGCTTATTAGAAGTATGGTGCCTTTTAATTAAGATGGAGTTGTTTCTAAGAGTTTCTCTTGTTGACAAATTAATTCCAACTAGAACCTTATTTCTTAACATGAAATTTTATTAGTGATATGATATTTAGCTGTTACATTTTGTTGCTTATTTAAGGTAAAAACGGTTTTTAAAAATTTTAGTTTGTGTTAGATTCAATAGTTACAGTGAACAGACTTTATTTTAGAGACTGAGTCAAAGTTAAAGTTTGAAAGAGCAGATAAAGTTGAGCTTCATATAAATTACTCTGTCCAATAGATGAGAACCCAGCATTATTAATAGAGTTCACTTTCACTGTAAAGCTTCTGGAAGCAAAACAAGTTCATACATTCTTGTCTACAGTAACATATATTACTAACTGTAAATATATTTTTTATTGTTGTATGACTGAACAGTCTAGTATTTTTAAGTGTTAAGTATTTTTAAGTGTTCAGTAATTAGAAGATTTTATTAAGTAATAAAAATTAGAAGATTTTTGGCATATTTAACTTTATTCATAAATACAGTATAACAAAAGTATATTCTGCTTTTATCCATATCAGTATTATTAGAAATAGTAAAAGATTAAAGCTCTATAATATCAGTATAAGAAAATGAAATTAATAAGGAAACATCAGTTTCATTTTGGAATCAGTGTTATAGAGGCATTGTGACCCCCCCCCCCCATTTTTTAAGAGAACAAATGTGTGTAAATGGGTGTAAAGAATGTTCAAAAGGCAAATCTAGAAAAGCCCCCTTTAGAAAATAGAATCAAATGAAAGGTTTATAGTAACTTCATATCTCAATTACTATGATTATTTGTTACTTTACTTTAATTGTTCCTCAGTATTCTTGGCCACTTGCTTCCTCTGCCATAGTGATTTTCTAAAACGTATTTACTACAGAAATCTGTCCCTGTAAAAGGAGTATTCACTAAATATCAGATAAAGTGAAACAACAAGGAAATAAGAAAGACATTCAGTAATATAATGTGCTATTAAAAATGATATGAGGAGATAGAAATTATTATGAGCCAAATATACAATACCTTTAGGGCAATGAAATGTTTTTCAAGTTTCATTGTAAACTTAAACTTTTATATTAGATTTGGAGAAGTTAAAATTATCTAGTATTTTTAAGAATTAAAATAGAGGCAAAATTGTTTATTATACCTCTGGTTCCAAAATTAAAAATTTTAAGTGAAATGCTTCCTCTAATATGGTGAATACTTTTATTGCCATAAAAATACCAGAGGATACCTAAATATCTAAGAAAATTTCGTAATAATGGAGCTGATTGATTTATAAGCAATGCATAAAGCTAGTCAGAAAGTCAAATGATTTTCTTTACTTTTTATTAATAAAATATCATCATGATCAAGTATTGAGGACTTAATACATAATAACCTCCCAGTACCTTGAAATACATAGAAGGGGTAAGTAAGGTTCAGTTCTTACCTCTTCATTGCTTGCTGTATAGCTGGGGAACGCAAAAATCATGCTCACAAAAAAATATGTTTTACAAGCTAGTCTATAATAAAAATTTGAATAGATAGGAAAGAGGGGTCACTGGGATACATCATTGTGGGGCTTGAACATACAAGGACCTTATGAATTTATGTCATAAGCAAGGAAGCAGCTCAGTTGAAGTATGGGGAAATGTGGGAGCAAGTTTGGAGTAGAAAATTTGCATGGAGTATTTGGAAGTATTGAATAGATTGACTTGGCTAAAACTAAGAATTGTATTTGCTTGAGGAGATAGTGAATGATGAGGAAGGGTAAAATGAGTCCAGGTTTTGGAAGATCAGACTTAGAGGCTGAGCTTTAGTCCCTAAGTAGTAAGGGATCTAAAGTTTTTTGATTCAAAAAATGTCAAGATAGGAAGGATCTAGAGATGGGAAAAACTGGAAATTATCCTCTCTAATAAAATGGTAATATGCAAATTAACCATCACTCTGCTACATAAGCCACACCCACCAGCCAAAGCCACGCCCACTGGCCAATCAGGGCAAGTATGCAAATTAACCCCAGCCAAGATGGCTACAGCCACAGAGAGCAAGGTTTCCCAGGTAACAGAGGAAGCCAAGCTTTCCATAGCCGTTGCAGGCCTAAGCCTCCACTCAAGCTACAAAGTTTCAATTACTGAAGGTAAACAAATTCAAACAAATGGCGGCAGATTGGAGCTTGAGAGAGCAGGCCAGGGTTGCCGGCAGCAACAGGGGAAGCAAAGCTTTCCGCACACCCTGGCGGGGCTCACCTGCTTAGGGCTACAAACTTTCAATTGTAGAAGGTGAATTAACTGCCACAGAAATGGCTGCCGCCCCGGAGGGAGCAGCAGGCTTGGCTCCGCTCCAGGCTACAAAGTTTCAATTGTAGAAGGAAAATAAATTCCAGATACCAGGGCCTCTGCTTGGGTTGCCAGGGGGCATGGCCAGCCTGCACACCACCACAGGCCCCTCGCTCAGGCTGCCCCACACCCCAAGGGAACCCCACCCTGATCCAGGACACCCTTCAGGGCAAACCAGCTGGCCCCCACCCATGCACCAGGCCTCTATCCTATCTAATAAAAGAGTAATATGCAGATTGATCATCACTCCAACACACAACACGTCTGCCCCCATGTGGTCAAAGATCCTGTCCCCATGTGGACACAAGATGGCCACTACAAGATGGCCAACAGGAGAGGGAAGTTGGGAGGCACCCGGCCTGCAAGGGAGGGCAGTTGAGAGGTACCAGGCCTGCAAGGGAGGGCAGTTGGAGGTGATCAACCCTGCAGGAGAGGGCAGTTAGGGGTGACCAGGCCGGCAGAGGAGGGAAGTTGGGGGCAAACAGACTGGCAGCAGAGTGGTTAGGGGGTGATCAGGCTGGCAGGCAGAAGCGGTTAGGGGCAATCAGGAAGGCAGGCAGGTGAGCAGTTGGGAGCCAGCAGTCCTGGATTGTGAGAGGGATGTCCGACTGCCCGTTTAGGCCCGATCCCACCAGGATCGGGCCTAAACGGGCAGTCGGACATCCCTCCAGGAGTCCCAGATTGGTGAGGGTACAGGCTGTGCTGAGGGACAACCCCCCTCCGTGCACGAATTTTGTGCACCAGGCTTCTAGTTCATTATAGAAATGCTTTAAAGTTTACTGCACACTTTAAAAAAGTATTTTTATTGATTTCAGAGAGAGAGGGAGAGAGAGAAACACCAGAGAATCATTGATTGGCTGTCTCCTGGGTATCAAGCTGGCAACCAGGGCATGTGCCCTGACCAAGTGCCACTGAGCCATACTGGCCGGGCATCTACTAAACACTTTTGTACTTGTTACCTCAGCAGGCCTGACCTGGCTGAGGAACTTGAATTATAGCAGCATCCGCAACATAAAAAGGGTTATGAGAGATACAAAGTCCTTGGTCTTTGTGCTCAAGGCACACACCATCTAGCCCTCACAGCATTTTTCCTTATTGCTTCCAGGAGTGGTCTTTGAATACTCAGCATATGCCTAAAGGCAGCCACTACTAATCAGTCCAGGTTCATAGTAGATGAAATCTAGTTGCCATTTCAAAACTATATTCTAGAGAACACTGTGAAGAAAAAAAATTAGCTGTGTGAATTCTAGATGACAACAGAACCTCCTAGTGGAAATGGCTAGATAGTAAGAATTGCAGGACTAGACCTTTGGAATCCTTGCAGAGTGTTGTTATTGAGGTCTTGGGAGTGGAATTAGATCTGTGAGTGCAGGTCAAGATTACAGAGGGAGGCAGTCTGGCTCCCATTTGACTTGGCCAGCATTTGAGAAGGATAGGTTTCAATGAGGAGTTGAAAGGGAAGAAAGATGTTCTCTTTAATTTATCAGAAAATGGTATTATACATATTCTGTAATTTAAACTTTTTCACATATTAATGTAACTTGCATATATTTTCATTCCCATTTGTATCTGTCGCATACTTTTTATTCATCCTGTATTTTATGCATTTCTTGTAACTTCTTAACCTCTATCGATGGGGTGTATTAGTTTCCTAGGGCTGCCGTAGCAAAGTACCATAAAGTGGGTGACTTAAAACACAAATTTATTTTCATACTTCTGGAGGCTAGAACTTCATAATTAAGGTGTCACAGGGTTGGTACCTTCTAAGGACACTGAGAATCTGTCCCATGCCTCTCTCTTAGCTTCTAGCATTTGCTGGCAGACCTTAATGTTCTTGGCTTAGAGATTCATGACTCTGATCTCTACCTATATAATCCCATGGTGTTCTCTACTTGTCTGTCTCTGTCTTCTCTTCTTAAAGGACACCAGTCATTGGATTAGTGTCATTCCTAATGACCTCATCTTAAACACTGCAGACGGATCACGGGAATTCTCATGTTTTCATATTACACAGTGTTGTACAAAGCATCATACTTTAAAAAGATATTAGCTTGTAAGAACATGTAATAACTTCAAAATGCAATATTTAATTTTAAGGCATGCCTTTAACATTTTTGTAAAATGTTTTTTGTACTCGTTCAATAGAAACATATCTGGCCACTGGGTAAAGCTAGCAATAAAACTACTGGTCCGCAAATGTTAACTTGGTTGCATCTACAAAGACCCTCTTTCCAAATAAAGTCACATTCACAGATACAGGGGTTATGACTTCCACATATCTTTTAGGGAGACACAATTTAGCTCAACAATGGGTACGTTTACTTTCCAGGTTTTTGCCTTTAGAAACAATGCTATAATGAACATTCAAATACATATTTTTACGTATCCTTTCCAAGTATTTCTATAGAATAAATTCTAAGAAATGAAGTTAGAGGGCATTAGAAATGAACATTAGAAATACTAATAAATAAGACTGGATTGTCTTCCGAAATAGTTGTAACCAAACTATATATTCTCATCAACACTAGGATTTAAAATTTTTTTGCTTTTGACAGTTGCACTGGCCAAAAAGTCTCATTGTTCCATTTGTAGTTAATTATCTTTACATGTCTGTTGGTCATTTATATTTCTTACGTGAATTGCTTTTCTTGTCTTTAGACCATTTTTCTACCTGTTTTTTTCATAGTAACATGAAGAACTCTTTAGGGATAGTAATTAAATTACAAATTACAATATTTTTGGCGGTTGTTTTGTTTATCTTTGATAGAACTATTTTTGGTGTTTTTGGTCACTGTATTGGTTTTAAATTTTTGTGTATCAGGTTTTTATTTAATACTGTCCCAGCTCAGAATTGCAAAAATATTTACTCACATTTTCCTAGTACTTTTATGGTTTTATTTTGAACATATTATCTTTGATATTTTTGGAAGTGACTTTGGAAAATGAGTATAGTAGAAATCCAGCTTGATAATTTTACAAATGGCTAGTTATTCCAGTACCACTTATTTTCTCCTGCCTATTTGAAATGCTACCTTTATAATTTACTTAATAAATTACCAGATTGTTTAGATCCACTTCTGCATTCTCTTCTATTTATTTTATTTATTTGCCAGGATACAGAGTTTTTAATTAGTGTAGCTTTATAATGTTATTATTTGATTAGCATTAAGTCCTTCATTACTCTCCTTTTCAGTATTTTCTGGCTATTTTTATGTGCCTATGCATAATATTTTTTGAGTACAAAAGTACCCAATTATACTCATTGTTTAAAGTGTGCACACACATACACAATGTACTGTACAGAGTTAAAAGTTAAAATCACCCTTTACCTCTCTCATTTCTCAATACAGTTAGGCTCCATAGGAAGCTCTTCTTAATTGTTTGATGTGACTCTTCCCCTTTTTATATGCGTAGGATATGTGTGTATTTTATATTTACATTTACATCTGTTTGCATTTTACCTAAAAGGGCTCATATTCTGGGCAGTTTATATGAGGTACATTTAGATCTACCTCAAGTTTAAAAAAAAAACACAACATTTTTATTATGGAAACTTAAACACATACAAAGTAAGATAGTGTTATCACCTCATAACTAATCTTGTTTGCTTTATATTCCTACCCACCTTTCCCATTCTGACCCCCCATCCCCACACACCTGAATTATTTTTAAGTAAATCCCAGGCGTGTGAGAGTTTTCCCCCCGATCAGTCTGGCTAGATGTTTATTAATTTTATTTTTT
Organism: Ia io; assembly: GCA_025583905.1. Lineage (NCBI taxonomy): Eukaryota > Metazoa > Chordata > Mammalia > Chiroptera > Vespertilionidae > Ia > Ia io. Next base: position 15,547,264 of record JAJQQW010000016.1, on the reverse strand, counting down.
AAAATTTTTTAATGGTTTTAGTTTAGTCCTGGACAGGTGACTTGGGTGGAGGGTCATCCTGCACACCAAAAGGTTGCTAGTTTGATTCCCTGTCAGGGCACATACCTAGGTTGCAGGTTCTATCCCCAGTTGGGGTGCATATGGGAGGCAACCGATCAATGTTTCTCTATCTCTTCCCCCTCCCTTTCTCTCTCTCTAAAATCCATAAGTAGCCCAGCTCAGTGGTTGACCACCTGGTAGTTGAGTGGTCAGGAAACATGCCCGATCCCTAGTAGGGGGCATGCAGGAGGCAGCAGATCAGTGATTCTCAATAATGTTTCTATCTCTCTCCCTCTCCCTTCCTCTCTGAAATCAATAAAAATATATTTTAAAAAATAATAACAATACTACAAATATTTCTTGTTTACTACTAGTATTTTATTGGCTTCTACTCTGATCTTTATTATTTACTTCTGCTTAGTTTGGGTTTAATTTACTTTTCTTCTAGTTTTCCTTAAGGTAGTAACTACTAAGGTGATTTGAGACCTTTTTTCATTTTCTAATACAGATATTTAGTGCTATCCATATCCTCCTAAATATGCTTTACATATTGGATATGTTGTATTTTCATTTTTATTTTTTAAGTTGCTTTCTGATTTTCCTTTTCATTTCTTTGACCCACTGGTTCTTTTAGATGTATGCATTTTAGTTTCCAGAGATTTATGGATTTTTTTCCAGATGTCTTTTTATTATCAATTTCTAACCTAATTGCATTTTTTTGGAGACTATATATAAATCCTTTTTATTGAGCAGTGTTTTATAGCCCAAAATATGATCTAAATTGGTGTTCTTCATAAACTTAAATATATACATTCCAGTCTTGTTGGGTGGAGTGTTGAGCAAATGTTAATTATATCAAGTTAGTATATTTTCTATTGGCTCTATCAACTATTGAGAAAGGAGTACTGAATTCTTCCGCTATAATTATAAATTTGTTTATCCTTGCAATTCTATAGTTTTGCTTCATATATTTTAGATGCATAAACATTCATAATTATGTCCTCTCAAAGAATTAACCATCATGAAATGACCCCCATAGTCCCTGATATACTTTGTTCTGAAATCAACTTTGATATTAATATAGCCACTGAAGCTTTCTTTTGATTAGTGCTATAATCATTTTTGCCCAACTTTTAGTTGGGTTGTTAGTTTCTTATTGTTGAGTTTTAAGAGTTCTTTGTCTAAACACATTCTTTATTAGATGTGTGTTTTTTCATATATTTTCTCCCTGTATGTGGCTTTTCATTCTTTTATCAGTGTTTTTTGTAGAGCAGATATTTTTAATTTTAATGAAGTCCAAATTATCAATTTCTTTCATGAATTGTGCGTTTTTTGTTTGTTTGTTTTTGGTTGGTATTTCTAAAAAGTGAATCCCAAGGTTACCTACATTTTCTACTATATTATCTTTTGGAAATTTTATAGCTTTGCTTTTGACATTTAGATCTATGACCAATTTTGCATTAATTTTTATGAAAGGTGTAAAGATCAGTGTCTAGATTGGGGTTTGTTTGTTTTTTGCATACGGATATGAAGTTTTTCACCATTTTTCAAAAATATATCCTTTCTCCGTTGGATTGTCATTGATCCTTTGTCAAAGATCTGTTGAATATGTTGATTTACTTCTGGACTCTATTCTCTTCCACTGATCTGTTTGTCTCTTCTCTTGCCAAAATTACACTGCCTTGATTACTATAACTTTATAGTAAGTCTTGAAGTCTGACATTGTTCTTTTTCTTCAATGTTGTGTTGGCTAATATGGGTCTTTTGCCTTTCCATATAAACATTTTTTTCTTTATTTTACTTTATATATTTTTCCCATATAAACTTTAGAATCAGTTTGTTGATACCCACAAAATAACTTTGGTGTTCTCTTGAATCTATAGATATAGTTGGGAAAAACTGACATCTTAACAATATTTTGTTTCCCAATCCATGAATATAAAATACCTCTTTTTATTTACATTTCCTTTTATTTCATCAGAATTTTGTAAATATAAAGCTCTCATATATATTTTGTTAGATTTATACTTATTTTTCTTTTTTGTGTGTGCTAATGTAATTGGTATTTGTTTTTAAATTATAAATCCCAGTTATTCACTGCTATATATAGGAAAGCAATTCACTTTTGCATATTAACCTTGTAGCCTACAACTTCGCTATACTTGGTTATTTGTCTCAGGAATTTTGTTGTTTTAATTCTGTGGGATTTTCTACATAGATAATCATGCCATGTGCAAGCGAAGACAGTTTGGTTTCTTCCTTTCCAATGTGTATTTTTATTTCCTTTTCTCCTTGCATTAGCTAAAACTTCCAGTACAGAGTTGAATAGGAGTGGTGAAAGGGGACTTTGTTCCTTGCTTTGTACTTGATACTGAGTCAGAAAGCATATAGTTTGTTAGTAGTATGTATGATGTTAGTTTAGGTTTTATCGATGTTCTTTATCAAGTTGAGGAAGTTAACCTCTATTCTTAGTTTGCTGAGAGTTTTTATCATGGGTGTGGGATTATATCAAATGCTTTTTGGCATCTATTCATGTGATCATTTGGTTTTTCTTCTATAGCCTCTTAATGTGATGGGTTACTCTAGTTGATTTTTTTTTAATTTTTGTAAATTTTTTGTTGTTAATTCTCACTAGACTATATTTTTCCATTGATTTTTAGAGAAAGTGGAAGGGGGAGGAGAAAAAGAAACATCAATGTGAGAGAGACACATTGATTGGTTGCCTCCTGCACACGCTCTGACTAGAGCTAGGGATCCAGCCTGCAACCAGGGTACAAATCTGCAATCCTTCAGTCTCATGGGCAAACACTGTCCACAGAGCCAAATCGGCTAGGGCACTTGAGTTGATTTTTGAATGTTGAATCAAATGCTGCATACCTGGAATAAATCCAGCTTGATCATGGAACATAATTCTTTTTATGTATTGTTGGTTTCAACTTACTGAGACTGTTTACATCTATGTTCATGAGATGTATGCATCTGTAATTTTGTTGTTGTTATAGCTTTGTCTGGTTTTGGTATTAGGGTAACTGGCCTCAAAGAATAGTTATGGAGTGTTCCGTCTGCTTCTGTCTTCTGGAAGAGATTGTAGAGAATTTGTATCATTTCTTCCTTAAATGTTTAGTAAAATTCATCAGTGAAACCATCTGGGCCTAGTGTTTTCTGTTTTGGAAGGTTATTCATTATAGATTGAATTTCTTTACTAGAGGTTTATTCTTTCTTTCTTTCTTTCTTTCTTTCTTTCTTTCTTTCTTTCTTTTTTCTTTCTTTCTTCCTTTCCTTTCCTTTCCTTTCCTTTCCTTTCCTTTCCTTTCCTTTCCTTTCCTTTCCTTTCCTTTCCTTTCCTTTCCTTTCCTTTCCTTTCCTTTCCTTTCCTTTCCTTTCTTTTCCTTTCTTTCCTTTCTTTCCTTTCTTTCCTTTCTTTCTTTTTTCTTTCTTCTTTTTCCCTTCCCTTCCCTTCCCATCCCGCCCCGCCTAATTCTTATGCATAATGTATGGGAGAGTCTCAAATGTTGTACCTGATGTCCTTAGTTAGTTTGTACATTGAATTTAAACTTATTTACTCTCAGATCAACCTTATCTTTGCATGTCCTTCCCCCCACCTTGATTGTACATATAAAAGTCAAACAAATGTGTTTGTTTATATATGTAAACACATATCCCTGTGAGTGTCTTTAAAAACTTGGATAATATGAGTTGCTACATATAAAATAACAAGTGTATAGAAGACAGAACCAATTGAATTTTAAACTTGCTTATCTTGATTAATCATGTTTAAGAGTTCAGAAGACTTAAAAGGATAGTTTGTGAAAGAAATACTAGACTTTGACCTTCATTACAGACATACGCTATCATTGCCAAAGTTTGCTTTTTTATTACTTTACTAGAGGCCCGGTGCACGAAATTCGTGCACGGGGGCGGGGGGGGGGGTGTGTGTCCCTCAGCCCAGCCTACACCCTCTCCAATCTGGGACCCCTTGAGGGATGTCCGCCCTCCTGTTTAGGCCGGATCCCACTGGGATTGGGCCTAAACGGGCAGTCAGACATCCCTCTCACAATCCAGGACTGCTGGCTCCCAACTGCTCGCCTGCCTGCCTTCCTGATTTCCCCTAACCGCTTCTGCCTGCCAGCCTGATCACCCCCTAACCACTCCCCTGCCAGCCTGATTGATGTCTAACTGCTCCCCTGCCAGCCTGTTTGCCCCCAACTTGCCTCCTCTGCCGGCCTGGTCACCCCTAACTGCCCTCCCCTGCAGGCTTGATCGCCTCCAACTGCCCTCCCTTGCAGGCCTGGTGCCTCCCAATTGTCCTCCCTTGCAGGCCTGGTCCCTCCCAACTGCCCTCCCCTGCTGGCCATCTTGTGGTGACCATCTTGTGTCCACATGGGGGCAGGATCTTTGACCACATGGGGGCATCCATATTGTGTGTTGGAGTGATGGTCAATCTGCATATTACTTTTATTAGATAGGATAGAGGCGTGGTGCATGGGTGGGGGCCAGCTGGTTTTCCCTGAAGGGTGTCCTGGATCAGGGTGGGGGTTCCCTTGGGGCATGGGGCAGCCCGAGCGAGAGGCCTGTGGTGGTTTGCAGGCCAGCCACGCCCCCTGGCAACCCAAGCGGAGGCCCTGGTATCTGGAATTTATTTACCTGCTACAATTGAAACTTTGTAGCCTGGAGCAGAGCCAAACCTTCTGCTTGCTCTGTAGCCGGCAGGCGTTTCTGTTGGGGTTTGTGTATATCTTATATAATTGAAACTTTGTAGCCTTATGTGGAGGCCTGGGCCAGCCAGGGTGTGCGGAAAGCAGGGGGTAACCCTAGTCTCCTGCTCTTTCCAGCTCCGTGGCTGCCGCCATTTCTGTATGGATTTGTTTACCTTCTATAATTGAAACTTTGTAGCCTTGAGTGGAGGCTTAGGCCTACAACTGCACGTGGAAAGCTTGGCTTCCTTTGTTACCAGGGAAACCCAAGCCTCCCTCCTGCTCTCTGTGGTTGTAGCCATCTTGGTTGAGTTTATTTGCATACTCGCTCTGATTGGCTGGTGGGCGTGGCTGGTGCATGTAGAGGAGTGGTGGTTAATTTGCATATTACTTTTTTATTAGGTAGGATGCTTTTAGACACTGTACTATTCTATTTTCAGCAACGTTCACTTTTAATTTTTAAAGGGAAACTTACAAGTTACTAGAAATTCTTCCTGGGTTACAGTTTCTAGATAAGAAAGATGTTTCTTTTTGCTTTGTTTTACTTTTTGTCTTCCCAGATTTGTACCATAGTATGACTTGAATTGGTATTTTTCGTGTGTGTGTGTGTGTGTGTGTGTGTGTGTGTGTGTGTTTTCAAATCAACTTGAAAAGCTAAAATATTCACCTGGTTGAAAATCAAAAAGTATGTAAAGCAATTGAAAAGTTTCTCTTCCATCTTGTCCATACCTTTGCCTACTTCTTCCTTCCCTGACAAAGCACATGCACACACACAGAACCCCTAACAGCTAACAACTGTTACTAGTTTCCTATGTCCCTTTCTAAACAGTTTTATTTATACTTGGGCAAATGCAAGTTCTTTATTCTTGTTACTGCTTTTGTGCCCAAATGTAAGCATATTATTCCCTTCATTTTACATCTTACTTTTTTCTTCTGTAAAGTATCTTAAAGAGCCTCTTTATTCTTTTTTTTCAGCTATATAGTTAAACACATTATTGAACTTATGTCAATTCACATATGATAATCTAGGTCATCTGTGTGAACAGTTTGGGTACCATGTATTTTATTATGCTATATTTCCTCCAAAGTCCATTGTCACTGTAGGATGAAAATCGCCTTATCATCATGCTGCACCTTTTGAAATTATTAATTTTGACCAAGGTGAGACTTAAGGCTATAATAGCTCTTTTCACACTGTATATTATAGTTTTGATTATGTGACATTTCTCGTCCCTGCTAATTATCGGAAATTTATACCTCAGTATTTTATGGATTTATTACTATTCTGCATAGGCAAGATTGTTTGAGTAATGTTTGCCTATATTTTCTGATTATCTGGGCTCAACTGCAGAGAACTTGTGGCAGTTGTGCTTTTGAGAAAGCACTCAATTCTGCTTTCTATCAGGAGAGTTGTTATTGGTATTATGAGTCCTAGTGGGGAAACCCATGTACTTACTATCTGTATCAGAGATCATACATTTTCCTGTTCTAAGCTTTTTGTTTTTTCTAAATGAATTTTAAATTTCTCAGCAGGTTTGCTTCTTGTTGACTTTGTGATTATGTATTTCATCTTATTCTTTATCAATTCCTGTTCATTAAAAAAAAAAGTATAACCCAACCATTTGTGTAGTTTGAGAGGACGTAATTACCTGACTAGTCCACTGACTTTTTTGAAGGTAATTTTCTTAGTAAGGCAGGCTTATTGAAAAGAGGAACTGCTGCTGCTTTCCTCTGATTTGGATGACTGAAGCTGATCAGAGTGTCTTGTTAGGCAAGCTCATGTTGCTTATCATCATAATTAGTAGGATATAACAGGTTAAGTGTTAACACTTTTTTTGGGGGGGAGGGCGGGGTCAGTTAAGAGATCCTATAGATGAAAACTGAGATTTGAAAGGTGAGCAGTGTTAGCCAAGTAAAAGGATAAGAGAGGGAGGATGGAACTGAAAAGGAAGGTCAGGATCTTTTTTAAAAATATTTTTTATTTATTTCAGAGAGGAAGGGAGAGGGAGAGATAGAAACATTAGTGATGAGAGAGAATCATTGATTGGCTGCCTCCTGCAGGCCCCCCAAATGGGGATCGAGCCCGCAACCCAGGCATGTACCCTTGCCTGGAATCAAACCTGGGGCCCTTCAGTCCACAGGCCAATGCTCTATCCACCGAGCCAAACCAGCTAGGGATTTGAGAGGATAATGAGTTAGAGAAAGACTGTCCCATGCATCTTTAAAATTTAATGAGACAGAGGAGACCTACATGGCAACGGGCAGGACCTGAGTTAGGGGTGAGCGTGTGAGTGGATGAATGTGTGTGAGGGAGAGTGCGTGGGTATAGTGTGGACGAGCACCTTTGTGGAGTGGGAGCTCCGGGGGGAGTGGTTCAGGCACTTCTGTCAGAGGAGCTGCTGACTGCTATGTGATGCTGGGCCTGGGAGAGTGCTCAATTTGAAGGAGCAGGAGGGTATTCCACAAGAGGGGGCTGCGGGGAACGGCTCTGCACCAGTGCCCCTAGGCCACAGACAGATGCACATGGCCCCACTGCTGGGACCTTAAGCACCGGACACACCGGCCAGACAGACTAGACATAGCAACTTGGTGTGCCTAACTGAGGGCCAGCTGGCTGCATTGACAAGCAGTGCTTGGGGCCTGCCATATTGGTGAGGGGAGGCGCCCTGCCCAACCTGCCCCGACTCGTCCATGAGCAGAGCCATCAGCCCGCTCTGCCATATTGCCCCAGCCCCTCCACCAGTGGAGCAGCATCCAGCCTACCTCACCCCTTCCACCAGGGAACAGTGCTCAGTCCTCTCTGCTACCTTGACATGTGGCCCACCTTGACACAGGGACCTGCTGCCCTAACCATCTGACACCTCCTAGTAGATGTGACCTGACACCCCCAGACACACAGACCCGCCACAGCAATCCTGTGCATCTAACCCGGAGCCACCAGATTGGATCCACTGCTGCAACCCAGCATGGCCAGTCACCTCTGGATGCATGGACCTGCCCCCACTACCCTTGCCTGCCTTGCCCCGCCCCAGACTACCAGACTGCTAAAATGAGGAGATGAAGAAGCAACACCCAAATGAAAGAAAAGGAGGATTCACCAGAAAAGGAACCAAATGAAATGGAGGCAAGTAGTTTGTCAGGAAAAGAATTCAAAGTAATGGTTATAATGGTGCTGAAGCAACTTAGAACTACAAACAGCTTAATGAGAATTATAAGTAACTTAATGAGAACTATACCAACATGAATAAAGTGGTTGAGCATCAACCTGGGAAACACCGGTTCGATTCCTGGTCAAGGCACATGCCTGGGTTGCAAGCTCGAATACCAGTGGGGGGCATGCGGGAAGAAGCCTATCAATGTTTCTCTCTCATCAATGTTTCTATCTTTCTATTCCTCTCCTCTCTCTTTAAAATCAATTTTGAAAAACATATTTTTTAAAATGAGGTTGAAACAATAAGAACCAATGGGTAGGGTAGAATGGGTGGGAAGAGATCAGCCAAAGAACTTGTATGCATATATGCATAACCCATGGACACAGATGATGAAGGCCTGGGACAAGCTGGAAGAGGTCAATGGGGGGGAAAAGGGGGACCATATGTAATACTTTCAACAATAAAGATTTATAAAAAAAGAATCAATGAGAAATGAACAATGACATAGTTTAAATAAACAATACCCTGGGAGGATTCAACAGTAGACTAGAAGAATCTGAGGGTAGAATCAGTTAATTAGAAGAGAAGGTAGTAAAAAACACATTCAAAGTAGCAGTTGGAAAAAAAAATCAAAAAACAGGAGGAGCTTTGGGACAACGTGGAATGTAACAACATCCGCATAATTGGGGTACCAGAAAAAGAAGAATCTGATCAAGGACTAGAGAACCTGTTTCAAGAAATAATTACTGAACACTTCCCTGGCATGGTTTCACACAAGTCCACAAAACACAGAGAGTCCTAATCAACATGAACCCAAAAGGGCCCACGCCCAGACACATCATAATTAAAATGCCAAATGTTAAACACAAAGAATCTTAAAGGCTTCAGGAGAGACAGAAAGTTACCTACACAGGAGCTCTCATTAGACTGTCCGCTGATTTATCAATAAATCACTTCAGCCCAGAGGGAATGGCATGAATTATACAAAGTAATGAAAAGCAAGGGACTGAATCGAAGACTACTCTATCCAGCATGGCTATCATTCAAAATTGTTGGTGAAATTAGGACCTTCACAGACAGAAAAGGCTAAAGGAATTTTTTACCACCAAACCAGCACTGCAAAATGATACAGGGACTGTTGTAAGAAGAAGAAATAGAGAGGGAGGAACATAGGCATAAAGAATAAAAATGGCAACAAATAAGTATCTTTCAGTAATAACATTAAATATAAGTGGCTTAAATGATCCAATCAAAAGACCTAGGGTAGTTGAATGGATATGGAGACATGATAGATAGATATATATATATATATATATATATATATATATATATATATATATATATATATGTATATATATATATACATATATATATATACACTGTCTATAAGAGACCCACCTCAGAACAAAAGATTTGAAAGTGAAGGGATGGGAAAAAATTTTACAGGCAAATTGAACTGAAAAAAAAAGGCTGGGGTACAAAAATACTCATATCTGACAAAATAGACTTCAAAATGAAGACCATAACATGACACAAGGAAGACCACTGAGGGGGTTGATCCAAAAAGGGGATATAACACTGGTAAACATAAATGCACCCAATCTAGGAGTACTCAAATATATATTTTTTAAAATTCAGGAGGAATTAAAGGGAGAGATTGACAGCAGTATAACCATGATAGGGGGCTTGAAACCTCACTGACATCACTGGATAGATCCTCTAGACAAAAAAATCAATAAGGAAATAGCAACCCTAAATGACACACTAAACAAATGGATTTAATAGACATTTTCAGATCATTTCACCCCAAAGCTGCAGAATATATATTCTGTGGAACTTTCAAAGATAGACCACATGATAGGACACAAACTAAGTCTCTACAAATTCAAGAAGATAGAAATCATATCAAGCATTTTCTCAGATCACAATGGCATGAAACTGGAAAGCAATTACAATAAAAAACATCCAAAAACTTTCAGACACATGGAGGCTAAGTAGCATGTTATTAAGCAAGGAATGGGTTACCAATGAAATCAAGGGAGGAATCAGAAACTTCCCAAAAACAAATGAAAGTGAACACACAACAACCCAAAACTTATGGATCACAGCAAAAGCAGCCCTGAGAGGGAAGTTCATAGCACTACAGGCCTACCTCAAGTAATAAGAAAAAAATGCTAATAAACCGTCTAACCCTACAGCTTGAATAACTAGAAAGAGAACAAGAAAAGCCCAGAATGAATGGAAGGGAGGGAGGGAAGGAGGGAGGGAGGGAGGGAGGGAGGGAAAGAGGGAGGGAGGGAGGGAGGAAGCAAGAGAAGAGAGAAGGGAAAGGAAGGGAAGGGGAAGGGAAGGAGTAAGTAGAAGGAAGGAAATAATAATGATCAGAGCAGAAATAAATGACATACGGATCCATGAAACCAAAAGCAGGTTCTTTGAAAACATAAATAAGATTGACAAACTTTTAGCCAGACTCATCAGGAAACACGGAGAGAAGACCCAAATAAATAAAATCAGAAATGAAAGTGGTGAAGTAAGAGTTGACAGCACAGAAATACAAAGTATTCTAAGCAAATACTATGAAATATGCCAACAAGCTAAAAAACATGGATGGAATGGACACATTCCAAGAAAAATACAAGCTTGCAAAACTAAAACAGGAAGAATCAGAAACTCTGAGTAGACCAATAACAACTGATGAGATTGAAGTAGTAATTAAAAAAACAACAAAAAACAGCAAACAAAAGCTCTGTCCCAGACTGCTTCACAGGGGAGTTTTACCAAATATTGAAAGAAGAATTAACACTTACCCTCCTCAAACTATTCCAGAAATCCAGGAGGAAGGAACACTTCCAAGCTCTTTTCACTAGGCCAGCATTATCCTAATCCCAAAACCAGATAAAGACACGACAAACAGAGAGAATTACAGGCCAATATCTCTGATGAACATAGATGCTAAAATCCTCAACAAAATATTAGCAAATCAGATCCAGCAATATATTAAAAAAGATCATACACCATGACCAAGTGCATTTTATTAAAGGGATGCAAGGCTGGTGCAACATTCGCAAATCAGTAAATGTAATACATTACATAAACAAATTGAAAGACAAATCACATGATCATATCAATAGATACAGAAAAAGCATTTGACAAAACCCAACACCCATTTTTGATAAAAACTCTCATCAAAGTGGAAATAGATGGATCATACCTCAACATAATAAAGGTAATATATAACAAACCTATACTCAACATCATACTTAATGGGCAAACACTAAAAGCATTTCCCCTCACAACAGGAGCAAGATGGATTTGTCTTCTTTCACCACTTTTATTCAACATAGTACTGCAAGTTGTAGCCACAGCAATCAGATAAGAATAATGAATAAAAGGCATCCAAATTGGAAAGGAGGAAGTAAAACTCCGATTATTCACAGACAACATGATATTGTACATGGAAAACCCTGAGACTCCACCAAAGAACTGCTAGACTAAACAAATGATTTAGGCAATGTAGCAGTATAATTAACACCCAGAAATTATTTTTATACAACACTAATGAACTCTCAGAGAATCTAAAACATCAATCCCACTTGCCATTGCAACAGAAAGATTAAGATACTTAGGAATAAACTTAACCAAGGAGATAAAAGACCTGTACTCAGAAAACTATAGAATGTTGCAAAAAGAGGGGAAGATATAAACAAGTGAAAGAATATACTGTTTTTCTGGATTGGTAGAGTTAATATCATTAAAATGTCCATACTACCCAAAGCAATCCCTACTAAAATACCAATAGCATATTTCACAGATCTAGAACACACTCTCCAAAAATTTTTATGGAACTAAACAAGACCCCAAATAGCTGCAGCAACCTTGAGAAAAAAGAGCAAAGTTGGAGGAATCACAATACCAGATATCAAGTTATATTACAAAGCCACTGTACTCAGAACAGCCTGGTACTGGCACAAGAACAGGCATATAGATCAATGGAACAGAACATAGAACCCAGAAATCGAACCAAGTCATTATTCTCAATTAATATTTGATAAAGTAGGCAAGAGCATACAATGGAGTACAGATAGTCTCTTCATTAATGGTGTTGGAATAGTTGGACAGGCACATGGGAAAAAACAAAACTAGACCACCAGCTTGCACCATATACAAGAATACACTCAAAATAGATAAAAGATATAAATGTAAGTTGTGAAACCATAAAAATCCTTGAAGAAAATGAAGGCAGCAAAATACCAGGCATCTCATGTAGCAAAATATTCACTGATACAACTAGGGCAAGAAAAACAATGGAAAAAATAAACAAATGGGACTACATCAAAATAAAAAGCTTCTACACAGAAAAAGAAACCAGCATCAAATTGAAAATGGAACCCACTGTAGGGGAGGACATACTTGCCAGTATATTTGATAAGGGGTTGATTTTCAAAATATATAAAGTGCTCATACAACTCAAGAGGAAAACAAACAGTCCAATAAAGAAAATTCAAAAAAATGAGCAGAGGAATTAAATAGACACCTCTCCAAAGAGGACATACAAATGGCCAAGAGACATGAAAAAAATGCTTGAAGTCACCAATCAGAGAGATGCTAATTAAAACGACAATGAGGTGCCACCTCACACCTGCCGGAATGGCTACCATCAATAAGTCAGCAAACAACAAGTGCTGCTGTTGAGGATGTGGAGAAAAAGAAACTCTAGTACACTGCTGGTAGGAATGCAGACTGGTATAGCCTCTGGGAAACAGTGTGGAATTTCCTCAAAAAATTAAATTGGAACTTCCATTTGATCCTGTGATTCCATTTCTAGGAATATATCCTAAGAAGCCTGAAACACCAATCATAAAGAATATATGCATCCCTATGTTTATAGCAACGTTACTTAGAATAGCTAAGATCTGGAAACAGCCAAGTGCCCATCAGTAGATGAATGGATACAAAAGTGGTGGTACATTTACACAATGGAATACTATGCAGCTGTAAAAAAGAAGGGTCTCATACCCTCTGAGACAGCATGGAGGGACCTGGATAGCATTATGCTAAGTGAGATGAGCCAGTCAGAAAAAGAAAAATATCACATGACGTCCCTTCTATGTGGAATCTAATGAACAAAATAAATTGACAAAGCAGTTTATGGAAGCATTCCACAGGCGGGATTCCCAGAGGGGTGAGGGAGATGGGTGGGAAGAGATCAACCAAAGAATTTACATGCCTATGTGCATAACCCATGGGCACAGACAATAGTGGATGAAGGCCTGAGAAGGGGACGGTAGTTTGGAAGAGGGGTGTCAATAGGGGGAAAAAAGACATCTCTAATACTTTTAACAGGCAAGATTAGGTCTAAATGTATCATGTGCTCCAAGAGAAGACGGTATTGCTGGATTTGGGCAGATGTAGAAGTGTAATGCATCCTTGATGGAAGTTCCAGTATCACCTTCAGGGATCGCTGGTGAGGAGTGCCTAGGCATGAGGCTGGTGTTGGTGCTACCTCATGTGTCCCAGAGGAGAACAAGCCAGACCTTGTAAGGGGCTCTTCCAAGTAAAGGACCCTGAAACGTACATTTAACTGACTTCATGGTAAATCTACATGGACGTATACGTTACATCTGTTTGAAGTTTTTTCTCATGCACCAGCAATCCTCTATTTCCCACCACCACCTCTGCCAACCTTCCTCTTAGTCCAGATGGGATCAGTAGAGGAATAAAATTATGTCAAGGACATATAGTTCTTGTAAAATCATTGAGATGGGATATGGCAAAACTTTGACAAATTGGGAACTGGGTTGAATCAATGAATAAAGTATGTTAAATAGAAAATGAGTAGCTGATTGGGAAGTTTATCCAGAGCTGAGCAATATATGACCTTTGAAAATCATCTCATTTGTAAAGTGAGGGAACTGGATTGTATGCTTGATCAATTTATTGTGAAATGGTATCAGATGGTATTTGGCTCTAGGATTCAGGAATACTCAAATCCTGTCAGTGACCAAAATACCTACTTTTTCACACTCTTATCCCAAACTATTTCTTGCACAGGCGTGTGTGTGTGTGGCTGTTATTGTTATCAAGGCTTGGGTCTCAGCTGGTATGTTAAACTTCCAAGAGCTAAAGTGGGAATCCTAGGAGAGCTCTTTTCTACCTTCATAACCTGAACATTCAAACCCAAACATCAGGTTTTATCACATTTCAACTGATTTTGCAAGAGAGAGTTAGACAAAAAGTAAAAAGACAGAAGAAGAAAGAAAATAAAAACTTCAGAAGGTTCACTTGAGCTACCGAGAAGGGAGAGACAGAAAAGAGCAAGCCATACCTCTGTGGTACCCTTTAACAGTGTCCTCACCTGCTTATAAACATGACCTAGTCTATAATGAGATCACCTTTATCTGTGTGTGATTGTCTTTCAAGTCGAAAATTAAGAATACCATTTGTAGTTTTAGCATCTATAAATTTTATCTGTTGTAGCATCTATAAATGTGATTGTTTAGAGGTCTGTGTCACATAATTTACAATTTTCTAAATGTATGAATTTAAATCACAGTCACCATATGAGATTGATGTGTGGCTATGGTTTAGTGACTGAGCCTTCTCGGTTGCCTAGCACATACCTTTTAGTAAGTCTTTTGGATATGAAATAATTTTTTAAATAGTTCCAAAAAAAGAATGTGTGCTGGTAATGAGAGTGTGCTCTAAAACTTTTATGAGTTCTAGTTTAAACGTTTTGGTGACTTTAAACATATGTCCAATGTCAATGGAAGGAGGAAAGAGCTAGAACCATCTATTATAGTTCATTGTTTTTTAGTATATTTAAACAGTCCTGTATATCTGTTAATCCGTTGCTGCAAACAAACCACCTCAAAACTTTGTGACTTAAAGGAATATCAGCTTATCACAGTTCTGTGGATTGGCTGGGTGGTTAGTCTGTTTCTGTCACCTGGGTTCACTCATGCAGGTGAATTCAGCTGGCATGTCTAATGGGACCTAGGCTCAACAAGGATAGGTAGGATGACTGGGGTCCTGCTCTCCATGTGGTCTTACACTCCAAGTTTTAGGGCAGTGCTTAGTAGGTTAGTGAATGAATATGCCTGGCAGCACTTCCAAGAGGGCGAGCCACAATGTGCAAGTACTTTTCAAGCTTCTACTTACATTTCCTGAGGTCCTGTTGGTTAAAGCAAGTCAGCTGGACACACCCAGGGTCAGTGGGGGCGGAGAGTATACAAGAACTAGGTTACTGAGACATTAAATACCACTGTACCACATCTCCAAACAAGGTTTCCAAACTGTATGTGGTTGTTTTATCTCTCAAAACCACAGAGTTGAGCCATGTTTGATGTTACTTAAGTCTGTAACTTCATTCCATGCCACTAATCTCTTTTCCACCCTATACAGCTCCCAAACTCCCCTAGCACTTCCCCATGGTTGAGTCTTTATTGATGTGTCTACCTAGGATATTACCTTCTCTCTACTTTGCTCACCAGACTCACCCCTTTTTATTCTTTAGGTACAGTGTCACTTTAGGAAAGCCTTCCCACACTAGGTAGGTTTTACATTTTCCTCGCATACTGGATTTTTTTTTTCATTATAGCATCAGTAATAGTTATTAATGTCTGCCCATTAGAAAACATGTTTCATGAGGACTCTGTCTAATTCATTTTTGTATTTGACCCCACTTTCATTTCCACCTCACCTTCATTTATTACAGTCCTGTGCACATGGTAGGTACTCAGTAAACATTTGGTGAATGAATATGCCTGGCACAGTAGTTTTCTTAAATAACGACTAAAACCTAAAAGACTGTTGATGTGTTTGTTCCCCAGGACAGCAGCTATTTTTTTTTATTAAGCTCCATTTCCCTTCACTATTGGAATTGTTTGTTACTTAAGGCTTTTGTTGTCCTCTTCCAATCTTCCAGCTTTGCTTAAAAAAATAAACTGTTTCTTGTGATGTCTTCCTGTTCTTGATGTGTTTTTTAAATTTCTATCTTTTTCTTTTTCTTTGTTTTTCTGATTATTTCTCACGGTGGAAATTACCAGGTTAATAGCATTCCTCTTTTTCAGAGTGAATTGTTTCTGTTTTCTTTTCCCCGATAATTTTCAAGTGATACTCACCACTCAGGAGTTTTGTTTCTATATTTTAAATTGCTGATTTCTTTCTAGTTTTTTAGGTTTCCATGTAACTGAGGTGTTAGACATTATTTAGGCAATTGCTCCTTGAGATCACTGCATAATTAAGTAATTATAAGAATTCAACCAATTTTTTATCTTTATTGTTATGATTCCTTCTATAATGTTTCATATTCAGGATAATAATGGGACACTTCAGGTGACGACTACTTTATCAGAGCATCTAGGAACATGTTGAAAAGTTTTCTTTTATATAATGAGAACATTTAGGATGAGTGTTCCCAGAATAGATTTCAGAAATTTGGGACACACACACACACACACACGCAAAACGCAAACTGGAGTGTTTTGACCATTAATCTAGATCCTTGTAATCATAGAAAAGACTTTATATTTTAAGTCAACTGATTTTTATTTATGCATTCACTATATTTTAGACATTCATTGAAATTATATTTTTTAAAAATTAATTTCCTTTAACCACGAGAGCCTCCTTCCGAAGACTGTCATGGCTGTAGAAGGAGACTTTCTTACATTTAATTTGAGTCATTTGTGCTCTAAAATATTGTTATTCAAAGTAATTTCATACTTACAGAAAAGCTGAAAATAAAATACATAGAATTCCTATATATATTTAACCTAGATTAGTCTAATGTTTGTAACATAGAATTCCTATATATATTTAACCTAGATTAGTCTAATGTTTGTAACATAGAATTCCTATATATATTTAACCTAGATTAGTCTAATGTTTGTAACATAGAATTCCTATATATATTTAACCTAGGTTAGTCTAATGTTTGTAACATAGAATTCCTATATGTATTTAACCTAGATTAGTCTAATGTTTGTAACATTTACCTTGGTTCTCTTGTTAGTCACTTGAGAAGTAAGTTGCTGATAGGATGCCCCTTTATAATACTTCAGGGTGTGTATCCTGAAATCAAGGTCATTCCCCTGTTTGTTATCAGAATCAGAAAATGCAGTTTTTAATTTGATAAATATTTGCTTACAAGGGGCCAAGGTGAAATGAAACTATAGGCTTGCAGAACTATTTTAGGTGCTTAAGGGAATAACAATGTATTTAATAGGTAATAAGTTAATATAGAAAAGTATTCTATTTTAGAAGAAGACGTGATATAATAAGATTTATACAAGACTCACGAAAAGGCACTCGAAACATGAAGGAAAAGCAGACAGTAGGAACTTAGGGAATCAAGGATATACTGCTTGACTGGTGCCGAGTCAACCCAGTAGAGGTAAAAGTGCCCTGCCAAAGGACAGTGGGAAGATTCCTGCCCTAAATCCATCCTTCATCTTTTTTTTTTTTTTTTTTTTTGAGAGAGAGAGAGAGAAAAGAGAAACATGGATGTGAGAGCAGCACATCGATTGGCTGCCTCCTGCACCCCCCTGCAGGGGATCAAGCCTAACCCGGGCATGTGCGCTGACTGGGAATCTTTCAGTGCATGGGTTGACACGTAACCAACTGGAGCACACTGACCAGGGGCATCCTCCATCTTATTTGAAAATGAAAGTTCTGAGGATGAATGTGTTACTGTAATAACTCAGTACTGTAATATCAAGATGTGTAAAATAGGCTCTATTTCTACAAAAGTTGATATAGTACTGTTTTTCCTTTTAATTAACAAATTTTAACCCTAACATTTTTGAGCTAATAAGAAATAGATTTCCTTTCCTAAGCACTTGTCCTTAGATTGTTTTTCAAGTAATACCTTTTTGATTAAGAAAGACAAGAAGTAATGGAATAGGTTAGCTGTAATTACTTGAAAGGAATGGAAGGAATGTTTTTAAAAACTTAATTAAACCCCTTGTCAGTCTAGAGTTTAAGGGATATTCAATTTTTATTTCTAGTATTTATATCTCAAATTTTATGTGTGTAAAGCTATTGCATTCGCTATAATTATTCTGAATTAATCAGAAAAGGCTTTAAAAGGTGTATAATTTTCAGACTTTGCCAGTTTAGATAAGAAGGATTGAAATGGACTAACAAAAGGTTGTAGCAACATTTTAAAAATCCACTTACTGAAAATTGCTTATGATTAATTATAAGTTGTTTTAGAATAAGGTTATAATTCCAACTGTGTTTGCGTGGAAAATTATAAAACTGTTTCATGGGTCTCTTATTTTTTAAGCAAATATTTTAAGAATTTGTTTTAAACCTATATCAACGTTTAAATATGGATTTTTAGTTTTGGGAGCTTGTTTTTGTTTTAAAATCACATACACATCTAGACAATCTTTTATAATGTTAATCCTATGGCAAGAGATTTCCATAATAGAAGTAGACTCTATTTAATAAGACTTTTTTTCTTTTGCAAGCTGTTACTTCTTGTTTTCTGGTTAAAAAGTAAAATATGAGAATTTTTAGATCTCTTTAATGGTATTTGGTTTCCTAACTGCTTTTCTTTTTAGAAATGAATGCATTTGGACAGCACCATACTAAAAAGGCTGTAATTTATAGGAATTTTCTTTAGAAAACAAATTTTTCCATCTGATTTTTGAATTCTATAACCTCGTCTCTTACATCATTGGATAATATATGCAAAATCCATTTTTCTGTAGTTTTCAATGCTAAGGTTTAGGGTTAGAGAGCCTATGGAGCTATCATGCTGGGACTATACTTACAGAAGAGCACAGTATGTTTTGAGCAGGCCAAAGCCATACCCACATTCTTAAATCTCCTTTTTAAAGCCCAATGTCCTAGTTTCTAAGCTATCTTTATAACTTTTAATGTCTCTTGTGGACATTTTCCTGCTGCTTTGTGTCCTGTTCATGACTGTCTGTGAAATTCAAAGATGAGTTTGGTCTGCAACATAAAATGGAGCACTGTTATCTGGGAATATATGTCTTCATGAACTTTTGATCCCCAACAGTATACTGATCTTACTTTTTACTATATTATTATTATAAAATACTTGTACATATATATATATTTATATATATAATAGTTCTTTACTTTTATTATTATTATAAGAGACTTGTACATATACATATAATAGTTCTTATCATAGGGGGTCATTTCCTAGGCATAGTTTGGTAATCAAAACAGCATTACCTTCAAATCTTAATGTAGTCTATTTTTTATTACAGTGCCCAATATTCATTGAATGAATATACCATAACTATTTAATCATCTCTACTTTTTGGATATTTAAAGTCTTTCTATTAAAAATAATTAGCATATATTTATATACATATTTTGTCTTTTTATATTCATAATAAAATAAATTTTGGTTATATTTTATTTATTTATTTTTTCTCACTTAAGGATATGTTTTTATTGATTTTAGAGAGAGGAAGGGTGAGAAAGCAAGAGAGGAACATTGATGTGAGAGAGAAACATCAGTTGGTTGCCTCCTGTACGCGTTCCGATGAGGGATCAAACCCACAACCTAGGCATGTGCCCTGACCAGAATCAAACCCACAACCATTTGATATACAGGACTATGCTCCAACCAACTGAGCCACCTGGCCAGGGCCATTTTTTGGTTATGTTTTAAATTATTCATAATTTTTTAGTTTAGGAATGAAATTACTGGATCAGAAAACATGATTATTATTTATAAACGACTACAGGCCCAGTGCACAAGATTTGTGCCCGGGGGGCGTCCCTCAGCCCGGCCTGCGCCCTCTCGCAGTCCTGGAGCCCTCGGGGGATGTCCGACTGACTGCCACGGAGGCGGGAGAGGCTCCCACCACCACAGCACCAGTCATGAGCCCAACTCAGAGCTTCTGGCTGAGTGGCACTCTCCCTGTGGGAGCACACTGACCACCAGGGGCAGCTCCTGCATTGAGCGTCTACCCCAGGCGTCCTCAAACTATGGCCCGTGGGCCACATACAGGTGTTTTTGCTGTTTTGTTTTTTTACTTCAAAATAAGATATGTGCAGTGTGCATAGGAATTTGTTCATAGTTTTTTTTTTAAACTATAGTCCGGCCCTCCAACGGTCTGAGGGGCAGTGAACTGGCCCCCTGTTTAAAAAGTTTGAGGACCCCTGGTCTACCTCCTGGTGGTCAGTGCACATCATGGCAACTGGTCGTTTCGCCATACGGTCGATTTGCATATTACCATTTTATTATATAGGACTAGAAGCCTGGTGCATGAAATTCGTGCACCCTCTCCAATCTGGGACCCCTTGGGGGATGTCTGACTGCCGGTTTAGGCCTGATCCCTGGATCGGGCCTAAACTGGCAGTCAGACATCCCTCTCACAATCCAGGACTCCTGGCTCCCAACTGCTCGCCTGCCTGCCTGCCTAATTGCCCCTAACCGCTTCTGCCTGCCAGCCTGATCGATGCCTAACTGCTCCCCTGCTGGCCCGATTGCTCCCAACTGCCCTCCCCTTCCAGCCCGATGGCCCCCAACTGCCCTCCCCTGCCGGCCCAGTTGCCACCAACTCCCCTCCCCTGCCGGCCCGGTCACCCCCAACTGCCCTCTCCTGCCAGCCTGATCGCCCACAACTGCCCTCCCCTGCTAGCCATCTTGTGTGAGGGACTGACAGTCAATTTGCATATTACGTCTTTATTGTATAGGATTTATAAGTGCTGTACCAGTATATTTATGTACCACTCTTATAGAAACTTAAAATCCAATAGTTGCATTCTAGATTATGCTATAAAATGACTTAATTTAGAATTAAATGAAAATTTCCATTGTTTTGTGATACAGTTATGAGGGAGATGGCCACACTGTGTACTGGAAAACCTGAATGCTGGGGACTAAGGTGTCCATTGCATGTAATGAATTAGCTCTCTCCTATGCATCTAAAAGGGCATTGCACTATAATTAGTAGCTTGTTTTCAAGTTTGACTTAACCCTTTGCACTTGCTTTTTTCTCGATTCCTTTATTCTAATGCTAACCGTGTCGAATCACACTCGACATCCGAGTGCAAAAGGTTAATAGCTATACCAAAGTGGTTAATTGCTATATAAAAGTCAACCTTTACTAATACTACTTCTTAATTGCTTGAATGTTCACTTTATTGGAAAACAGTTTATTACAGGGAATAAGAATATAGGATTTGAACTCACATTATCTGCATGGGAATTTGAACTCTGTCTCTTAGGTTTGTGGTATTGGACAAATTACTAGTATTTATCCTCTTTAACCTTGGGTTTCTCAAGCATAAAATGAGGATATAATAGTAATAAAAATTAAATGGAGTTATATTTGAATGTGCTTAAGCACATTTTCTAACACATTTTAAGCATCAGTACATGCTAGCTTTCAATAATTATTTTTAGTATAGCTATTATTTATTACTACATAAGAAATTGCTTCTAAAGTAGTGACCTAAAATAACAGTAACTATTAATTCCTTTTTCTATGGGTCGGGAATTCAGGAGCAGCCTAGCTGGGTGGTTCTGGTTCAGTGTCTCTCAGGAGACTGCATCAGTATGTCAGCAGGGGCTGCAGTCAGCTGAGTGTTATTTTGAACCTAATGGCTATAAATTTTTTATATTGCAGACTATGTCTTCAGCAGTGGTACAGTTATATGCAGCGGATCGGAATTGTATGTGGTCAAAGAAGTGCAGTGGTGTTGCTTGTCTGGTTAAAGACAATCCACAGAGATCTTATTTTTTAAGAATATTTGATATCAAGGTGAGTTTTGTTTTGCCTCTAAACTGCAGGTGATTAGATTTTCTACCTCAATTATAATTTAATATAGATTTATTTATACCATATATAATATTTAAGTTATACTTAAATTAGTATTACAAGGGCAAAGCTTGGTTTTAGATATCGAAGCCTGAACATTGAGACCAAATGGGAACATCTCCTAAAGCAGATATGAATAGTTTCCTATTTTATCTTCCTACTACTTTGTTTATTCTATGCCTTTGGGTCTTAGGCTTTCTCCACATTCTCTTCTTTTCTAATGATACTCTTTTATTCCATCCTGTCTACTATAGACTAGCATATATAGTCCTTTCAGGGAACTACACAAGTATATTTTAGTTTGGTATATACTGTCATTTACTCAGCTCAGGTTTAAAGCATTATACAGTATATATAATAATGTATTTGCACCCAGCTGGAGTAGCTCAGTTGGTTGAGCATTGTTCTGTGCACCAAAAGGTTGCTGGTTCAATTCCCAGTCAGGGCACATACCGAGGTTGTGGGTTTGATCCTGGATTAGGACACGTCTGGGAAGGCAGCCAATTCTCATTCTCTCTCTCTCTCTCTCTCTCTCTCTGTTCTCGAGTGAGGATTAAAAATAATAAGGATGATAATGTATTTGCTGCCCACTTTTCCTTATGTTCCTCTCAAGATGG
Organism: Ia io; assembly: GCA_025583905.1. NCBI lineage: Eukaryota > Metazoa > Chordata > Mammalia > Chiroptera > Vespertilionidae > Ia > Ia io. The sequence goes on along the minus strand of JAJQQW010000016.1, from coordinate 15,524,948 downwards.
GTATGTTCACATTTTTGCAGCCTTGTATCCCTCACTCTGAAACATAAATTCACATTCACATTGTCCTAGATTGTCTGTTCTTTGTCAGGTATCCATCCATTATAGCTATTACAAAAATAATTCTCTTTGCTGAGATGAAGTCTCCGTTTACCTTTTGAAACTTTTTCCATAGGTAAGCCTCTTTAATATTTGTATGTGACAGTAAGTATAATGGAATTATAATTAGAGAACTAAAATTGATTTGAACTCTTCCATGATACTTCCATGATTATAGTCAAACTGTTTTACTTCTCTAGGCCTCAGCTTAATTATTTGTAAAATGGGATAACCATCTGGGTCTGTTGCAAAGTATTTCCCTGAGATTAAATGAGATTTAAGCTACTGCACTTTTGTTTTATTGGGGAGGGGAGTATTGTGTGTGTCTGTTGTTGTTTTTTAAACAGCCACATATTGCCTAGTGAAGTATTTTTTGTTTGTTTATTGATTGGTTGATTGATTTTAGGGAGAGAGAGAGAGAAATAATTGATTTGTGTTCTACTTATTTATGCAGTCATTGGTTGATTCTTGTATGTACCCTGACACGGGGGATCGAAACTCAACCTTGGCGTATCTGGACGATGCTCTAACCAACTGAACTACTTGGCCAGGGAACTGCACTTTGTAAATTAGTGTTTTTTAGTTTTTTTGTTTGTTTGGTTTTTAGATTTTTTAATTGATTTTAGAGAGAGAGGAAGGGGTGGGGAGGGAGAGAGAAACATCGATGTGAGCGTGAAACATCAGTTGGCCACCTCCTGCACACCTCCCACCAGGGATCGAGCCCGAAACCTGGGCATGTGCCCAGACCGGGAATCGAACTGGCAATTTAGTGCACGGGACTATGCCCAACCAATTGAGCCACTCCAGCCAGGGCTGTTAGTGCTTCTTAACATCTATATTTCCATACCCCAGGACAGCTGAGAGATGTGGCATACTCCTGTTACTAACAGTGGCTTGCTGTGGCAGTGATTATGGGAAGTGGGAGAATACCTGCATAGTTTGAAAGAAATTTCTGAAGCTGGAGCATCCCGGGTCCGAGTGAGGCCGTGTGCCCCTGGATCCGGGTGAAGCCGTGCCCCTGGGTCTGGCCAAGACCAAAACAGAGGGTGTCGGACCTGCATTACCACCATTTGTCCACCATCCAGAGCTGAGGGGTCAGTACTGACATGTACACATAAGGAACTGGTGGACATTGATATTGGGTCTCAAAAGAACTGTTGGTCCAGAAAGAAACTCACTACAGACTGATTCATTTGCCTGTCAGCATAACTATTATTGCTCGTCTCACATTCAGTTCTTATAAGTATATCTCTAGTGACACATGATCTCGCTCATCTAGGGGAAATGATGAACAACATAGACTGATGAACAAGAACAGAACCAGAAACAAGGAGGCATCGATTGGACTGTCGGGCCTCAGAGGGAAGATAGGGGAGGGTGGGGGGAGGGGGGAGAGATCAACCAAAGGACTTGTGTGCATGCATATGAGCCTAACCAATGGTTAAGTTCAACAGGGGGTTGGGGCATCCGTGGGAAGGGGTGTGGGATGGGAATGGGGGGATGAGGACAAATATGTGACACCTTAATCAATAAAGAAATTAAAAAAAAAAAATTTCTAAGTACTTCGATATACAGGGTGGGCAAAAGTAGGTTTACAGTTCATTTAGAAAATACAGTAAATTATAATACAAGAATAAACTCTATGTTTTGCCTACTCACAACTGAAAAACCTACTTTTGCCCCATTTTATTTCTCATCACCAATGAGAAGTACTATTTAGAAATGGAATGTACATATAACTTCACTAAGAAAGGAATTCCTGTATAGTGATCATCGTGTATGTACAGTGTGTTGTAAATATTTTTAAATTTTGGTATAGGTATAACCTTGCATTTCAGAATTGGGCAATGATTGTATTTCCCTAACTACTTATTTTCTATTGTAGATAACCATTGCTGAATACTTGCAATTAGTCACCTTTGGTATTAAGGTTAATTATATTTCTTATACTAGGGCCATAGGTATGACCATCATCCATGGCTCTCTTAACCGTAGATTAACCGTGGTGCACTCTAATAATCGGGGTTTTTTCTGCACATGATTGATCCTGCTTATACCAGTGTCTAATTAGGAGGCTACTCTGCAGAAGTTAGGAATTCAGAGATTATTAATGAGCAGTACAGAGAAGGTATATTTCACCCTTCTAGCATCTAGAGAATTGAGAAAAAGAACATGAGCTCTTCCTGTAATATTTAATAGTATACAGTCTATAAATATTGCTGATGAAATTATGCATTGATAATCAGTGCATGTACAAAAGTATTTTACTCCTATCTAACATTGATCTAGTAATTGTTCTAGTTATGTAATTGAACAAGTATAACTGTATTTGGGAATGCTTGGCTAATGAGATTATATCATAGCACACTGAATTAAACTCACATGGTATGTACTTTTTATGAGAGAAACATTATCTAATATTATTAAGAAATTACTGATTAAATTATAGTGTGTTACTTATGTATTATGTATGTTTTATGTGTATATGTAAAAGCTATTAATATAAATTATTCCCTTAATACTAGTCATCTTCTTTGTTTTATTCCTACAGATTATCTTCTTGGTAACTCTAGCTTTTACTTTTTTCTAGGATGGGAAACTATTGTGGGAGCAAGAACTATACAATAACTTTGTATATAATAGTCCTAGAGGATATTTTCATACATTTGCTGGAGATGTAAGTTATATTTTTCTTATTGCCTTGTTTAATATAATTGCTTTTACCTGTGTCTGTGGAAAGCATTTATGCGTTTTCTGTGTAAGCATTGTATAGAAAAAGAATTACTTTACTTTTAAAAACTTTATAGATTTGATAGCTACATTGGAAGAAATGGCTAAGATTTTTTTTTAATGTGTATATTTTTATTGATTTTAGAGAAAGGGAGACGGTTGGGGAGAGAGAGAGAGAGAGAGAGAGAAACATCAGTGATGAGAGGAATCATTGATTGGCTGCTTCCTGCACACCCCCTACTGAGGATCGAACCTGCATCCCGGGAACGTGCCCTGACCGGGAATCGAACCATGATCTCCTGGTTCATAGGTCGATGCTCATCCCCTGGGCCATGTTAGCCAGGCAGAAATGGCTAAGATTTAAGGGCAAAAATAAAAGGTTTTATAGAGAACTGTAAATGTAATTTGCTATGTAGAAAGGAAGTTTGATCTTTTTCTTTAAAAAAAAATATATGTTTATTGATTTTGGAGAGGAAGGGAGAAGGAGAGAGAGATAGAAACTTCAATGATGAGAATCATTGATTGACTGGCTGCCTCTTGCACACGCCACACTAAGTACTGAGCCCACTATCCGGGAATGTGCCTGAACAGGAATAGAACTGTGATCTCACTGAGGCATGTGGGCTGGGCTGATTTTTTTTTTTCTTTTATCTTCTCTCTGTTTTGGGGCAGATAGTTTAATCTCTCTGTGTTTTCTTATGTATAAAAATGAAATCTTAATTGTTCACTAATCCATGGTAATTTTAAAATATTGAATATTTTATTGCCATTCAAATTATTTTCTGAAAAAGGAGTTTATGACCTAGAACCGTGGTCGGCAAACTGCGGCTCGCGAGCCACATGCGGCTCTTTGGCCCCTTGTGTGTGGCTCTTCCACAAAATACCACTGCCTGGGCGAGTCTATTTTGAAGAAGTGGTGTTAGAAGAAGTTTAAGTTTAAAAAATTTGGCTCTCAAAAGAAATTTCAGTCGTTGTACTGTTGATATTTGGCTTTGTTGACTAATGAGTTTGCCTACCACTGACCTAGAAGTATGCTAAAATACAGTAAATGGGGCAAGGGAGGGGCAATTTAAAAAATATATTGAATATACTTGGGGAAAATGTTAGAAGGATTTTTATACCATACTAGAGGCCCAGTGCACAAAATTTGTGCATGGAGGGGGGGCGGTTCCCTCAGCCCAGCCTGCACCCACTCCAAGCAGGGACCTCTCGGGGGATGTCCAACCACCAGTTTAGGCCCGATCCCTGTAGGACACCCCTCTCACAATCTGGGACCACTCACTGGCTTCTAACCATTCACCTGCCTGATTGCCCCTAACCTCTCTGCCTGCCTACCTGCCTGATCACCCCTAACTGCCTCTGCCTGCCTGCCTGATCACCACTAACTGCCCTCCCCTGCTGGTCTGATCGAGCCCCCTACTGCTTTCCCCTGCCGGCCTGATCGAGCCCCCAACTGCCTCTGTCTGCCTGATCACCCCTAACTTCTCTCCCTTGCTAGCCTGATCTCGCCTCCAACTGCCCTCCCCTGCCAGCCTGGTTGCCCCCAACTGCCCTCCCTTGCCAGCCTGATCGCTCCCCTAACTGCTCTCTCCTGCCGGCCTGATCGCCCCTAACTGCCTCTGCCTGCCTGATCGCCCCTAATGCCCTCCTCTGCTAGTCTGATCTCGCCCCCAACTGCCCTCCTCTGTGGCCAATTTGGTTCTGATTGGTCAGTTTCTATGCCAGCCAGCATCAAAAGGTCCACCTCCTAGGCAGCCATTGGTTCCTCACAGTTACCCAGATTTGTTTCAGTTTCTATGCCAGTCAGCATCAAAAGGTCCACCTCCTAGGCAGCCATTAGCTCCTTACATTCACCCAGATTTGGTTCTGATTGGTCAGTTTCTATGCCAGTCAGCGTCTCTGGGCCCATCAACGGGGCCTGATTAGAAAGGCGGGGCTGATCAGCAGCCCCAGTTGAGGCTTGGAGAGAAATGGAGGTGCGGTTGTTGGCCAGGCCAGGAGAGAAAGAGAGGCAAATTCTGATCAATGGCTGCCACAGAGGCTACAGATCAGAACCTGCCTCTTTCTGCAGGCCTCTCTCCAGGCCTGATCTGCAACCCCCTAGGCAGTCAGTGCTGGGTCAGGGCACCAGCAGCAGCCCCAGTCAGTGCTGGGTCGCCCCGGCAACCCAGCACTGACTTCCGGTCTGGTCGAGCCTTCAGTCGTAATGGTCGTTATGACCCTGGCTCTTTAGTATATAGATGCCCAAGGGATTATCTGAGTGAATGAATTATAGGTGAATTAATTTTTGTTTTTATACTTTTATTTTGTAACTGTTCTTCAATGAAAAAGGTTTGGATTAGATGGTATATCTATCTTTTCTGACAGGTTTTTTTTCCTTTAGCTATGATTTTTCATATTTCTCTTGATAGGTTATAAGTATGTACATATTTAAAAGTGTATATTAATTGCCATTAATAATAATGTCAGTATGTTTTTATATTAATAATTTACCTGAATTAAGGTTATAATTTAAATAATGCCTATAATTAAGTTGCAAAATAAAAACAAACTAGTAAAGTTAGTTGATCTGCATTTTACCAACTTTTCCAGTGTTTGCCTTTTCTAATCTAATTGTATACAGAGCTCTATTGAAGAATGAAATTCAATTTGCCTCTCTTGTTTTTTGAAGAAATTCAACTTAATATTTGAGTATCTACTGTGATAGGTAACTTTTCTAACAGTAGTCTTTTATTTTACCTTTTTACTTTTTGCCTTAAGTTACTCATGTCATAAAATGAGTTCTTTTAATAAAGTCAAACTTCTCTTCAGAAATGTACTTCTGTTGGTTATCACCTTTTAGATATATAAAACTAAATTCATGTTTTTTGTTGTTTATTTTTTTGATGAAAAATATTTTAGACTTGTCAAGTTGCTCTTAATTTTGCCAATGAAGAAGAAGCAAAAAAATTCCGAAAAGCAGTTATGGACTTGTTGGGCCGACGACAGAGGAAATCTGGTAAAAAAATTTTTTTTCTAATTCCTTTTAACAGGAGCTAGCAAGCTATGGCTTACAGGATAGATCTGGCCCATTGCCTGTTTTTATAAATAAAGTTTTTTTGAAACACAGCTATGCTCATTGGGTTACATATTGTCTATGTCTGCTTTTTGCCACAACACAGTTGGATAGTTATGACAGAAAAAAAAAAAACTGAAAATCTAAAATATTTACTATCTGATCTTTTATTTTTTAAAAAGTTGCTAATCCTTACCTTAAAAATTATTTACTGACTTTTAAATTTGCATTTTTATGGCACTATTTGTAACTTACATTTTAAAAGTATTTTATACTTTGTGAACAAATATTTTAGGCAAGTCTTGAAGCAAATAATCAAAGTTACAAACAAGATCTATAAACATTATTGCCTTGTCTTTTTTTTTTTTTAAATATATTTTATTGATTTTTTACAGAGAGGAAGGTAGAGGGGTAGAGAGCCAGAAACATTGATGAGAGAGAAACATCGATCAGTTGCCTCCTGCACACCCCCCACTGGGGACGTGCCTGCAACCCAGGTACATGCCCTTGACTGGAATCGAACCCGGGACCCTTCAGTCCACAGGCTGACGCTCTATCCACTGAGCCAAACCGGTTTCGGCTATCGCCTTGTCTTTATTTTGTCCCTAATGTTGTAAATGATGAAACCATATGGAACTTAGTTTAATGCATAAGATGCTGATACACAAAAAGATGCTGATACACAATTAGAGAAAGATGCATTGCAATACAGAGCTTTAAATTCTTTGGTATACACCTATTTGACAGCAGTGTGCAAGGCCTTTCTGTTGTCAAGTAGGAGAAGGAGGGTCATTAAGAAAGGGGAACCTCTCCAGAATTATCTTAAGCAGATCAATTGTAGGAGAAATAACACATGGAGTTGAGATAAGCAAATAAATTCCTTTAAAACTAGCCATTCCCGTATACTCCTTGAAAAGTCTTTCTGTACACCCAGGGGTACATGTTACACCAGTTTGAAGATTACTGTATTCAAGATTGTACTTTACCAATAAGAGGAAATAAGCCATAAAAATGGTAGAAACTGGATTGGGAAACAGAAATATAAAAGCATATATTCCAGTTTATACATCTTTATTGTTCTCTTAAAGGGTTTCCAAGTGGGAGGTGAGGTAACACTGAAAATAAAGTGAACTAGGTTGTTGCCTCACTTATTATATCTCACTTGTAATAAGTGAATAGGAGAATTATTAGGGGCCTATTATTTTTGTTACTTCTTTTGGCAGCTAAGGCATTTACCATTTGATTCCATGTTAGGAAAGGATTTAATGCTATGGAATTATTTTTGGTTCAGTGAATAATTCAGTGACACGCTCTGGTCATAGTCCAGGAGCTCCCTGGGACTTCTTTTAGTCAAAATATGTGACATTTTCAATATGCAAAAGAGTAACAAATACTTATTAAAATATATAATAGTGACTTTGAAATAGTAGGTCACTTACTCTTTTACCTGGTACAAGAATTCTATTTGATACTAGAGGCCCGGTGCACGAAATTCGTGCACTGGGGAGGGTGTTCCTCAGCCCAGCTTGCACCCTCTCCAATATGGGACCCCTCAGGGGATGTCCAACTGCAGGTTTAGGCCCGATCCCAAAGGGACATCCCTCTTACAATCTGGGACCCTTGGCTCCTAACCGCTCACCTGCCTACCTGATTGCCCCCTAACTGCTCCCTTGCCGGCCTGATTGACACCTAACTGCTCCTCTGCCGGCCTGATTGCCCCCAACTACCCTCCCCTGCTGGCCTGATCACCCCCAAGGCTTTTATTAGTATAGATATGACCCTTCACAGAAAATTTTACTAACCCTGCTTTACAATAAGGGCTTGACGATTGAATCATTAGGACCAGACACCAAGATTTCCTTTCTTTGAATAGTGGAAGGAATACTTATCTTGTCTTTAAGTTGCCCAGAAATTAAAATGAGATAATGACTTAGAAAAGTATAAAAGCACCATATAAAGACAACTGTCTTTTTAATGAAGTGGTAAAATGAAAAACACTTTTTATTCTCCCCTTCTTTCCTTTACAGCTTTTATTTAAACTTTGAAGTTTATAAAAATTTCACTCCAATTTTCATTTCTTTACATTCAATATTATTTTGTATTGGTTTCAGGTTTTATATTAGTTACAGTATAGTGGTTAGACAATCATATACTTTACAAAGTGTTCCCCGATATTTCCAGTACCCACCTGGCATCATACCATCATTACAACACTATTGACTATATTCCCTATTTAAGTGACAATGGGTTTACAGGTTCCTTCCAGTCTTTCTTTTGTGTTGTTTACCTTTCCTTTTCTTTCTCAATTCTTACCTCATTTTCCTTATATAGTATCTCGGCCATCAAAGCTCAGTGAAGGCGCTGGGACACGCTTAATCCATTTTACAGACCAGGAAACTGAGGCAAATTCCATTTGGCTGTGGAACTTGACTCAGCACACGGGGAGCCCTCAGAGCCATGCTGTTTGCCCTTCCTAAGGGACAGCCTCCTGGCAAACAGAACAAACCTTCCCAACAGGCTTCCGAGCCTCTTTCTCAAGCACCTCTTCATTGCGAATGCTCCACATTCTTTCCTCTCCCCGTCCCCTGCCCCCCATTCTTTATTGCCCCCACTTCTCCGGGGCAGGTTGAAGGCTTCGTACTCATGGCCTAGGCATGCTCTGCTGTGGGGCAGGGTGACGCGGGCTTGCTTTTGGGTCAAGGCAGGAGAGGAGTCACTGCCTCTGAAGGGCAAAGGCCACCTGGGCGAGGCCGGTTAGCACTGGGAGTTTCTCTGAATCACATCAGTCAGTCCAATACCCAGCAGTGTGGCACCCCTCCACTGAGGTGGCACCACCCCTCAACCCCCGCCTTAGGGCTGAGGGTCCTTGCCCCTCTGCCCAGGAGTCCTTCCATGCCCCTTGATCCCTGGCTGGGCCCACCCGTGTCTTTGGGCCACTGCAGAACCTCTGCCTCTCTGCAGGTGAGGCAGATCCCTGCCCTAGGTCTCTGCAAAGCTATGAATCTGTGGCCAGATGCCCAGTCTGGGTCTCAGCAACCCCATGCCTCCTATGTTCCAAGGGCACCGCGGGCGTGGATAGGCTGGCCCAGGCGTGCCTCCGCCTCCCCGGGGCAGCGATGTTCCCAGGCCCTACGGGAGTGGCTAGGCGGGCCCAGCTGTGCCTCCTTGGGGCAGTGATGTTCCCAGGCCCTACGGGAGTGGCTAGGCGGCCCAGCCGCACCTCCCCAGGGCGGCGATGTTCCCAGGGCCCCGCAGGAGTGGCTAGGCAGGCCGCTGCCCCTCCTGGGGCCTGCGATGGACCCGGACCCCTCCGGTGGCATCTGGCGCTGCCCACCCGCCTCCCCGGGCCAATGGACTGGTACCTTGTGGGCTGTATCTGGCGTGGCCCGCCGGGCCTCCTCCGCCCCCGATGGACCCGTACCCCCAGGAGCGGGCCTTCGTGCTGCCTGCCCTGCTTGCATATGCAAATTAACCGCCATCTTTGGTGGGTTAATTTGCATACTCACTCTGATTGGCTGTGGGTGTAGTGGAGGTATGGTCAATTTACATATTTGTCTATTATTAGGTAAGATAGTTCCTAAGCTTTTAGACAAAGTGTTTTAAAAGGAGAAAGATCACAACATTAGGGAGGGAGCTGATTCATCATTTAGTAACTCTTCATGCTAACTCAAATTCCAACCTTACTTCTCTTTAACTGACATGTATGGGGTTCAACTTTTGGGGCAGGAATAGTATCATCTAAGTAATTGCTTTTTAGAATTTACGCTCTCAACTTCATATTTATCTCAATACTAGTGACCCAGTGCATGAAATTCATGCACATTAAAAGGGAATTAATTAGAGGAAATACTTTAATATTGCTATTTGCCCTTTCTCTATAATGGAAGTCTCAGAAATGAAAGAAAATTATTAAAATGTGTATGAAAATCTTCCTCCTATCAGAGTGTGGGGCGCGCCACGGGAACCAGAGACAAGTCCCTGCCCACCCACGTGCGCCTTGAAGTCACGAGAGACCCAGACCCGGCCGGCCCCACCCCCGTCAATTCCCACTGGATGGGGGTGTGGCCTCAGGTCGCCTGGCCTGGCGCCAGGGTGGAGCGTGTGGCCTGAGGTCCCCCCGCCCAGGCTAGGGGCGCAGCCTGAGGTCCTCCAGATCGGGGCGCACACCTTGAGTTCCCTCGTCAAGCCCCGTGGGCTGGGGGTGTGGCCTAAGGTCCCCCATCAAGCCCTGATGGGTGGGGGCATGGCCTGAGGTCCCCTGTAAAGCCTCACTGGGCAGGGGGCGCGGCCTCAGGTGCCATGGCCCGGCACCAGGACGTGGGGCATGGCCTCAGGTACCCTGGCCTGATGCCAGGGCGGGGGGTGTGGCCAGAGGTCCCTGTCAAGCTCCACCTGGCGGGAGATGCACCTGAGGTCCCCCGTCAAGCCCTGCCAGGCGGGGGACACAGCCTGAGGTCCTCCAGCCTGGGGCAGGGAGAGTGTCCTGAGGTCTTCTGTCAAGCCCCACCAGGCGGGGTTGCAGCCTCAGGTCCCCTGCCTTGGCCCAGCACCACACAGCCTCAGGTCCCTGCTGATTGCTCATTAAAGCTTTTTACGGGAACTTGGTCTCTGCTGTGGGTTCAGCCATCTTGTGTTACGGAATCCCCACCTCTGCTGTGGGCCATCCATCTTGTGTTACGGAATCCCTGCCTCTGCTGTGGGCGCAGCCATTTTGTTATGGCGTGATGATCAATTTGCATATTCCCTCCTTATTAGATAGGGTATTTCCACATCTGTGTTATCACCAATTTTAAGAAGTATTTCCTCTCTGGATGCAGAGATAACATCATCTTGGAAATTGGAGATTGACATTCATTGACATAAATAGGACTAAATTACTTTAACTGTTTCAGAAAGTTATTTCATGAGACCACCAGATGGAGTAATATATTTATATTTACTGTTGCCAGAATTCTTAATTTTAGTTTATAATCAAATTATTTTATCATGTGTGTGTTTTTCTCTTATAATTTTGGAGAATTTTTAATTTTAAAATGTCTGGAAATTATATTTGTTTAAAGTTCTTTAACTACTTTGAACTTTTTAAACCAAAATTGTCTCAAACGTGGTATGTGAGAGTGTGAATACAAAGTATTGATAGCAGTTCTCTTTGTTTTACTCCTACCTAATTGGCTACAGCTTTTCACTATTTTTTTCATTTGCCCCATTGCTCAGACATTTGAGTATTCTCATTAACTTTGTGCTTTAATTCAGTCCTCTAGCTTTGAAACTGTCTCTATGCTGATGATTCCTAAAGTTTTATCTTCACTGCTGATCTCCCATCAACTTTCAAATTTGTCTACTTTAGTTGGGTTTCAGAATAGCCTTCAAATTCAACATATCTGAGCAGAACACTTGATCCATGTTCCCTAACCCCAATCAGACCTGTTCCTTCTCCTTGCCTAGTCTTCCCATTTCAGTAAGAGGCATTGGCTCCCTCTCATCACTCTGGCTCACCATGGTCCCTCATAAATCCTGTCGGTGAGTCGCATTGGCTCCACATTCAAAATATGTCTTGGATCTGTTTCTCACCACCTCTGCTGCTATCACCTTAATTAAAGCCATCATCATCTGTCATCAGGACTATAACTCCCTCACTAGTCTCCCTGCTTCCAGTCTATGCCTCATACTATCTTTTTTCTACATAGTAGCCAGAATAAACTTGTAAAAATACAGATTAGATCATGTCTCTTGTCATTTTCCAAACCTTTAAGAGCTTTGTATTATACATAGAATACAATCTATATACCTTAACTGTGGCCTGTAGGACCTTACATTATCCAGTCCCTGGTTCTCCTTCTAACTTAATCTCATTCCACTCTTCCTTTCTCTCACTCCAGTCCTGCCTTCATAATGTTCCTTCATGCTATTTCCTTCTCAGGGCCTTTGAATATGTTCCCTCTCTCACTTTATTCAGATGTCTGCTCAGTTGTCAGTTCCTCAGAGAAACCTTTCTTAACCACCTGTAATCAATCTAGACAGGAGTTTAAGTAAATGTTTTATGTTGATTTTTGTACTTCATATGTCTAATAATATTCTTTTATTTTCTGACAGAGAAAAGACGAGACGCCCCTAATGGTAAGCTTTTTTATAATTATTGATCAAAAAGATCTTGGATTATAGTTTAATCCTTATAAAAACATATACATTAATATCTAATTAATATCTGATCTAATACTATGTTCTTAATCTTACCTAAGAATAGACAAACATGTAAATTGACCGTACGTCCGCTACGCACCAGCCAATCACGAGTGATATGCAAATTAACCCAACAAAGATGGCAGTTAATTTGCATATTCAGCCTCTGAGTGATGGGGGCGGGACGCATTCTGCCCCACCTCCAGTCTCTCAGGGCCTCTGGCAGCATGGGAAGGAGGGGCTGGAGCGGAAAGAGGTGGCTCCAGGGCCTGAGTGGAAAGGGGCTGGGCCAGAGTGGAAAGGTGGTGCCGGCAGCCAGGGAAAGGAAAGCCCATTCTAGCACGAATCTTCATGCATCGGGCTTCTAGTTTTAAAATTACAGGTGATAGACGAGGCTTAGAAAGGTACTATTTGGCTCTGTTTTTATAGGATGAAGGAATACTACATAGATCACTAATCTTATATCTTAATTCTGTATTCACAGTTAATTAAATTTAGAAACTGCACAATCTAGTTTTAATATCTTCCTTAAAGGCACTAAATTTTGCCTAGCATATTGATTCATTTCTTACTTTAGATTTATCTTATTGTCTTATTTTGAAATATTTCACACTGGTAATATGAAACTAGCTCCTTTTAGTGTTTAGAACTAATAAGAGCTGTACATAACCCTCCTTAATTTGATGAAGTATTATGGATTCATACATTTTAAAAAAATACTGTATATTAAAAGTAATACCAATATATAAATGACAAAGTCCCAGATCTCTAGGGCAGAGATTCTCATTTGGACTCTATAAATCCTCCTTTAAATTGTGTGCTAAATTTTATAAGTATATATGGTTTTTACTCTGGGGAGAGACAATCCATGACTTTTATCACATTTAAATGGTGTTCCTGATGCTATGAAGGTAAATAACTATTGCCCCTTCATTATAGTGGGGAATATAGCTGCTCCTTTTTAAAAGTATCTCAAATCCTCTCATCAGAATTTAGGGATAATTATTCAGAGAAACACTTAACATAATACAGAGTTCTTACTATATAACAAGTATCAGTGATTATTGGAATTTCGCTTCTTTTAAACAGATATAATGCTTTCTGATTTTGTCCTTAAATTTATTTTCCAATATAAAAACATGAACCAAATGTTATTGTATTAAATTTTGGATTACTTGCCTTACCAGTTTTGTTTTTGTTTTGTTTTGTTTTTAATATATTTGTATTGATTTCAGAGAGGAAGGGAGAGGGAGAGAGAGATAGAAACATCAATGATGAGAGAGAATCATTGATTGGTTACCTTTTGCATGCCCCACACTGGGGATTGAGCCCACAATCCAGGCATGTGCCCTGACCAGCAATCAAACTGTGACCTCCTGGTTCATAGGTCGACGCTCAACCACTGAACCACGCCGGCTGGGTCTTACCAGGTTTTTTTAATGTCTGACTATCTTACCATGTGCCAAGTATTGTATACTTTGACTTCCTCTTAGTTAGTTAGTTAGTTAGTTAGTAAGTTAATTTGGTTAATCCTTACCCGAGGATATTTTTCCATTGATTTTTAGAGAGTGGAAGGGAGAGGGAGAGACAGAGAGAAACATCAATGTGAGAGAGACCCATCAATTGGTTGCCTCCGCACACACTTCCTGACCAGGGCCTCAGTGTTCGAGCCTGCAACAGAGGTACGTGCCCTTGACTGGAATCAAACCCAGGACCCTTTAGTCTGCAGGCTGACACTATATCCACTGGGCCAAACCAGCTAGGACTGACTTTCTCTTTTAAATGAAAAATTTAATACTAAGCTTATAAGGTTTCTGTGGAGAAATGAAGTACTCAAAGTGCTTAGCATAATGCTTAATAACTTAGTTATCATGATGAAGAAAATAACAAAGATAATAGCAGCTACTATTTAATGATCATTGACAACCTGCCAGGCATTGTCCAGCAACCTTATGTATTAGCTCCTAATATTCCCATTTTATACGTGAGCAAACTGGGGCACAGATAGGTAACTTGTTCAAGATCACCTAACTAGTAAGTGGGTGAATAGGATTCAGTCTCAAGAGATCTATATCCAGAGTCACTTAGCCACTGTACTATGTCAAGATGATTTTGAAGGAGAAACTGAGACCTAGAGGGGGTTAATAACATGCTTCAATTCACGCAGCTAGCATGTTGCAGAGGCAAAGGAAGTAGAAGCAGCTGCATCGGAAGTCATTCATTTGTGAACCTTTAAAGCAGTATTGTAGTTATTTTTCCTTGATATGTGCTCAATATTTTCATCTCTTTTTTATTTTATTATTTTGCATTCTGTGAGCATATATCAACTACCAGTGGGGAAGGCTTCCTAGTGGTGGCCTCTTTGGAGAGAGTAACCTAATATTCGATGTTGTACAAATAATAATACAATAAAAGGATATAAATACTTTATGGTTTTTCAAAATTTTAACCTTTTCAATCAATATAAAATGTATTTCTCAAGAGGTACCTAATCCATGAATAGATAGAATTTGCATATTCTTCTTTATGTGACAGTAGCGTCTCACAATTTTATTATCTCTACTAAGAGAGAGACTCATAATTAACGTAGTTTCTTTCTCTGAGATTGATCTTGGTTTTAAATCTTTAGATCTGTAGCTCTGACCCCTTGGTGCAGTTGTCCCAAATTAATTTTTTCATTAAATAAATGGAGAGTTAAAAAAAGAATCGTTAAAAGGCAAAAATACACAGCATATATTGCCAATATTTGTATATTTATTTATAAAATCCTACCTAATAATAGACAGATATGCAAATTGACCGTACCTTCGCTATGCCCATGATTGGCCAGGAGGCGCGGGGGGGGGGGCGGGACTCGGGGTGGCCGGGGTAGCTGATTGGGCCGGCGGTAGGCTGAGCTGCGTCGCCAGCAGCAGCACGAGCTCAGCGTCTGCGCCATGGCTGTGCTGCGGCACAGAAGGGGCCTCTGGGGCAGCGAGCTGACATCCCGCCCCGGAGACCATCAAAAGCGGGGGAGCTGAGTGCCTGTCCACTCAGGCAGCAGGCCTTTCAGAAGCCTCCCCCACGCCGGAGGCTTCTGAAAGGCCTGGTGCACCAGCGATCGAAAGGAAAGCGTGCGAGCTGGGTGCCTGTCCGCTCAGGCACCAGGCCTTTCAGAAGCCTCCCCCACGCCTGAGGCTTCTGAAAGGCCTGGTGCACCAGCTGACAGGCACCCAGCTCCCCGCGATCAAAAGCAAAAGCGTGGGAGCTGGGTGCCTGTCCACTCAGGCACCAGGCCTTTCAGAAGCTACCACCACGCCGGAGGCTTCTGAAAGGCCTGGTGCACCAGCGATCGAAAGGAAAGCGTGGGAGCTGGGTGCCTGTCCATTCAGGCACCAGGCCTTTCAGAAGCCTCCCCAACGCCGGAGGCTTCTGAAAGGCCTGGTGCACCAGCGATCGAAAGGAAAGCGTGCGAGCTGGGTGCCTGTCCACTCAGGCAGCAGGCCTTTCAGAAGCCTCCCCCACGCCTGAGGCTTCTGAAAGGCCTGGTGCACCAGCAATCGAAAGCAAAAGCGTGGGAGCTGGATGCCTTTCAGAAGCCTCTGGCGCCTGGTGCACCAGCGGACAGGCACCCAGCTCCCCGTGATCGAAAGGGAAAGCGTGTAGGGGACCCCACACGTGCATGATTCAATCATGCACTGGGCCTTTAGTATACATATAATATGGTATTAATATAGCACATTACAATAAATAATGAAATAATAATTAATAGAAATTTTAATTTTTTTCCCTGCTTTGCCTTGTTCTCCCTACTGTGTGGAGACCCCTGTTTTGGAGGCAGCGAATTTTTCTTTTCTGCATTTGGTGCAATACCACTAGGTGGCAATGGACACCTTAACCACTTTGCATTGTCCGTGCTGTGTCTCAGATCCTCATTTAGATTATCAGTGTAGCAGACCTTTTCAAATGTAACTATTAAAAGGATATTTTATGTAGAAGTAACATATATTCCTGAAATGCAATTCAGTGTCTTCCTCACTAACTCCTAATCCATACATCTGTCTTTTTTCTTTATTGGTCAATCTCACCTTTTAGTTTAGATGCTTTCCAATAAGATTTGTTCTCAACTTCATGCCTGCTTGACATCAGAGGCCTCTGGGCCACCTGTTTCTCAACTATTTTACCTTGGTGAGAGTTCCTACTTTTTATGTAATTAAGGGGAAGACTTTAGCTTATTCTTTTAATTTTAAAACTAACTAGAAATGCTGTTTAATGAGAATACTTTTTTAAAAACCATTTCTGTGACAGTTGTCCTTAATCAGAAGATGGTAATTTGTCCTTTGACTTGTTTTGTTTTTGTTTTTGTTTTAAAAAAAAAGTAAGGGAAATGGCCCTCTCTATTATATATTTAGTTACTACATGTTCTTAGGATGAGTGTAATTTCATTAACAGCAAATTAAATTAAACTTCTTAGAAATGATTGAAGAGTATCTCTGTTACCAGATCTCCTAAAACATACTTATTAAAAAAGACTCTGCCTAATACCCATTATCACTTTTCTTACTGTCACTTTTGAAACAGATATTTCATTGGGCTTTAGAACACCATTTTAAACTTATTTCCTAACACCTTCAAAGTCTGAAGTAAATTACTATTGTCAACCCAAATAACCAAGTACCTCATTTCTTGAATGTGTAGAAAACCTTTTATCTAAATTGTGAAAGTTAGTAGTAAATATTTATTGAATAATGAATTATTGGACTACAAACTTAAGAGAACTGATAAAATGATAATATTTGTAGTATTGTTATTATTAATCACTTTATGGTTTGAAGTTGTGTAGAAAGCATAGGAGTTAATAGGCTAGTGGTCTAGGAACCAAGTAGATTTCATCATTGCTTTTGTCACTAAATGTGTCACTTTAGACATGTCACCTGATGGTTCTTCCCCTTAGCTTTCATATATAAAATGAAACATTTAGAAAAACTCTAAATTTCCCAGCTAATAGTAATTTTCTAACATGTTTTTAATCTGGGTATTCTTATATAGACTTAAATAATATTTTAACAAGTCCTAATATAATTTATATATAATGACATTAAATAGCTAATGCCAGGGCTTTTTAACTGTGTGGCAGATATATCCATATCTGATTTTTGGGTAGAGAGAGGAATGGAAACAGTGCAACTACAGTACGAGTTAAACTGTGTTATTCATTCCACATAGTGCAACTACAGTGTAAATTAAACTGTGTTATTCATTCCACATAACACTTTTATTTCTGTCTCTTCGTCTTTGAACTTTCCTCAGAGATAGCTATGTTATTTTCTCTAGTGAGTTATGAATTGGGCTTATAAGAACCTTTACTTTGTTATTTCCCAGAAAATAATTTAATAGCTTGGATAATTTAAACTGTTAAACTTAACTTTACCCAATTCTTACCTTAGAACATCCATAGTATAATAGATTATTATATATAAGCTAAAGCAGCATAAAAATATTTTTTGTTCTTTTATAAAAACTAATTACAGTTGACCCTTGAACAATATGGTTCAAATTGCTTAGATCCACTTCTATAAGGATTTTTTTCCAGTAAACATGTATAGTAATATAAGGTATTTTCTCTTCCTTACAATTTTCTTAATAACATTTTCTTTTTTCTAGTTTACTTTATTTGTAAGACTATAGTATATAATATATAGAACACACAAAATACTTGTAGATTGTTTATGTTTTTTTTATTTATATATTTTATTGATTTTTACCGAGAGGAAGGGAGAGGGATAGAGAGTTAGAAACATCGATGAGAGAGACATCAATCAGCTGCCTCCTGCACAACCCCTACTGGGGATGTGCCCGCAACCAAGGTACATGCCCTTGACTGGAATCGAACCTGGAACCCTTCAGTCCGCAGGCCGATGCTCTATCCACTGAGCCAAACCAGTTAGGGCTGACTGTTTATGTTCTTGATAAAACTTCTGGTCAACAATAGGCTATTAGTAAGGGGAGTCACAAGTTATGCACAGATTTTCTACTGTGTGGAGTCGGCACCTCTAACCATTATGTTGTTCAAAGGTCAACTATATAGTTGCTAATTTTCTTTTGTTTTTTTTTAATGGTGAATTTGTTGCTTTTGTAAGGGTGTGGCAAAAGTAGACTTATAGGTGTTTGTATGGAAAATAATGTAATTATTAATAAATAATAATACAAGAATAAACTCCGTATTTCATGTACTCACAACTGTTAACCTAGTTTTGCTGTATGAACACCTATTTAGGAAGGGTGGTATGTGTAAAGAGAGCACCTAACTCTGGTACTCCTAAATCTGTCTTAAGTCAGTGCTTACGTCCTATTTTATTTATACTATTGAGTATCAAGATAAGAGTAAATAATAATTTGCAGTATCTTACTGTGGACAGTGTTGCTCTTACTGATTGGTAAATTATAAGAAGGAAGAAAGCAGAAAGGGGAGAGTGAGAAGTAAAATCAGGTCACTAGATAAGTCTATGAAGGTATGGGTATGACCCCAATTCAACCCTCTAACACAAATTCTGGGTGTTCTCAATAAGTTCTCTTATTTTGTGAAGTTACAGCAAGCATAGAAATCTGATGTCTGAACAACTTTGAAAATCCAAGTCTTTATCTACTGTTTAATAAGCTTTCTGTATTGCTTAACTAACCTTTGTCTTTTTTTAATTGAATATATCGGGGTGACATTGGTTAGTAATATTATATAGGTTTCAAGTGTACAATTCTATAACACATCATAGCTTGGATCATTTGCATTGTGTGTTTACCACTCAAAGTCAAATCTCCTTCCTCACCAAATACCTGACAACCTCTACCCTTTTCTAGCTCTCCAACATGCCCCTTTCCTTCTGGTAATCACCATATTGTTGTCTATGTCTGCAAGTTCGTTTGTCTTATTTGTTCATTTGCTTTCAGTTTTATGTCTCACATATTATTGAAATCATATGGTTCTTGACATTTTCTGTCTTTATTTCGCTTAGCATGTATTCTCAAGATGCATCCATGTTGTTACAAATGGCAGTATTTCCATCTTTTCTTATGGCTGAGTAGTATTCCATTGTGTATATGTACCCACATCTTCTTTATGCAATCGTCTATCAAAAGACACTTTAGTTATCTCCATGTCTTGGCCACTGTGAGTAATGCTGCAATGAACATAGAGGTACTTATGTCTTTGCTAATAAATGTTTTTAAATTTTTCAGGTAGATAACCCAGAAGAGAGGTTGTTGAGTCATATGGTAACTCTATTCTTAACTTTTTGAGGAACTTCCATACTGGTTTTCATAGTGGCTATACCAGTTTACATTCCCATCAGCAGTTAATGAGGGTTCCTTTTTCTCCATAACCTCTCCAGCTCTTGTTTATCAAACAATTTATAAACTTACGTGTTTATTACATATTATTTGTCTTACTGATAGTAGCTATTCTAACAGGTGTGAGGTAGTATCTCATTGTAGTTTTGATTTGCATTTCCCTCATAGATGGTGAAGTTGAAAATATTTTCGTATTTCTATTGGTTTTTTGTATGTCTTCTTGGGAGAAGTGTACCTCAAAGGCAAGGGAAGTAAAGGCAAAAATAAATGAATGGAACTATATCAAACTAAAAAGCTTCTGAACAGGAAAAGAAAACAAAAAGTCAACGAACCGAATAGGAGAAGATACTTGAAAACAATACCTATCTGATAAAGGGTTAATATCCAAAATATATCAAGAAACTCATGCAACTAACTCAACAACAGCAAAACAATCCATTTAAAAAATGGGCAGAAGACTTGAACAGACACTAAATCTTTAATTCTTGATCCAGTTATTTTCAGATTACTCCTTGACATTTTAAAAATTGTCATTAATATAATTATCTCAGAGGAATTTGGTCTGTTAGGAGATTTTGTTCAAGTCTCATGTATTATTTGGAAACAGCCCAAGTGTCCATCAGTAGGTGAATGGATAAAAAAAGCTGTGGTACATATTTACATAATGGAATACTACTCACCTGAAAAAAGGAGAAAATCTTACCCTTTCTGTGACAGCATAGTTGACCTAGAAAGCATTATGCTAAGTGAAATAAGCCAGTCAGAGAAAGACAAGTACCATTTGTGGACTCTAATGAACAAAATGAATTAAGCAAAATAGAGACAGACTCATAGATAGATAAATAGAGAACAGGCTGACAGCTGTCAGGGGGACGGGGGGTTGTGGGGAATAGAGGGGTTGGAAAAAAAAAAATTTATGGGCTCTGGCAACTGGTGATTGCCAGGGAAGCAGGAGTGGAGGGGCAGGGGAAGGTGGAGGAGGGTATTGGGGGGATAAATGGTGGTGGAAGGAGACTTGACTTGGGGTAGTGAGCACTACAAAAAATTGTACAGATGATGTGTTGTCGATTTGTGCACCTGAAACCTGTATAATTTTGTTAACCAGTGTTACCTCAATAAATTAAAGGAGAATCATATATTAAAATGAGACTTGTAAGGAACATGTATTACCCTTCTAGTAACTTCATAAGAAAATTTTACGTTGAATACATTTTGTTCAGACTCTTACACTTTTAAGACCAATAATATTTTTATGAATCATAAAACAGGTTTTGTGCTACATTTAGTGCAACTCCTAAAAATGCTATTAACAATATTTAATAGGTGCCTAAGGAAATTTTACAGTTGGTTATTGCAGAAAATTAGAGTTTTGAGAATTTTCTTTCATGTTAAGTTTTTGAGCTCTGTACTTATGATAGTCAAAGTCTATATATACTGATGGGGAAAATATTACCAGACTTAAATGTGGAAGTTTTGGAAAAAAACAGCAGTAATTGCAGTACTTTTTTCCTCATAAACTAAAATTGAAACAAAAAGGTAAGACTAGATTTCTTTGTTAGATTTAAAAGTAAAATAGGTGGCAATTTAACTTTTTTTTTTTTTTTTTTTTACTATTCTTGTTATGTGATATATACCACTCTATCAGTGACTAATGTGTTGGATGTGAGGCAATTACTGTGAAAATTTAAGGGACTAGACCAATTAGATTTAAATTCTTGTTGAAAATTTATATTCTTCATGAGATTTAATGTTATAAAAGCACAAGTTTGCTTTGAAATAATGTATGTATGCTGATATGTTTAAGAATTTATTATATAGTCTTTTTAAAATTTAGGCAGTACTTTTTTCATTATTAATAAAAATTAGCCCGCAGTTTTAAAATTTAAATAATTTATAATAATGAAGTGGTCCTACTTCAGAAAAAGACATTTTAATTACATATTATGGTTATAATAATTATGTTAAATTACATCCTTTTAATATTATTTAAACTTTATTTGCAGGTCCTAATCTACCCATGGCAACAGTTGACATTAAAAATCCAGAAATCACAACCAATAGATTTTATGGTCCACAAGTTAGCAACATCTCCCATACCAAAGAAAAGAAAAAAGGAAAAGCTAAAAAGAAGAGATTAACCAAGGCAGATATTGGAACACCAAGCAATTTCCAGTAAGACAGTTCTTTTGTTGTTTTTATCTTTATTTTTTATTTAGTCACTAGAGGCCCGATGCATGAAATCATGCATGGGTAGGGTTCCCAGGCATAGCTGGTGATCAGGGCCAATCTGTGGGGCGATCGGGGGGGCCCCCGCTGACACCCGCCTTGGCTGGCCTAGGGCCTGTGGGCTGGGAGCAGCTCCTGCATTGAGCATCTGCTCCCTGATGGTCAGTGTGCATTATAGCAACCAGTCGTTCCACCGGTTGTTCCGCCATTCAGTCGATTTGCATATTAGGCTATTATTATATAGGATTATGACTCTAGGTTTTTAACTTGTTATAAAATTTTCTTTTACTAGAACCCTTACATTTATCACTTGCATACCTTTTACAGATTTTGCTGCAGTTTTCTGTTTGTTTTTTAAGCTAACTTTCTGTGGATCTTACAGTTTATTTTACCTTTTCATTCATTAGAAAAGAAAAATTAGGTAAAGTTTCTTTAATTATTGGACATAAAGGTGATTTCTCACTTTTCTCTATTAAAAAATGGTATTTAGCAATTCCCTAGAGGCATTGTCCTAATCTGTTTGGAGTGAAATAACAGAATACCATAGACTGGGTGGCTTATAAACAACAGAAATTTTTTTTTACAGTTTTGGAGACTGGGAAGTTCAAGATAAGGCACAGGCAACATTTGGTGTCTGGTGATGTCCCACTTCCTGGTTCATAGACAGCTGTTTTCTTGCTGTGTCCTCACATGTTAGGAAAGGGTAAAGAAGCTCTCTGGGCCTCTTTTTTAACCCTTTGCACTCGCTTGCTTTTTTCTCGATTCCTTTATTCTACTCGGGATTTAATGTTTTAAATACCCCAGATTTTACAAAGCGCGGCAGTAGAATAAAAAACTGGAGTTTCTTTTCATACAAACTTATTTATTTGGATTTTTTTATATTTCAAATTATTGATACATTCAAAGAGTAATTTTAATCTCTATAATTTTTCATGGTGTGATATTTTTTGAAACATTTACCCACATGAAGACCTGGTTTACATTCACATGTTTCGCAAATATAAATCGTCTCTCTTCTTCCTCCTCTGATTTTTCTGTTAGAACAAACAACACAATCTTTGTGTTTTTTGTTAATGTGAGGTGTGATTATATGGAGCTTTCCATCTAAACGTTGCTCTAAGTTAGTGGATAATAATCTACCCCTGGAAGTTAGTGTACCATCTCTGAATTCTCCAACAAGATCATGTACTAGTTTCCTAATAAATTTCACATGCGTTATCGGTTTTTCATTTTTTCTTTTTTGGCATCAGTTGAGACGGCATTTACATTTTACTTGTCCTTTCATGCTAATGAAAACAAGAAAAGATACTGGAAAAATAGACAAAAATCCCCCTTCCCCCCGCGGTGAAACTACGTGTCGAGTGTGGCTCGACATACGAGCTGCTACTGATGCTAACCGTGTCGAGTCACACTCGACATCCGAGTGCAAAAGGTTAAGGGCACTAATCCAATTCATGACTTAATCACTTCCTAAAATTCTCACTTCTAGATACTATCACTTTGTGGATTGGGTTTTAACATCTATGAATTTTCAGGAAGCACAAATAGTCTATAGCAGGCATTATTTTATTAGCTTGTTACAAAATTCCTTTCCTCTCATGTACATATATAAAAGCCTAAGCAACCAACCGGTCAACTGGTTGCTATGACGTGCACCAACCACCAGGGGACAGATGCTCCCTCCTGTCTGGGTCGGGCCTGCGAGGATCGGGCCGAAACTGGCTATTCGACATCCTCCGAGGGGTCCCGGATTGCAAGAGGGTGCAGGCCAGGCCGAGGGATCCCACCAGTGCACGAATCCATGCACCGGGCCTCTAGTGTGTGTGTGTGTGTGTGTGTGTGTGTGTGTGTGTGTATATATATATATATATATATATATATATATATATAAAGCTTGTATTAATATTCTAGTTTGACAGTTAAGGAAATGAATGCTCAGAAAGATTGTGCGAAAATGTTAAGACTCATTTAGTAGCAGAGCCTGGGCTAGCATCTTCATCTCCTGCCTATTTGTGTAGTTTTCCCCTGAATATCGTTACGTCTATGAGAACTATTAGTTAAGGCCAACAATTCAGTGGGTAGATTGGATTTCATATATATCATGGTGTTAATGCCCTTTGTGTGTTTTTTTTCCTATCTTCTACTTCAGGCACATTGGACATGTTGGTTGGGATCCAAATACTGGCTTTGATGTAAGTGTCTTTTCAAGCCATAAACATTACTCTAAATACGTGGGAATATTGTGGCCTATATTTGGATTTTTGTTCTTATTATTTACTTTTGTGAATTTTAGTGTTTATTTTAATGTGCTATGTTTATATACACATCACTAAGGTTTGAAACCATAGTATTCTGTAATTCATGGCTAAGTCTCTAAAGAGAAAGCTTTTATATACCTTGGCTTTATTTTACTGTATAAGTAAAATCCTTGTGTTTTGAAAGCAAAGAGAAGAAAATTATTTCAGGGAAATAAACATATGCCAAATTATTGGAAAGTACTATAATCAAATTCTGAATATTCAGTTGTTGAATGATCTAGGTCTTTTCATCCTATTATTCTTTTTGGCAATTTCATCATTCATTAATTTATAGCACTGTGAGCAAGACAGGTGAAACTTCAGGCAAAAAAAGGTGTTTAATATTTTATCTCTACTTTGGTTATTTAAGTAATAGGTATTTCACATTTGTCAGTCAGGATTTGGAAAAATTAATTTGAAAATAAATATTTCTGATTGAGTTTAAAAATCCTTTTGGTTGTTTTGTTAAAACTACAATGTTAACTCCATAAGTGTTGAGTGCCTTTTTGTGTTGGACACTGCACAGGGTGCTTGGGGTTCTCAAATTTTCAAATTGATTTGTATTTTTTGTGTGGTTATAACTAAATCTTATTTAGGATAATGTAGTAAAGGTGAGCATTAAATATATCTGAATCATGAATCGGTTGGAAAAAATCTAATTGACATGCCCTGTTTTTTAAGGCAAGGAACAAAAGAGATGGAGATAAAATATAAAATCAATTATTTTTAAAATATGTATGTATTTATTGATTTCAAAAAGGAAAGCAGAGGGAAAAAGAAATAGAAACAACATTGATCTGCTGCCTCCTGCACACCCTGTACTGGGGATGGAGCCTGTGACTTCCTGGTTCATAGGGCAATGCTCAACCACTGAGCCACACCAGACAGGCTAAAATCAATTCTTATCCTTTTTGTATTATTTTAAATAAGAAAGTTTAGTTCGCATACAAACAATATAACCATATTAAAAGTTTATGAACTTAAAAGAAAATAATTTCATAATTAGTACAGATGGGAATTAAATATTATGCTTGTTTTTAAAAATTGGGATAGATTTTATTAGTTATTTTATCTGTTGTAGCTGAATAATTTGGATCCAGAATTGAAAAATCTTTTTGATATGTGTGGAATCTCAGAGGCACAACTTAAAGACAGAGAAACATCAAAAGTCATATATGACTTTATTGAAAAAACGGGAGGTGTTGAAGCTGTTAAAAATGAACTACGAAGGCAAGGTAACTTTTATTTCTATTTAGGAATCCTGATCTACTTGTTCTTTTGAATCTTTAGGTTAATTTCTTGAAAGACAACTACACACATTATTGTGAACCTTCCTTAAGCAAATGTTTGAGTTTATTCATAACTAGTTTGGCCCAGTGTACTATGTTTTACATTATTTTGGTATAACAAAAAAACTTGACAAAGTTTTGCTTATTATAAAGATGTCTTATATTAAATTTATGAAAATTCATACAGAATCTCCTGGCTATTCTATTTTAAAATGAAAAAGTATGATTATCTAATATTTTACTTAATGAATCTTCAAAGCCATTAAAGTTTTTTTATTACAATACAGAAATATTAATTTAAATACATTCACTACCTAGTCAGTAAACTGTAAGCATATTTAGGATATAAATAACAAAAATATTTCTATTTATTTTTAAATACAAACTTTTTTTCTTAAAGTATAAAATTCGTCTTTTGATACCTGGATGCACAAATAATTTGCAACCATTTAAGATCAAAGCACCTTGTATTTTAGTTGTATCTTAATAATTATCACAATAAAATGCAAAGACAGTAACTAAATTTTCCAGTATGGCAATCATTTCTTTGCCACCTTATTTATTTGATGCTGCTTTTCTTCGTTTTTGATATTCATAATAAAGTTTAGCAAAGTGAAAGCTCTAGTTAAATTATTCTTCTGAAGAATTTACCTGTCATTTTAACTTAGGTGTTTGACTTACCTGAATTTTTAACCAGTGATGTTCACTTCATCTTTCATTCGTTCATTCATTCATATATTCAGTAAATATTATACTACCACTAGTCGCTACTCAGGATACTAAAATATAAAGATATCGTCTGTCTCTGGCCTCAGAAATTTTATAGACCACTGTGGAAACAGATACGTAAACAGGTATTCAGTCATAATTACTACTGTGGAAACACAATGCTAGTTCCAATGAAACTAGTATGATGCTAATTTATCTTACTTTGTTAATAATTACATTTCCAGTTTCTGTAGATTTTTAATAAAACATTGTGAGCCACTGTACCATTGTTATAAATGCTCGCAGAGTAAGTCAGAGTTACTATTAGTGTACAGATGGTGGGAAGTCTTGAGGACCCTTGTGTGTTCCTTGACTCTTTTTGTTCACTGTTACCACAGACCCTCACCTTACACCACCAAATGGTTCTCAGGGTCTCTGAGCTCTCTGAATTTATAAGTATAAATTATTGTTGACACTTACTAGACCACCCGTACTACAACCCTCTCACCTGAATACCTGTAACTAAGAGTTTACTATATTATCTTGATTGGGTTTGTTTGTGTTTTTAAACTTTATTATTACTGCTTGTCATTTTAACTGATTTTAAAACATTAAAATAAGTAAGGCTTTCCCTCAATTAAATAACCTAAAACAAACAAAAAAAGACACAGGCATTAAAAAAAAAAACCAGTGTTGGGAACAGAATTATTTATTATCATACTCAAGAACCTAACTCCTAGTGTAGAACTTTCTTGACACCAAATGGTGGTTTTTATAGAAGATAATTTTTTTAAAGGAAGAATAAATTGAAATTTATTTTTATTAAGGAAATATTTTCTAGGCTGTGCAAATAATGGTTTTAGAAGTATGAAAAAATTAGGGAAAAGTTTATGAGTTTTTCTGTAAAAATCTATTGAATCAAATGTCTTAACACTTAATTTTGTAAAATTATGTAATCAGGATTATAAAAAGTACTAGACTTGTGATTTCCAGTGTATCTTGCTTTGTGTGTATGTGCAATTGTCGGAAATCCATTAACTCGTAATAATCTGCCCTGTAGGTCCACCACACTGGAGCGGTATGTATATGGGATGTTATTTGACCCAGTGTACTAAATTATGCATGCTGTGGTGTGTTTATGTTCAGAGAAGCTAGAGTTCATTTACCCTGCCACCAAATCTAACATCCAGTGAGGTCTGTTGCCCTTTACAAAAACTAATGTTTGGGGCATATAGATGCTTAAAGTAAAAATAAAATTTATTTCTGTATGAGTCAGAGCTCATATTTTGTCCACAATTTATATAATTTTATTGGAATTCTGTGGATTTTTTTTTTTTAAATCCTGTTCCCACAGCACCGCTGTTGTTTTTATTACTTACTAGAGGTCCGATGCATGAAATTCATGCAAGGGGCTCGGCCCTCACAGCCCCAGCTTTGTCTAGAAGGTCATTTAGAGGTCGTTCTGCTGTTCGGTCTAATTAGCATATTAGCTCTATTATATAGGATTATACTTACTTTTAGTCAATGCTTTTCATGCTTGGCATTATTTAATATCCTATGTAAAGCATACTTACAGTTTTACATTTGTGGCAAGAAAGGAGGACCAAACATAAGCTCACACTTAGTTCTATAATTGCCTACTCAGAGTTGTCAGTATTCTCATAAGTTTTACTTTGTGGTTAATAACACTTTTCTTAATGCATGAGAGCAGTTCTTTAATGTTTTCCTGAGTTCTATAATACTGCATTTAAGTATTATAATATTTTATAATTTCTATAAATATCAAATATCTAGAGAATTATCTACTAATTACTCTTAATATAAATATTTATTTGAAACGATTAGTTTAAAAGTATATTGACATTCCTTAATAGTGTACCATCAAGACAAGGTTTTTTTCTGTAAATATTACAGAAAGGCTGAAGTAAAGGAGTAATCATTAAGGTAAAATAATAGAACATTTTAATAAAAATTAATATTTTTTCTTGAACATTAGTATTTAAAATAAAAATCTTAAATTGGTTAAAATGAAATCTTTATACCTGAATAACAGCACAAATTAATAAGTGTAACGCAAATAAACCTATTTTTCTTGTCCTCCAAAAGGGAAATATTTCCTGTTACGCACACCAAACAAGTCAGTACGAAACTATTGACATGGTAATCGGCTGCTAAAATGTTTGTGCTAGTATTAGTGGAGAGAACTGGTGCTCTGTGTGTATGGCACGTAAGGGAAATGAATGCAACACGATTATAGTAATCAGTCATTAGCGAATGTTGTAGTTCGTTATTAATAATTATGTATAACAGGATATTTAAAAATTAAGTTACAAAATTTTTGTTAAAACGTTTCTTACATACCGTTATATTGGCTGAGCCGCAAAAATATTTGTTATGGGCCGCGGGCTGCGAATTTAACATGCTTGGTGTAAATTATAGAAGTATTCATCCATTTATATATTAGAATTTGTATCAATAAATGTAAATAGCTATATATGGATTCTAGGATTTCTCTATTCCTAAAAATAGTTAATTTTTGTATTCACTCTTAAAAATGAGTGGAGAAATAATGAAGTTCATTATTATATAAATATGTGTATACTGTTGGTAAAATCATCTCTAGAAATGTAATAAATTTATACTTTGAATTGGTTTCTCTATTATATTTTATATTTTCACTTCATATAATAAGAGTAAAAATAGTACTACAAGAATAATGTTAATATTTTATTAATAGCTTTTATTTTGTAGTATGTAGAAACTTTCAAGTTAATTTATTAATAGTTCTTGTCTCCTGAATAAGTAGTTGAACATTTCAGCTGAGCAACCAGCCTCCCTAAGGCCATCACTAGAATTACTAACCATCTTTTAGAAATACAGGACATTCTATACATTATATATTATTATAGTATGTTGCATTAGTCATTATTTTATATTATATACAATCTGTGTATTGTTATGTGGTCTATATATAGGGTGTCCCAAAGAAATGTTTGCACACACTTTGAATAATTATAAAGGCAGTGTTTATTATAAAATACATTTTGCTTTCAAAATTGAGCTATCAGCTATTAAAGTGTGTATATATTTTTGGGGGACACCCTTTGTAGAAAATATAGGACATAAGTGCAAATGTAAGTTAGGTATCAAAGGTTTACATTTTATTTTATTTATTTATTTATTTTAAATATATTTTATTGATTTTTTACAGAGAGGAAGGGAGAGGGATAGAAAGCTAGAAATATCGATGAGAGAGAAACATCGACCAGCTGCCTCCTGCACATCCCCCACTGGGGACGTGCCCGCAACCAATGTACATGCCCTTGACCGGAATCGAACCTGGGACCCCTCAGTCCGCAGACCGATGCTCTATCCACTGAGCCAAACCGGTTTCGGCAAGGTTTACATTTTAAAAGAAAAAGTATTATAATTTAGATTCAGCTCAGATTACTTCGAATGAATTCTAATGTTAGGCTACATTAGCTGTTTAATTCTGAATGTGAATTGATTTTATGAAACAACTAAATATATACTTGATTCTTTAAAGAGAGAAAGTATTCATTAATTTCTATTAAAATGTAAAATAATACTATTGACAAAAATATTTAATTCTGTTGTTTATTTTGTTATCGTATTTTAAAAAATGTTTATTGCCTTTCAGAAGTGGTGCTGATTCCTAAAAACTACATTTTACTGTTTTAGCTAATATTTTTTTTAAGAAACAATAGGAAGGTGATCTATAAGCAGAGTATTCCTAAATAGAATTGTAAGATATCATCTGTGGTCAGATATCTTTATAAAATAAAAAAGATGAGTGCTTTTTTTGTCTTGTATAGTTTTTTAAGTATATGTTAAAGTAAGTTACTTTTTCACTGATGTTTACGGGAGAAAAACATGCTTTCTTTTTTTGTTTTTATTTCAGCACCACCACCTCCTCCACCATCGAGGGGAGGGCCTCCTCCACCTCCCCCCCCTCCACATAGCTCAGGCCCTCCTCCCCCTCCTGCCAGAGGAAGAGGAGCTCCTCCTCCACCACCACCTTCAAGAGCTCCCACAGCTGCACCTCCACCACCGCCTCCATCCAGGCCAGGTGTAGGAGTCCCTCCACCACCGCCAAATAGGATGTATCCTCCTCCACCTCCAGCCCTTCCCTCCTCAGCACCTTCAGGGCCTCCACCACCGCCTCCACCTCTGTCTGTGACAGGGTCAGCAACACCACCCCCACCGCCTCCGCCTCCACCACCACCCGGGCCACCACCTCCCCCTGGCCTCCCTTCTGATGGTGACCATCAAATTCCAACTCCTTCAGGAAACAAAGCAGCTCTTTTAGATCAAATTAGAGAGGGTGCTCAGCTAAAAAAGGTGGAACAGAACAGTCGACCGGTGTCTTGCTCTGGGAGGGATGCACTTTTAGACCAGATCCGACAGGGTATTCAACTGAAATCCGTAAGTAATCTTTTCATTTCATTTAGACTATCATTATGGATTTTTAAAATAATTTGTAAGAGATCCTTGAAAAGTATTTTTTAATTTTCTTTCTCTTGGTATTCATTTTTTAAACTGAATTTCTGATATTTTTATATACCATAAAATGCATAAATTAGACCTATACTTCTGTAACTGGTACTTCTATATCTAAATATCACCCCAGAAAATTCTCCCATGTCTCTTCCCAGTTAGTCTTCCTCCCCAAAAGAATCACTGATATGGGTCTGTCACCATTGATGAGTTTTTCCTATTCTAGACTTCATATAAATGGAATTTTACAGTTCATTTTTATAGACTTTACTTTTAAATAAAAGGTACTTTAGAGAAAAATCTTCATTAAACTATGAAGAAGTAAAATAGCCCTACTTGAAATCGATTTTGATTTACTTAGGTAAATTCAAATCACTAACTTGGTGAAAACAAAAGCATACTAAGGTTTCTGTGTCTATAAATTTAGCTGAGTAGTGAATCAAACTCCACAGAAAATTGAAAGAGTTCCAATAGACTTTCTGACATGACAGTAGATCATTTTGAATTCTCTGAATTGAATGAGGTGATCATTTTATTATCTAGAGCAGAGATTTAGCAAACTTTTTTCTTTAAAGGACCAGATAGTAAATATTTAGGCTTGTAGGCCATATGGTCTCTGTCACAACTACTCAGCTCTGCTGTTGAACCACAAAAGAGGCAGCCAGACACATATACTACAAAACAGCCACAAATAGTACATAAATGAGAAGGCATGATTGTGTTCTATAAAACTCATGGACACTGAAAGTTGAATTTCATATCATTTCAAATGTCACTGTTTTCTTTCAACCATTTAAAAATGTAAATGTTGTTCTTAACTTTAAGATTATACAAAAGCAGAAGACGGGCTAGATTTGGCTCATGGGCAGTAGCTTGCTGACCTCTGCCTACATTCGGAACTTCCTTCTGGGTCTATACATGTAATCTCTCAGGGCTGGTAATCAATGGTAGAATTTTCTATGCAGTAAGTGGTGATGAAAGAAGGAGATTTTAACTGAAGATTATTTTGGAATATAGAAAATTATGGTAACTTTCTCAAAAGAGAATGATGCAAAGAGAACATACTGATTGAATGAAAACATTAGCATATCACAGATTTAAGCAGCTTCTGATTTCTGAAATATATCTGAGTCTTTTGTTGCTGATACTTGTATCAGCCTGTGAGCAATCATCTCTGCTCCCTCTTGCCATTTAGTTCAGACTAAAGGTTCCTCAGGAGCAGTTTAAGAACTTTGAATAGTTGTTAGTGGGGAGAATAAATGTCAAAATGACCACAGGCCCAGGTGAATAGCAGGTTTTATTTAATAGGGTCCTTTACTTTCTGATTTTACCTTGTAACCTATGCTAGTTCCTGTGTCACTCTCACTCCCATCTCCTATTCCTAACCTTCTCTTTGTTTCTCTTTTCTATTTCCTCTCATCTTTACAGCAAGCTTTTGTTTTTTTCACTCATTTAGTGAAAGTAAGGTGTTGATTTTTATGTACAGTTGTGTCCTCTTTATAACAGTTGGTAAGATATTTCCTAATTTCTTTCCCCATCTCCTTTTTTTTATCACCACCACCAAAACCCCACAACCCTATAAATTTTTCTCTAAATTTATTTTCAGGAAACATGGTTTTTTTCTCAATGTAGAATAGTTGGCTATTTTTATCCTAAATGATCACTTTCCTTTTGATTGCATTTGGGGCATTTTCTCTTTTTTTGGCTTTTAAAAAAAAATGTATTGATTGATTTTTAGAGACAGAGAGGAAGGGAGCGAGGGATGGAGGGAACAAAAGAAACATTGATTTGTTGGTCCACCTATTTATGCATTCATTGATTGCTTCTTGTATGTGCCCTGACCAGAGATGGAACCCACAACCTTCATGTTCTGAAACGATGCTCTAACCAATTGAGCTACCTGGGCAAGGCATGAGTATTTTTGTGAAGTGCATAATCAATGAATCATTGGCATGTTATACATGTGATTTGAGTCCATAATTTTACTTCATTTAAAAAAAAATAACCAATCTGTGGTTGAGATTTCTCTGGCCCTGTTTCTTTAAATATTCTATATATATCATCAATTTAGTATGTGAATATGATTAACATAAAACCACAGATTTAATTTAAAATGTTGGCAGGAAGTGTATAGGTATTTGTTTACATACACTTGGAATTCTGTGTTCATAGTACCTCAGAGAGCATCATGTCCAAGAAAGTGCTTTAAAAACAGTGCTTATGACAGTGCTGTGCTCCTGTACTGTTCTCTGCTTTGTATTATCAAATTGCTCAAAGGGAGTCAAAATGATTCTCCTTGCTATTGTTATACTTCTTGTAGCACCTTGTTCTGCAATTTGGAGTTCTGAAACTATTTATTTTTCTCATTTGTGTTTCTTCTATACCAGAAATACTTAATATACAGTCTCTGAAAACCTAAATACTAATGAATGAGCCTGTATCTTGTGGGGAATTAATTTGAATATTTTTTCTTTATTTTTTTCCCCATTACCATTTCCCCCGCTATATTCTGCCACCTCCACCCTCCCCGTTCACCTCGCAATCACCACACTATTGTTCGTGTCCATGAGGTCTTTCTCTTTTTTTTCCTTTTGTTTAATCCCTCCCTCTCCCTGCAGAACTGTCAGCCTGATCTCTGTTTATGAGACTGCCTATGTTTTGCTTGTTAGTTCAGTTTGTTCATTAGATTCTACATATGAGTGAAATCATATGGCACTTGTCTTTCTCTGGCTTATTTCACTTAGCATAAAGTTGTCCAGGTCCGCCCATGCTATTGTAATGGGTAAAATTTTCTTTTTTTGGCCAAGTAGTATTCCATTATGTAAATGTACCAAAGCTGTTTGTTACCCAGTCATCTATTGATGGATACTTGGGCAGCTTCCATATCTTGGCTGTTGGAGATAACGATGCAGTGAATATATGGGTGCATATATTCTTTCAAATTAGTATTTCGGGTTTCTTTGGATAACTTTCCAGAAGTGGAATCACTGGGTTATAAGCAGGTCCATTTTTAATTTTTGAGGTAACTCCATACTGCTTTCCATAGTGGCTGCACCAGTCTTCATTCCCACGAACAGTGCCCCTTTAGACATATCCTTGCTGGTACTTGTTTGTTCATTTATTGATAGCCATTCTGACTGGTGTGAGGTGATATCTCATTGTGATTTTAATTTACATTTCTCTGGTGATTAGTGATGTTACGCATCTTTTCAAATGTTTATTGGACATTTGTATGTCTTCTTTGGAGAAGTGTCTATTCAGGACTTTGCCTATTTTTAATTGGATTGCTTGTTAGGTTGAGTTTTATAAGTTATTTATAAGATCTATAAGATCTGTCAGCAAATGTGTTCTCTCATTCAGTGGGCTGTCTCTTCATTTTGTTGATGGTTTCCTTTGCTTTGCAAAAACTTTTTAGTTTGATGTAGTCCCAGTTGTTAATTTTTTCCTTTTGTTTCCCATGTCCAAGGAGTTGCATCAGAAAAAATATTGCTACAAGAAATTTCTGAGATTTTTACTATGTTTTCTTCTAGGATTTTTAGTTTTTAGTATAACATTTTAAGTCTTTAATCCATTTTGAGTTTATCCTTGTGTGTGGTATAAGAAGGTGGTCTAGTTTCCTTTTTTTTTGCATGTATCTGTCCAATTTCCCTAACACCATTTATTGAATACACATCTTTAACCCACTGTATATGTTTTTGCCTCCTTTGTCAAGTATTAATTGACAGTAAAGGAGTGGGTTTATTTCAGTGCTCTCTATTCTGTTCCATTGATCCATATGTCTGTTTTTATGCCAGTATCGTGTGGTTTTGATTACTATGGCATTGTAGTATAGTTTGATATTAGGTAGTGTGATTCCTCCAACTTTGTTCTTCTTTCTCATGATAGCTGTTGCTATTCAGGTCTTTTGTGGTTTCATATAAATTTTTGGAATATTTCTTCTAGTTTTGTTTAAACATGTCATTGGTATCTTGATAGGAATTTGTAGATTGCTTTGGGTGGTATGGACATTTTAATGATGTTAATTCTTATCCATGAACAATGTATATCCTTCCACTTATTTGTATCTTCTTCAGTTTCTTCATTCAGTGTCTTATAATTTTTCGAGTACAGGTCTTTTACATCTTGGTTAAAATTATTCCTAGATACCATATTTTCCGGCTTATAAGACAACTGGGCGTATAAGACAACCCCCAACTTTTCCAGTTAAAATATAGAGTTTGGGATATCCTCACCGTATAAGACTACCCCTCTTCCAATGCACACCAAATAAAAATGAAGGCATGTGCTGGGGGGTAGGGGAGGCAAGGGGGAGGTCAAGGGAGGAAAAAAAAAAGGAGACATATGTACTACTATTTATAATACTTTAAACAATAAAAGAAAAAAGAAAAAAAAGACACCTGGCGTATAAGACAACCTCCGACTTTTGAGAAGATTTTCCTGGGTTAAAAAGTCGTCTTATATGCCGAAAAATACAGTGTTTTATTATTGAAGCAATTGTGAATGGGATTGTTATTTTAGTTTCCCTTTCTGATAGTTCATTATTGATGTATAAAAGTGCAATTGACTATGGATATTTATTTTGTATCCTGCTAGTTTACTGAATTCATTTATCAGTTCTAGTAGGTATTTGTTGGATATCTTTAGGGTTATCTGTATACAGTAACATGTCATTGGCAAATAGTAAGTTTTACTTCTTCCTTTTTTATTTGGATGCCTTTTATTTCTTCTTGTCTTGATTGCTGTGGGTAAGATTTCCAGTACTATCTATATTAATAAAAGGGTAATATGCTAATTAGACCAGACATCTTCCGGACGTCCTGGACAAAGCCATGGTGGCAGGGGCCAACGCAGAAGTGGTTAGTGGCAATCAGGCCATCAGGGTGGAGCAGTTAGAGGGCGATCAGGCTGGCAGGAAAGCAGTTAGGGGCATCAGGCTGGCAGGCAGGCAGGTGAGCAGTTAGGACCCAGCAGTCCTGGATTGCGAGAGGGATGTCCTGGATTGCAGAGGGTGCAGGCTAAGCTGAAGGGGAACCCTCCCCCCCCAAGTGCACCAGTTTCATGCACCAGGCCTCTAGTCTATATACATAAAAGCCTAAGCAACCAGAATGATCGGTTGGCCAGTCGCTATGATGTGCACTGACCACCAGGGGCAGACGCTCAATGCAGGAGCTGCCTCCTGGTGGTCAGTGTGCTCCAATAGCCAGCCAACCTCCCTCAGTCCCTCCCCCCCAGCCGGCAAACCTCCCATGGTCCCTCCACCCAGGGCCCGGCTGGCCCAGCCGCAATCAGGACTGGGCAAGACGGCCCCGATAGGCCCTGATCACTAGCCAGGCCTGGGGATTCCACCTGTGCACAAATTTTGTGCACCAGGCCTCTAGTGTTGAATATGAGTGGTGAAAGCATACTTGTTCCTGA
This sequence comes from Ia io, assembly GCA_025583905.1. NCBI lineage: Eukaryota > Metazoa > Chordata > Mammalia > Chiroptera > Vespertilionidae > Ia > Ia io. The sequence goes on along the minus strand of JAJQQW010000016.1, from coordinate 15,489,111 downwards.
TTTCAAGGGGAAACTTGTAGTTTTTTCCCATTTTGTATGATATTGGCTATGGCTTGGTTATAATGGCCTTTATTACGTTTAGGTATGTTTCCTCCCTTCCCACTTTGCTGAGAGTTTTTACCATAAATGGATGCTAGATTTTCTCAAATGTTTTTCTGCATCTATATGATCATGTAGTTTTTATCCTTCATTTTGTTTATGTTGTGTATCGTGTTTATTTATTTGTGGATATTGTACCAACCTTGCATCCCCAGAATAAATCCCACTTGATCATGGTATAGGATCTTTTTAATATATTCCTGAGTTCAGTTTGCTAATATTTGTTGAGGATTTTAGCTTCTATGTTTATCAGGGATATTGGCTTACGACTTTCTTCTTTTGCAGTGTCTTTATCTGGTTTTCGAATTAGGATAATGCTGGCCTTGTAAAATGTGCTTGGGAATCTTCCCTCCTCTTGAATATTTGGAATAGTTTTAGAAGGTTAGGTGTTAGTTCTTCTCTGAATATTTGATAAAATTCACCTGTGAAGCCATCTAGTTAAGAGCCTTTGTTTATTGCGAGTTTTTTTTTATTACTACTTTGATTTCACTAGTTGTAATCTGTGTATTCAGATTCTCTGATTCTTCCTGATTTAGTTTTGAAGATTATATGTTTCTAGGAATTAATCATTTTTTTCCAGATTGTCCAATTTGTTGGCGTATAGTTGTTCGTAATATTTTATTACAGTCCTCTGTGTTTCTTTGGTGTCAGTTGTTACCTCTCTTTAATTTCTGATTTCTAGTTTCATAGCATTATGATCAGAGAAGATGCTTGACATGTTTTCAGTCTTCTTTTTTTTTTTTTAGTCTTCTTATACCAATTAAATTCATTTGGTCTAGTGTGTCATGTAAGACCATCATCTTCTTATTTATTTTCTTTCTGAAAGACCCATCCATTGATATCAATGGAGTGTTAAAATCCCCTAATATGACTGTTTTACTGTCAGTCTCTCCCTTAATAGCCATCAAGATTTACTTTACATATTGAGGTGCTCCTTTGTTGGGCACATAAATGTTTACAAGGTTTATATCTTGTTTGATTACTCCCTTTATCATTATGTAGTGCCCTTCTTTGTCTCTTAAAGTCTATTTTGTCAGATAGTAGTATTGCTATCCCAGCTTTTATTTCTCTCCACTTTTAACTATGTTCCTCTGTTTGTTTGTCCTTTCCCTCCCCCCCCCCCCCACCCTTCTCCCCGTGACAAATCTTGTAATACTGATTTGGTGGTAACATACTCTTTTGGCTTTTTCTTGTCTGGAAAGCTCTTTATTTCTCCTTCAATTTTAAATAATAGCCTTGCTGGGTAAAGTAGTCTTGGTTGTAGTTACTTGCTTTTCATTACTTTGAATATTTCATGCCAATCCCTTCTGGCCAGAAATATTTCTGTTGAGAAATCAGCTGACAGTCTTAAGGGAGGGTTCTGTGTAGGTAACTAACTGCCCTTTATTTGCAGCTTTTAAGATTCTTTGTCATTAACCTTTGCCATTTTAATTATGATCTGTCTTGGTGTGGGCCTTTTTTGAGTCCATCTTGTTCAGGACTCTGTACTTCCTGGACTTGTGTAACAGGTAAGTTTTCTGTCATTATTTCTTCAAGTAGGCTCTCATTTTCTTGCTCTCTTTTCCTCTGGTACCCCTATTATGTTGTTACACTTCATGTTGTCTCAAGGTCCCTTAAACCATCCTCATTTTTTTTTAATTCTTTTTTTCTATTTGCTGCTCTGATTGGGTCTTTTTTTGACATTGTTTTCCAAATTGCTGATTCGATTCTCTGCTTCATCCCACCTGCTGTTTATTCCTTTCAATGTATTCTTTATTTCACATATTGCATTCTTAATTTCTGACTGCTTCTTTTTTATGGTTTCTGTGTCTTTTTTCATACTCTGGAGCATCCTTATAATTATTACTTTGAACTGTATATCTGATAAATTGCTTGCCTCCATTCCATTTAGCTTTTCTTCTGGAGTATTCTCTTATTCTTTCATTTGGGGCTTGTGTTTTTTTCTTCCCACTTTGGCTGTATTTGTTTCTATGTATTAGGTAGCCCTGCTATGCCTTCCAGTCTTGGTAGGATGGCCTTATTTAGTAGGTGTCTTGTGGGACCCAGCAGCACAGTCTCCCTGATCCCCTGAGGTGATTGCTCTAGAAATGTCCCTTGTGCATTTATATGCACCCTTTCCCCGCCCCCGTTGTAATTGAGTCTTAATTGCTGTTGGCTCCTTCATGAATGAACTCAATCCTCACACTGACTGACTGTGAGGCTCAACCACCAACACAGCATGCAAACTGCTGTGTAGGCGCTGATCACAGGAGCAGAATTCACCTCGGCAGGGTTTGGTGCTGGCTGAGATCTCCCTGGGGATATGCTGCTTGTGAGGCTTATTGGATCCTGCTCTGTTGTTGTTTGAAGCTGGCCACTGGTTGTATTCGTTCTGGACCTCTTCAGAGGGACTCCAGTGCAGGGCTACGTCAGATGCTGCCTGTGGGGCAATCTGTTTGGAGCTATCAGCAATCCACCACTTGTGGCTTCCTCTGCTGGGCTTGGGTGCATGCAGAATGGACCAAGCTGTATACCAAAGCCAGCTTTTACTAGCACTGGGCCTTGGAGGCAGGTCAGCAAAGGGCTCAAATCACCTAGAGATCTGCCTCTGCCTGCAGGTTTCCTGTTAGGCTTAGTTACTGAAAGAGCTTCTAGCTGTACTCCTCAGCAGGGTGTAAGCTCTACAGTGTGGGGCAAGAGACATTCCAGTGGGTCAGACTATTACTTTCCCCTAGGCTGATGCTACATGGAAGGGAGTGCTCTGCCTGAGAAAGATGGCTTCTGCAGTATGGGGGAATGACTCAACATAGGGATCATGGTGGCTGACCCTTCAGGTCTCTTCTCAGAGCCACCAATGCCAGACTCTCCTCACAGGGCTCTAGTCTGCTCTACCCTCCTGTGGTAGGCCAGGGTGAGTGGATGCACATGAAATAATATGTGTTGGCCCTTTAAGAGGTTGCCTACCTTTCAGGCAGACAGAAATCCCACTGCTTTTCACAGCTGGATGTTATGTGGGCACCTTTCCCAGTTCTAGGCTCTAGTGTTGGGACCTGGCTTGGGGTTTAGACACCACACTTCTCAGGGGAAACCCCCTGCAGCTGTGTTATCCCTCCAGAATGTCAGCTCCCACCCAGCCCTCTCACACCTCCACACTTCTTACCAGTCTCAATGTGCCACCTTCTGTAAGTCCGTAGTTATAAGGTTTCTCTCCAGCTAATCTTAAGTTGGTTATTCAGGGTGACTTTTTTTTAAATTTAGTTTTAATTCCAGTTTGGTCCTGGGAAGAGGTTAGTGTAGTTTCCACCTACTCTGCTGCCATCTTGGTTCCCCTAATTTGAATATTGTAAAGTAAAAAATCTTGAAGTCTAGAAAGACAGTGATTATTAAGAAAATATTTGTGAAGGCCAGAATGCAGTTTATCCTAATAACGTAATTTTTCTTTGGAAAATTTATTTAACCTTTTGCACTCAGATGTCGAATGTGACTCGACAACGGTTAGCATCGGTAGCAAAGGGTTAGTGAGTGCAAAGGGTTAAAAGTTTAAATTATCTATCTACTTTTATTAAAACTTGTGTAACTATTTATTACAGCTTTGCCATTTAATTTTTACTTATAATAATATTAATAACTTGATGTACATAAGGCCAGAGACAAAATTAACAACATAAATCATTGCTCATTTTAATAATAGTATACTTGAGCCGTACTTTCTAAAGTGTATTTTTTCGTGAATCTCTCCAGACTTCTGTATCTTATCTTTTTAAATATGAATGTTGGAATTAAGGATAATTTTATTTAGAAATTAGATTTTTAAGGAGAGTCTGTGATGTTGATTTCTCACTCTCCACCCCCAAATATACTTTGTAGCAGATAAGAAGTACTTCAATTAGGGGTAGTTAGTTGCCTTGTGAGATAGGTACATTTTGAAAGCTACCCAACTCATCATCTTAAAGAAAAGCTACATGCTATGAGAAAAGGTTCATCTTAAATTATTGGTAAAACTGAGTTTTTCTAGGAAGACGGAAATCTCTTCATTTGCTCTTAGGCATCTTAAGTGTGCTTCTTGCCTAACAACTCTAGGAATCTTAGTTTATAAAATGATGTTCCACTTTAGTTTCATCAGCTACGACTTTGTGTACTGGAATAAACAGAAATAACCTAAGCTGCAAGGGCAAGTGTTTTTCAAGAAAGGATTTGATTGTTATTCTAAAATTGGAATTACATTGAATGGCTTATACATTAAGAAGGAGCAGAAATATGTCTTCAATAATTCTTTTAAGGTAGTAGCTTATTTCTTTTTAATTTAGTTAATGCTGTCCTGGGCTTGGTTCGTATTTTTATCTGTTTGTTTTTCATTTAAAATAAGAACTGATTCTAAGAAAGTAAAACTTTCTAGAGACAAAATTTTTGCCAAGGATTTATTACTGAATTTTGTTAACTTTCTTTTCGAAGGTATCTGATGGCCAAGAGTCTACACCACCGACACCTGCACCCACTTCAGGAATTGTGGGGGCCTTAATGGAGGTGATGCAGAAAAGGAGCAAAGCCATTCATTCTTCAGGTACATTTCCATGTGTGCATGTATATTTAATAAATTTGAATGCTTGAGTTCTATTTTTTGTTTGTTTTATGACTCAGTCTTTGCTAGATTTTCCCTACTATTGAATAACTTATTGTTATAGATTCCAGGGAGTATTTTAAAAGTTGTCCACCACTGCGACTAGTCTTATCTAAAGCTTAATGGATGTCAGAACACCGCAGCCATAACTATAACTTGGAAGAACTTCTTTGGAAAAATGGCAATTTTGCTTCGTATACTGGGCAATTCTGACAGAATGCCTGGCAAACAACCTCTAAACAGGCTTGAGATTCCTGGATCTCATTCTTAACATTCCTGTGACATAAAAAATTTAGGAGGTTTGCCTGATTTGTGGGAGTTTGGACTAAGAAATTAGATAATTTACACTGTTTCTGGAGTTTGCTAAAGAATCCTATTGCGTGTTTTTTTCTATTCCTTTTTTGTCATTTCCTTAAAAGCTTTATATGAATAAACTACTACCAATCCTGAGCTTATTATTAATAAATATTAATATTAATAAATATTGTGAATAAATATTGCTTTTTAAAAAGAGCAACCATATGGATTTTGCTGATATAGAAGTTGAGGTTTAGCTTCCCCAGCATGATGTACTAGAATCAGATCTTTGTTCTTATTAAATCTATTATTTACTCTCAATGGAGCTCAATTTTCTTGTTGCATGAAGAGAATTCATTAATCCTATGACTGATGTGAAGATTAAATAAAATAAGATCCTTGAGCAACATTTGTTTTACTTAAATTGGCATATTTATTCTCATAATGTGTTACAAAGATAGGCTAATTCAGTCCACAAATACTTATTGTGGAATAATTATAAAATAAATTAAAAAAACAACCAAGATTCATGTTTTCATTCTAGTGAGAGACAGACAATAAATAAAATAAATTAGAAAAAACATAGCATCTTAAATTATGATATATATATACACACACATACACACACACACACACATACACATATACTAGAGGCCCGGTGCATGAAAATTCATGCATTGGAGGGAGGGGGGGTCCCTCAGCCCGGCCTGCCCCCTCTCACAGTCTGGGAGCCCTCAGGGGTGGGAGGTGATCCTGCGATCAGGGGAAGGTGACACCCCCATCACATCTCTGCTGCTGCCACTGCTGGCAGCGCAAGGCTTGGCCGGCCCTGGTTACCTGAGCCTCAGGAAGCCCTCGGCGGCTGGGCAGCCATCTGAGGCTTGCCTGCACCTCGGGCGTCGGCTGGGCAGCTGCCATCTGAGGCTTGCCTGTGCCTTGGCTGGCCCTGAGCAGCTGGGGGTCTGAGGGGACTGGGGGACTCTGGAGGCAGGCGCCTGGGGGCAGGCCCAGCCATGCTGTGTGACAGTCAGTTAGCATATTCCCTCCTTATTGGCTGTGGGTGCCGCCATCTTTGTGAGGGCATGACAGCATATTCCCTTTTTATTAGATAGGATATATATATATATATATATACACACACACACACACACACATATATGTACGTATATACATATATGTGTGTGTGTGTGTGTGTGCGCGCGCGCGCGCGTGCTAAGGAGAAAAGGGAGGTAGTGCGAGTTACATGCTATGGGAGTGAGTTTATTTTGAAATAGGGTGATGAGGCCTAGCTGAGGTGACACTTGAGAAAATTCTAGAAGGAGTTCAGGGAGTGAACCATGTAGAAAACTGGTAAAGTGTGCTTAGGTGTCAGCCAGTACAAAATCCCTGCAGTTGAGAAACAACAAAGAAGTCAGTATGACTAGAGCCAGCGTGGGAGGGAAAGAATACTGAGGAATGAAAATGAAGGATCGTAGGGGGCCAGTAGTAAGGCTTTGGAGGCCATGAATGTGATGGGAAACCATTGGATGGTTCTTAACAGAGGAGTGACAATAATCCAAGCAAAAAACGATAGAGGTTTGAATCAGGTTGCTAGCATTAGTGAGAAGTAGTTGGACCCTATTCATATTTAGAATGTGAAGATCACTGGGTTTGCTGATGGATTGAAAGTGAGGTTTGAAAAAAATCCCAAGTTTTGACCTGAAAACTGAAAGGGTGAAATTTTCATTAACAGAGTGGGCAAAGATTTAGTGGAAGCAGCAGATTTGACAGGAAAGATTAGGAGTTTGGTTTTATACATATTAAATTTGCGATACTTATTACAAAAGCAAATGTTGATATCAGTAGGCTTTTGGTTATCTGGGATTCAGGGGAGAGGTCTGGACTGTTAGTAAAAATTTGCATGTTATTAAGATATACAAGGTATTTAAAGTTATGGAATTGGATGAGATCAGCAAAGAAGTGGAAGTAAATAGAGACAGTCTATAAGGTCTGGGGCTGGAGAATGTGGTATATTAGAAGCCAGATGAAGAAATTTTTGGCCTTGACTAGTATGGCTCGGTTGGAGTGTCATCTTGTGGCAGGTTGATTCCCATTTGGATACTTACAGGAGGCAGCTGATCGATGTTTCTCTCTTTCTCCCTCTCCCTCTCTATTAAAAAAAAGAGAGAAAAAAATCTTTTTGAAGGAAGATAGGCTAATCATTTGCGTCAAATGTGTCTGATAGTTCAAGAAAATAGGAATAGGGGGTTAAGCTCTACCTCTAGCAGTGGTAGGTCGTCGGTGACCTGGAAGGAGCAGCGTCTGTGGATTCAAGAAAGAATAGGAAGGTAGAAAGGGAAACTGGGTTTTGGAACTGCCTGCTCTGTTTCTTTTATTGTTTATTGTCAATGAGATTCCTGCCTGTCACTGGAATCGGTAGCTTAGCAGTATAGTATGCTGATTGCAATTTTATAGCCTTTCCTTTAAAAATAATGATTAAAAAGATAATGTTTTCCTAGACTTTTTTCTCTGAATGTTTATTTAGAAAACCTTCATCTGCTAATTCACATTCTTTTAATCAGCTGATGACCTAATTTTTCTCTTGAAAACATGACGTTCTGACCCGTTTGGTCCTAAAAAGTTAGTTGAACTGTTCTTCAAGACATAGCAATTAATAGTAACATTACTATAAAAAGTATGATTAATGAAATCTATATTTGTTAAAATATTTCCTCACTCTTTATTGCCTGGTTGGTGTTAGATAATAACTAGCAGTAATTTGAACATCTGTACTAAGTCTCAGATTATCCACTTATGTATTCACACCACTAAGGTCACTTGTTTTGCTAAAAATTACCCAATAGTAAGTTTCTGTAAAGATATAAATAACCATTATGTAATAGCTATGTTGATGTAATGAATATATAACATGGTTTTTACTTATTTGGGGGACCATCTCTTAACTATTATTTAACTGTGGTAGTACCTGATGACAGAATTATTAGCTACTTTTTTCTCACCATGCATACTGATAAATGCCTGTATTTGTCACCCTGTAAATGCACGCATAGTTGGGTGTACTTGATGCCTTCATCCAGGTGAATTCTGTGAAGCATGTCTAGCAAAAGCTTTTGGGAACAAATTTTTTCTCTTATTAGTAATGTAATTGGAGAGATTAACTAACATAAAGTTAATTGAACTCCTTTAGAGCTAAGGCTTAATTACTTAAAATCATTGTTATTATTATTGTAATAGAGGCCTGGTGCACAAAATTTGTGCACCAGGGGTGGGTGGGTGGGGATTCCTCAGCCTGGCCTACACCCTCTCCAATCCAGGACCCCTAGGGGGATGTCCAACTGCCGGTTTAGGCCCAATCCCTGTCCCTCTTGCAATCCGGGACCACTGGCTCCTAACCGCTCACCTGCCTGCCTGCTTGATCGCCCCTAACCACTTTGCCTGCCTGCCTGATCACCCCTAACCACTCTGGCTACCTGCCTGTTCACCCCTAGCCACCTCTGCCTACCTGCCTGATTGCCCCTAACCCCTCTGCCTGCCTGCCTGCCTGATGCCCCTAACTGCTCCCCTGCTGGCTGATTGCCCCTAACTGCTCTCCCCTGCCAACCTAGTCGCCCCTAACTACTCTCCCCTGCTGGCCTGATCGCCCCTAACCGCTCTGCCTGCCTGCCTGATTGCCCCTAACCGCCTCTGCCTCGGCCCCTGCCACCGTGGATTTGTCTGGAAGGACATCCAGAAGACATCTGGTCTATCCGGTCTAATTAGCATATTACCCTTTTATTAATATGGATTCTTACTGTTGTAAAAGTAAAAACTTAGGGGCCCAGGGAATATATAGTTTGGGGCCCAGGGAATATATCTTTGCTCTTTGGCTTTTGTTAATTTCCAAGTTCTAATTCTAGAGCTCAAGTACTTCTTTGTAGAAGCCTTCAAACTATCTATTCTACAGGCAAAAAGGTTATTCTGTCTTCTTTACCCATAGCTCACATATGTCACATATTCAGTTTCTATTGGTGCTTTACTAAGTCATTATCAAATACAATTGCTCCGCCACTATTCTCACAAACTTGCCCTTTGTGGGTTTTATGAGGTATATAGTTTTTAAAGTAATTATGGGAAGTTGGTATATAATATAAAAGATTGCTCATAGAATTTTATGACATCTTAATATTTATTCATTCACTCAAAATGTATTTACTGAGCAGCTTCGTGAAACATTGTTCTGATGCTAAGAATCTTACCTAATAAAAGAGAAACATGCAAATTAACCATCACTCCGCTACACCCACAGCCAATCAGAGTGAGTATGTAAATTAACCCAACAAAGATGGAGGTTAATTTGCATATGCAGGCGTGGAGCGGTGTGAAGCCTGCTATGAAGGGAAGGGGGGCGGCGGAGGGAGCTACTGGAGTGGTGCTCCAGACAGAAGCGAGGACTTGCTCCAGGTGGCCCGGGAGCAGGGACGTGCCGGCTCTTGGGCGGCTGGGGAGCGGGGACTTGCCAGCTCCCGGGTGGCTGGGGAGCAGGGACTTGCTGGTTTCCGGGCAGCTGGGAGTGAAGCCAGGGGAAGGAAGGCCTATTCTTGCATGAATATCGTGCAACGGGCCTCTAGTCCTAATATATAAAAACCCTGGGTCATAACGACCAGTAACGACCAAGGCTCGACCAACCGGAAGTCAGTCCTGCAGTCAGCACTGGGTTGCCGCAGGCGCGGTGCCCCAGCACTGACTGCTGAGGGGGCTGCGAATCAGGGCCAGAGAGAGTCCTGAAGAGAGAAGCAGGGACTGATCCGTTGCCTTTGTGGCAGCTTTTGATCAGCACTTGCCTCTTTCTCTCCCAGTCTGGCCAGCAGCCGCACCTCCATTACTCTCCAGGCCTCCACTGGGGTTGCTGATCAGCCCCGCCTTTCTGATCAGGCCCTGTTGATGGGCCCAGAGACGCTGCCTGGCATAGGAACCAACCAATCAGAACCTAATGTTGGTGCTGTGGGAAGCCAATGGCTGCCTAGGAGGCAGAGCTTCTGACGCTGACTGGCATAGAAACCGACCAGTCAGAACCAAATCTGGGTGCTGTGGGGAGCCAATAGCTGTCTATGAGGTGGAGCTTTTGACGCTGACTGGTATAGAAACCGACCAATCAGAACCAAATCTGGGTGCTGTGGGGAGCCAATGCCTGCCTACGAGGCGGAGCTTTTGACACTGACTGGCATAGAAACCAACCAATCAGAACCAAATTGGCCAGCAGAGGAGGGCAGAGTTGGGGGCGAGATCATGCCAGCAGGGGAGGGCAGTTGGGGGCAACCAGGCAGGGAGGAGAGGGCAGTTGGGGGTAAGATCAGGCTGGCAGGGGAGGGCCATTAGGGGCGAGATCAGGTCGGCAGGGGAGGGCACTTGGGGGTAACCAGGATGGCAGGGGAGGGCAGTTAGGGGCGATCAGGCAGGCAGGCAGAGGCAGTTAGGGACAACCAGGCTGGCAGGCGAGGGCAGTTAGGGGTGATCAGGCTGGCAGGCAGAGGCAGTTAGGGGCCATCAGGCAAGGCAGGCAGGCAGGCAGGCAGGCAGGCAGGTGAGCAGTTAGGAGCCAGCGGTCCCAGATTGTGAGAGGGATGCCGGACTGCTGGTTTAGGCCCAATCCCACAGGGCCTAAACCGGCAGACGGACATCCCCCAAGGGGTCCCCAATTGGAGAGGGTGCAGGCTGGGCTGAGGGAACCACCCCTCCTCTGTGCACGAATTTCATGCACCAGGCCTCTACTTCAGTGATAAAAAAGACAGGCAAGATTATAGTCTAGTGTGAAGACAGATTTGTAAACATGAGAATTTCAGGTAGTGATGCATATTATGAAGAAAATCAAGAGGAAGGGTTACTGATTGTGGTGGAGGGTTATACTTTATATAGGGTGGTCTGGGTAGCCTCTCTGAAGAAGTGGTTTTTGAGTAAATCTAAATGATGAAAAGACTCACCCACACAGAAGAATATGTACTCCAGAAGCTCTAAAACAGGGGTCCTCAAACTTTTTATACAGGGGGCCAGTTCACTGTCCCTCAGACGGTTGGAGGGCCAGACTGTAGTTTAAAAAAAACTATTAACAAATTCCTATGCACACGGCACATATCTTATTTTGAAGTAAAAAAACAAAACGGCAAAAACACCCACATGTGGCCCACGGGCCATAGTTTGAGGACGCCTGCTCTAAAACAAGAATAAATGTGGCATGTTTAAGGGACAGAAAGAAGGCCATGCGTCTAGCAACAGTGAATTGCAGGAGACGGCATATGAAAAAGTTTGAGGGAGGGAAGAGACAATAACTGGGCAAATCATGTAGGGTCTTGTAGAGTGAGGTAACATCAAATTTTATTCAAATAACAGTAGTCAGCCACTTATATCAATAAAAATTATATTTTTAAAACTTAGAATTTAAATATCACTCCATTTGCTTTAAGGCGAATGGACTACAGAGTTGTAATATCCAAGCAAGATATGATGGTGGTGTGGGAGCAGTTAGTGGAAGTGGAGGAAAGGAGCAGCTTTGATGGATTGGATGGGGGTGGGGGTGAAAACAGGATTAACTTCTAGGTTTGGGGCCTAAACACCACAGAGACTGGTAATCAATCGTCAGCGTACAGACTAGGGTGGTGGGGGAAAAGCAGGTTGGAGAAGGAGATAAAACTTTAGAACTTTTGAGTTTGAGAATCCATGTAGAGAATACAAGGCAGCATTTGGATTTGTGCTATGTGAATCTAAAATTCAGAGAGGCCCAACCTAAATGTGACTTTACACATAGAGAAACACACAGGTTGAAATTTGTAAGGTAAATACTAAGGGACCAGAATCTTGTCTTCTGACTCCAGTTCTCATCTCTTACTCATCACTACACTCTTTAGATGCATTTTATTAGATTCATTTTTAAATATCTTAGTAACTAGATTCTTCGGGTATCAAATGGTTTGTGTTTCAGAAATTGAATAATTGGAGAAATCACCCAAGAATTATGTAATATTTTATTTATACATAGGTTTTAATTGTCTTGATGATTTTCTTTTAGATGAAGATGAGGATGAAGAAGAAGAAGAAGATTTTGAAGACGATGATGAGTGGGAAGATTGATCTATATATTATATATATATTTTTAAGGTGAAATACTAAACACTACTTTCTGTCTATGGATTCTGTAAAATTATCATGTAAATGTTCTACCAATTTGCTGTATATTTTTGTTGCCTTTTTTGCTTTTTTTTTATTAATCTGTGCAATACCTCATTTAATCTGTAAAGGTTTGTCATAATCCTCTACAAAGCTACTCCCTGTTCTTGTGTGCAAGTTTACACCAGGATGCTCACGTAATTTGTGAATATTTTTCATTCCATCAACAAGGGAGTTTAAATATTGTATGTGAGACTGACAAAAACCTTAATGTAATTTAGTTATAATGCCAGAAGGAAAACACTATTTTCATACCCTACTTTTTCTGTACCTAAATTTTCTTATTAAAATCTAGTATAGCACTACATTCTTTTTAAGTGATGCAAACCTTAGTTTATTTAGCCCCTTTATTTTGAACACAATGCTATATGAATGTTGAAGCTGATACATTGCACAGTTCTCTAGACATCACTACACTGATATAGTTTCTCAAATTTTAGCAATATGCTCTACATAAAGTCACCACAGAAATGCTAGTTAGGGAAATCAGTAACACACCTCTTACAGCAATATTGCCTGTTATATAAAGCAGTGGCATTTGGAGGCTGGTATCATTAGGAGACCTTACATACCTGTACTTGATTGGCTCTTTTGCAAAAATTTAAAAAATATTTTTGGTATTATTCTGAAATAAATGTTATTTAAATTATTGGACTTTGGGGAATCTTGTGAATAATTTTCATATGAACTGAAATCAAGTATATTATGGTTACTTCACCATTTGGTTATGTATAGTATAAAAATTAGAACATTATAAAAATGATATGAGATTAACAACTTTTATTTTACCGTTTATATCAATTGAGGTATTCAAAATAGCAGCCATAAGAATCTAATCTAATGTTGAACCCATTATGCTTTTTTTTTTTAATTTTTTATAATTTCTTAAGGTTTTTGTCAAATGTCAGGTGAAGGGTTACATTTTTCTTATAAAATTGCTTTTCCCAATGTCAAATTTCTTGAAAAAACGTAACTCAATGACAGATTTTTAAAAAAATAGAATAAAACTTTGCAACCTGTACATTTGTTATGAACAGAAAAATGATATGTTAAAATTACGGTTTCCTTGCCTCTGCAATACACTAATTGCCTAAAGGTGGTTTTCATATTTATAACACTAATTATAATACCTGCCTACTTTAAATTTTAGATAGAAAAATTATCTGATTTAAATACATTTTTTTCCTCACATTGAGTCATGCAGAATGTAGTTCCAAATGTATTTCATTACTGTAGTTACAGTATCCAACTAAAAATTAAGCTCTCTAGAATTATACCGACCCAAATCTAGTATTGGCATGATCTTGACAGGCTGGACCTGCAAGATGTGGCTTGAATTTTAACCAGTTATCACATAACTTCTAGTGATCATGCATCTAGTTATCATTAGAAATAATTTAAAAGGTTTTGTTGCTGAAAGCAGTTAAGTGGTACAGTAAAACAGTTAAGTTATTCAAAGAATGTTACCTTCCTCGCAAGAGTAATTTAAGCACGTGGGAAAGATTCTAGACTTTTTGTTCTTGCAGAAACAGTGCCCTCTGCTGCTGGAAACCTTTTTCTGCTTACTATAATTTTTGTGGCTTGAGCTCAGTTGAACCTGGTGTAGATGAGGCTAGACAACTACTAACCAATAAAATTAGGAATTTGTGCAAATGGTAAATAGAACATGATACTTATTTTAAGTAATATCAAACATTTTCCATTTTTTTCTTTTCAACATTATAAAAAACATTTTAAATATTCTAGAAATGTCTTTAAGGTAATGCCAATTTAAGATCTCTCTAACTTTTGGCCAAGGAATTCAGGGTTTTCCGCTAACTGTGGTATGATAACTATCAGGAGCTGCTCTGAGCAGAGGCTATGAATTCTTTGAGTTGTAAACACAATTTTAAACACCTAAGATGGGTAAAAATTTGCCAAAGGTATTTGAGTTTATTCTTCCTTTATTAAAGAAAAGGACTTGTTGTTGCACAAAGTCTAAGTTACTATTGGTTGAAACACTGCAGCTGTGGAGTTCAGTCCGGGCATGAGGACTGAATCTGCGTTAGATGTAAAGGTTGCATGTTTCAGTCCTCCACCACCTTACACTGTGGGCAGCGCACTGTACCTGTGCCTTGTCTGGAAGCCTCCTATATATACTCCAGCTAAGTGATTGTCTGACAGCCTTTGCATTTAACAAACTAGCATGAGGCTTTTTAAATCTAAATGCTACGTGATAGACAATTTCAGCTAGCCACCTATTGTATGTATGAGATTCAAAATGACTTTCAATCATTCATTTCCATTTATCAACTGAAATTTTGTTTAGTATGTGAATTTTTTTTGAAATGTATAGTGAATAGGATGTTGCACTGGTGGCAATTCATCATGGAACATAATAAAATTAATTTGACCCAAAAATATAAAATAGTGTGTTTTCATTTATTGTTAAGAGACTAAAAGGGGGGTGGGATGTGAAACTATATAGTAAAGGGTACACAGCAGTGAACGATAATGGTTGTAGTTTTCAGCAGACCGCATGCCCTGAGAGCTAGTGTGCCATTAAGTAAACATGGAAAGAAAGGAGTGTTACACCCTGTTCTGCTGGGAGAAGTGGCAGCTGCTCAGCGGCTCCTGGGCGGCTGCTGCTGGGCATACAGAGCATTCATGTCACAAGTCGCACTGAAAGAAACCACACAGCAACAGTGTTGAGGTTTCTAAACTAGAATATTGGAGTTTACTGATAGTTTCAGTAAAAGCCCAATACAGCAGTTCATGTGGAACTTAAATAGCTCTTAATGAATGGTATTAAAGATGGTGCTTGCTTTAAACAGGAAGCTCAGTTTTTGATAAATGGAATTTTTTGTTCTGCTGACCCTGGCACGAGTGGGTGTCTTAAGATTAAACTAAGTTATGGAATCCAGTGTGTAGGATGCTACTGAATGCCTTTTAAGACCTTTCACCAAATTTAACAAACATGTCAAGAATAATATGTTCTATTAAAAAGTTGTTTGTGTCATACAACTGTGAACACTTAATAATGTATTAACCAAACTTTTACCAAAAAGTTTTAGAGAAAAGTGCCTCAGAATTGCTCTTGTCACATATTTATGTTATCAACAGAGAAATTCCTGAAATAACTTGCTCTTTTCAAATGAAGTTCTTAAAGGACAACTATAGAGATAAGGCCTATTTATAGTACAATAGAAAATACTTCACGGAAAATTGGAGAAATTTTACTTTGTGTACTTATTTTATTGCCATTGTCACCTCCACCTCCAAATCATAGCATTCTCTGACAATATTTTGGTCTCTTATTCATGGATTTTTTTAAACTTTGCTTTTCATGAAGCCACTGGGAAAAGGTGTAATAATTTGGTTGTTGGGACTGTGATGGGGAACATACATTGTAGCTTGTACTGTGCACGGCCAAGGGTGAACCTGAGGAGGGGCAGCGAAGGATTAAAGACAGATAAGAGAATACAGCTGGGGCTCAGTGGACCTCCCATGCCTGGATGAGGACACAGAAAGACCCAGCCTACAAGCCGAAGCTTTATTTTATAGTTGGATCAAAACAAGGGAGGTGGTCAACATGTTTACAATGTGAGTTTGTTTCACCTTGTTTTGGTAGCACTTGCTGCACCTCCCACATCCCATTAGCTATCTAGGAAGGAACCAGGAAGGGCTTTAAGGTTAAGCTTAATTATGCTAAGAGGGCTCTGCCCTCCAAGCTGGGACTTGTTTGCGGCCTGGCCACAGGTCAATCTGAGGCTTGACCCTATAGCCACTCCCTACAGTAGCTAATAGTAAGACCGCCTTTACTTCTATATGTGGTATATGGTATCCTCCATTGCCATGAGGGAGCCAAGTGAAAATTTTGGCTTTATAACAAAATATGGCTAGATAAATCAGCCGTAATTATTTTATTTTTAAATATCCATCAGTGGTCATAGTAACTTGATGAGTATTTCACTTCACACAACTCCATTTAAATCTAAACTGGTCATGTGTACCACCACCATTAAGATTGACAGATCAAGATATGAATAGCACACAATTATTTTGAGTAAAATATAATAGGTAGTACCTTATAGGTGGTTTTTAGTCTAGATATTTTTGTATTGGTGAATTTCTAGTAAATTTGAAATGACCCCTTAGTTTTTAAATAAGGATTTTTGTTTTTATATTCTATTTAAGTCCAGTTTTAACAATATCGAATGGCATTATAGAACTTGAAATTACAAGTATCACATTGACATAATTTTCTGTCTTAAAATGATAGACGCATCTTGACCTAAATTCAGTTTTATCTTAGTTATTGCTTGATGTGTGAGGATTTTCATCAAGGCTTAAGTATAAAAATTTTTTAAGCAATATCACCATATTTAAATAACTATTAAGACTAAATATGTAATGGACATTAAAACAATGGAGTAAGATAGGTTCCCCTACCTCCTTAAATCTAAAATACTTAACTTCACCACTAAAAGACAGTTGGAGACCATTGAGTTATATCAAGCCTACTCCCATTTCTCAGGCAAAGGTACCCATGTTCAGAGTGGTGGAGGTGCTTGCCCCAAGGTTAGAAGGAGCTAATACTAGAAGCCAGTCTGACTACTAATTCAGTTGCTCTTTATTATGTACCATAATACTGTTTTTCCTTATTTTCTCTACTTTTTGTGAGTTATGGATAAATTGCAGATTTACTCTTTCTGAAAGACTTGTGGCTATAAATTTCACTCTCACATGTCATCTGGGTGTGATAGAAGCCTATTCCCTGTGTTTCCCTGGGAAACCTGGCTTGCTTTGAGGAGCCAGCCTCTGACTGAAGCATGTGATCATATTTTGGCTCAGTGATGGCAGTCACCCTACATTGTCCAAGCATTTAGTCATCACCAGACACTCCTGTCATTTAGTGTTCGGTTGAAATGATTAAACTTTATATTCTACATCCAAATTATGTGTTAGTTTCTTATAAATGTAAATGGTCATTGCCTTTATTTAAACATAAGTATTTTGTAAACCCTTACAATAAATTTGCCAAACAAAATTAGTTTGAGACTATTTATCTGTATAATTTTCAGTCAACAGCTGCACTGCCAATTTACTGACTGGAAGTTCTTCCAAGGAGCATGAGGACAAACAGAACACTTTAACTCCAACTTTCTGGTTTCCTTAGTAAGAGAGGGGAACTTCTAATTTGGTTGCATGTACCTTACCCTTATTAGAAAACAGGAAGAAAAATAAAACACATCTAGTGTTTGTGGTACTGAAAGGAAGAAATTAAGTGAACGGAAAAGGCATTTTGTCCAATTAACTATAGTGAAGCAAAGCTAATGTCTCAATTCTGGAGTTGTCCATAAGCCAATGCTAATTGGCCCCTCAAATCAGCTTGTGAACCTAAGAGAAACAACCTTTTTTTCTATAACTAGGATGAGGGTCTAAGGTAGAGAATAGAAAGGAGGAGAATTTGTGTTTGCAAGTAGAGTTTTAAGATTAGCGATAGGGAGGCCCTGACTGATGTGGCTTGATTGGAGTGTCGCCCCAATACACTAAGGTTTCAGGGTTGGGTCCCGGTCTCTATTTCCTTCTCTCTCTAAAATCAATAAATAAAAATTATTTTAAAAAACAACAATTGCCAATTGGGAGAACACTGCAAGTAGAAATAAGAAGTGGGAGTCTTAAATTTTTTAATCCTATTTTTCTCTGGTTTCATTTTTTTAAAAAATACTTTCCCATTGCTATTTATCTCTCTTAACCACTGTAGTTCCCTGCCTCCCAGATGCATTAACACACCAGTGATGGTCTAGATGAAAAATAAAAATATTACTCCAATATCTTTTCTTCAAATGTAGAAGGCTTGGGGTTTTTCTGCTCATGTATGCACATGCAAAGACCCAAAGGGAAGTGTCATTCTGTTGTCAAAATTTTTAAAATGCAACATAAAGGAAAATGTTATAGTAATGTAGCTAAACCAGCAGCTACTAAAGCAAGACAAGTTTTGAGATTAGTATAACTCCAGATTTGTGTAGTATTCAGTGAATAGAATAGGATTTGCTCATCCCCATTCTTTTCCATCATCATTAATTTTTTTTTTCTTCTATTTGAAAGATTAGGTAACTTGCATGTTTGAGTAATCCCAAATGCTTAATGATTACACAAGAATTTATTTGGAATTACCTCAGAATCTTCTCTTCGAACTTCAAGTAATCTCTGCTGGTCTGTCTTCTTACCTTAAGCATTTTCCATTTATTTCATATCTTTATCACCCCAGTGGTGACTTTTAATTTATAAACTAGAGGCCCAGTGCACAAATTCCTGCACCAGTGGGGTCCCTCGGCCTGGCCTGCGGGATTGGGCTGAAACTGCTCTCTGACATCCCCCAGGGGGTCCCGGGTTGCGAGAGGATGCAGGCCAGGCTGAGGGGCCCCACGGTTGCACGATCAGGGACGCGGGAAGTTGGCCAGCTGGGACGGGACCGCGGGAGGGCTCCAGGGCATGTCTGGCCTGTCTTGCTCAGTCCTGATTGGCCAAACCCCAGCAACAAGCTAACCTACTGGTTGGAGCGTCTGCCCCCTGGTGGTCAATGCACATCATAGCGACTGGTCGATGGGTTGAGTGCCCCCTGGTGGTCATTGCACGTCATAGCAAGGGGTTGAGCTGCCTTCGCATATCATTAGCATATTACACTTTGGTTGGTTGAACGGATGACCAGACACTTAGCATATTAGGCTTTTATTATATAGGATACATGTGGACTGGAGAAGAATCTGATGTTCCTGGATAAAAGATTCTGTGTCAATTATGTCCATTTGGTCTAGTGTTTCATTTAAGGCCAACATTTCTTTACTGATTTTCTGTTTGGTTGATCTGTCTAGAGCTGTCAATGTAGTATTAAAGTCCCTAACTATGATTGTGTTCTGATCTGTTTATCCCTTTATTCTGTAAGTAGTTGTTTTATATATTTTGGTGCTCCCTGGTTGGGTGCACATATATATATTAAGAAGTGTTATGTTTTCTTGATGTAGTGTTTCCTTTATCATTATAAAGTGTCCATCTTTGTTTCTCGTTATCTTTGTTATCTTGAAATCTGTTTTGTTAGATGTAAGTATGGCTACACCTGCTTTTCTGTGGATGTTATTTGCTTGGAGAAACATTTTCCACCCTTTTACTTTGAATCTACCTTTGTTTTTGCATGTGTCTCTTGTAGGCAGCATATGGTTGGGTTTTGGTTTTTGATCCACTCTACTACTATGTGCATCTTTATTGGTGAATTACATTTAGGGTAATTATTGATGTATGAGGATTTCTTATAGCCATTTTATCTTTTGTTTTCTGACCCTATTGGTTCTTTTCCTTTGTGTTTCTATCCGTTGTATTTGTTTGGTGGTGTTCCATGCTTGTTTCCACTGTTTCCTCTTTTTTTTTTTTTTTTTTTTTACTATGTGTTCTGGTTTGGGGATTTTCTTGTGTGGTTACCATTAGATTTATAAGAAATAAGGTTGCATATATACAGTAGTTTTTTTGTTGTTGTTTGTTTTGAGTGCATCTGATCTTCATTCTCCTTTGCCAGTTCAGACCTTTACCTCCTCCCCTTTTATGTTTTGGTTGTCACAAATTATCCCTGTTTATGCTGTAAGTTTTTTGGTGATTTTACTTGTAGTGTTGTGACTTTATGTTCCTTGTTTCAAGTAGAGTAACTCCCTTGAGTATTTCCTGCAGTGGAGGTTTTCTGATGATAAAATCCCTCAGCTTCTGTATGTCTAGAAATGTCTTTATTTCTCCTTCAAAATTAAAGGATAATTTTCCTGGATATAGTATTTGTAGCTGGTTATTTCTCTTAGACGTTTAAGCGTTTAGTTCCACTCTCTTCTGGCTTGTAGAGTTTCTGCTGAGAAGTCAGATGAAATTATGATGGGTTTTCCTTTGTAGGACACTTCCTTCTTTTCCCTGGTTGCTTTGAGAATTTTTTCTTTGTCATTAATTTTTGACAGTTTTAATGCCTTGGTGATGGCCTCTTTGGATTGAGGTAAGTAGTTTTTCTTTTTGCTTCTTGGATTCGAGGATCTAATTCTTTCCATGGGTTTGGAAAGTTCTCATCCACTATTTGTTTGAATAGACTCTCGATTCCTTTCTCCCTCTCTTCCTCTTCCGGAATACCTATTATTCTAATATTGCTTTTTCTGATGGAGTCAGTTCTCAAAGAACTCTTTTATTTTTCTTTATGCTTAGGTCTCTCTTTTTCTTTCTGTGTCACTTCTAGATTCCTATCTTCAATATCACTAATTCTTTCCTCCATTGGTTGCCTCTGTTTTCTATGCTCAGTAGTTTACTTTTAATCTCCTTAATTGTATGCTTCATTTCCAGGATTTCTGATTGGTTGTTTTTTAAAGTTTCAATCTCTTTACTCATTTTGTTCATTGATTTGTTTTCTGAATGCATTGAATGGCCTGTCTGTATTTTGTCACATCTTGATAAGTACTTTCAGAACTGCAGTCTTGAAATCTCTATCATTTATGTCACATATTTCCATGTGTTCTAGCTTGCTTTCTGGAGATTTTTCATTTTCTTTCTGCTCATCCTTGTTACTGTGGTTATTCATCGTATTTGCTGTTCTCCTTTGTCTAGGCATGTATGTCTGTCTATATTAATGGTTTGCTACAACAGATTTCTCTGAAGAGGTCTTTCTACTATTTCCTAGTATATGGTGCTGAATCACAAGATTTTTTATGTCTATGAGCTCCCAGACTTGACCTTCACAGCTTCTATAAGAGTACAGCCGTGCTGCTTTCAGGTGGGGTTTGTTTTGCGCACTCACCGTAATGGTGGCCCCTGACCTCTGTGGGGGTCCTCCCCGACCTGGGATCAGTCACAGAGGGAAACAACAGATCCACTGGTTTACAGATAAGATGCTCCTCAACCCAACTCCAAGGGCAATGGGAGGCAAGTTTTGGGAGTCCAAGCGGTGGCAGGGCTTTGTGGTTCCCTTTCTTTGAAGCACCAGTGCCCAGCCGGACAGTGGAGAGCGCATGGCAGAACCCTGTGCTCTGTCCGGTGTCTGCTGGCTCAGTCACTGTTCACTCACTGTGCTCTGTCCGGTGTCTGCTGGCTCAGTCACTGTTCACTCACTGTGCTCTGTCCGGTGTCTGCTGGCTCAGTCACTGTTCACTCACTGTGCTCTGTCACGGTGTCTGCTGGCTCAGTCACTGTTCACTCACTGTGCTCTGTCCGGTGTCTGCTGGCTCAGTCACTGTTCACTCACTGTGCTCTGTCCGGTGTCTGCTGGCTCAATCACTGTTCACTCACTGTGCTCTGTCCGGTGTCTGCTGGACTGCCCCCCACAGCTCTCTGATCCTCCTGTGGAAGGAAGCACCTGCTACCGCTGGCTTCCCTCTTCAGGCTGAGCCGCGAGGTCCCACCTGCAGGGTGCATCTGTGGGCCGTCTGAGCTGTCCTCCATTTTCATCTCACTGTTTATTCCTGGTTGCCCACCTTTAGATGTTTCAATTCCTGGCTCTCTCAAGCATGCCTCTGTATTGAGTAAGTAATTCTTTGTTGAATTATGGTTGGTTAACTTGTTGAAATTTCAGGGGGAGAGGCCAAGGGGATCTCTCACACCACCATTCCTCTGCTGTCACTTTAAGTAATATCCCACATATGAAGAAGTTGGTTTGTTTTGCCTTTTTTGTATGTGTTAAAAATTATTTGCATTTCTTTAAAAATAACTTTTATTAGGGACAGCTTCTGAGATAAAAGAATAGTTACCATCCCAACAAGCTCTGACAGGTCAAGGTTCCTGTTAAACTTCCTATAAGTATCTCTGAAAATAGTCACCAAAATTTCTTGGCTGCATTTAGAGAAAAATAAATGAGAGTGTTAGTGCTCCCTAGCTCCTCCTGAATGTGACATTTTCAGCTTTTTGCTGTTCTCTTGCATAGTCTTACAACTAATCAGTAACATGTTGATAGAGCAAGAGCTACAAAGATTAAAGTATAACTTCTAGAAAGACATTCACAAATGAAGAGTCAGAGGGAAAATACAGTCCAGATAACAGATTGTGAGTCAACAGGGTTTTTGTATTGGTTGAGGAGAAGACACACCGCCATTTTTCAGAGGGGAGAAATTCTACTCACAACAAGGATAGAGTGGCCCCTGTTAAATAAAGACTCTCTAGATCTGTACCACGCTAACCAGTTGGGATAAGCAAAGGGAGAATGGAGCTAGAGAGACCTGTATTGCTGTGCATAACTTCGAAAAGACGTTCAAAATCCCAACTATAATTTAGGAGGACAGCAACGAGACAGAATCATGAGAGAAGATAAAAAGGGATAAACTGGCAAGAGAACAGACCATGTGGGTTACAGTAACCAGCGGGGTTCAGTTAGTGAGAGGATTTATAATAACAGTAATGTCTTGTGTTCGACTATATTGCTGTAATGTCAATCCCACCTTCGTTGCCCACATACTCATGCAGTGTTGAAGAACTGGAGAATGAGGGCTGATTGCCACATTAGGTCAATTGCCACATTAGATCAATGCAATTTGGAATAGGGCCACTAAATCACAGATTTGTAAGATTCAAAATATAGAATCCAGTACAATAATGGAAAGATGAAGACATGTTCACAAATAGTACATAATGCAAGGCAAAATGGACTGTGAGACTGGAATATAGAACCTGAAGCCAGAGACAACCATGAGCAGATACGTCTCCAGCCACCAGCCTCTATCCTAGGAATCCTCAGAAATCTGGCAGAAGACTTCAGGCTGTCACGAGATGGAATGAGGTTTCCAGTTGACTTTATATATATGCACACACACATTTTTACTTGACCTGAGAAAAAAATATAATACATAAATGTATGTACATATAAATACATAAATCTATTTTTTCTTCTGTCAAGTAAAAATAATGATATATGTATATATGTGGGCATATATGTATATAATATAATTTTATTTTTCATGTAAAATAAATGACACACCAGGAAGATGTGCCTTTTTTGGTCTGGGATTTGTGGAGCCTCTAACCCTTTACCAGAGCAGCACACCCATTTATGACGCAATGCTCTTCATACTCTTCATCTTGGCGAGTCGTCCCACTCGACCCCTACAATCTGATTCCATCTCCGCTGCTCCCAGGGACTGGCTCCCACCAAGATCACTGTTCAAGCTCCAGACCTGAACGGCGTTTTATGCTGCTGACTGCTCCTTCTTTGGTGTCACTCTGCTTTGCCACATGACACGATTTTCCTCTGGTTTTCTGGTCACCCTCAGCCTCTGCTCTTCTCCACACTCTCCCTGAGTGACCTCATTCAAGCCCCCATCTTTAAATGCCATCCATACTGCATGACTCCCCAAATCCTTATTTCCGGCACAGATCCACCCCCATGATTTTAGACCCACACATTCAAAGGCACAGGCACCTCTGAAACAATATATTTAAAGACTAAACGCATCTGTTTCATCCCAAATCTGCTCCTGCTGTATTCCCTAACCCATTTTCTGTCACCACTGTTCACCCAAAAAAGCCCAGGCAGGAGCTAAGTGTCGCCTTAGATTTCTCGCTTTTGTGACCTCCTGCCCCCTTCATCTAACCAGTAGCTGAATTCCGTTGAGCAGGTGCTTTCTTAGTCTCTGATCTATCTGTTCTGACCTGTGTGCCCCTACGCAGCGTTCACAGTTCAAGTCTGCATCACTTCCTTCTTAGATCGTGACAATGGCCTCTTAACTGTTCTTCCAGCCACCAGCATGGGCCTCACTGACGCCATCTTTTTTTCAGTTACACCAGTCCTATACTTCTTCTATAAGCCTTAAGTCCCTCCTCCTCCTGCAGGCCTTTGATGCTGCCCATGACTTTCACAACTGAGTGCACATTCCTTAGTTGACACTACGTTGTTCGGGGCCAGGCTCCTGGGATTTCCCAGGCTTTTTTTTATCCAGAAATGGAAAATTGTATGGACTTTCTGAGATGCATCTTAGCAATGCATGCCTTTGAGGTTCAGATCAGCATGTAATTTGGCTGAGGGAAAGTTGCTAAACATGACAATTTGGTTGAAACCTAATTTCCAGTTTTGGTGTACCACAGTAATGCTTCAACTCTTGTCAACTTTGAGCTGTCAATCACTCAGCCAATCATTTCTTCTAAGGGTTTTTGGGAAAAGTTAAAATTTAGAATAACTCAAATAATGAACAAACTAAATATCCAACATCATAGAACTCATCAAAATAACCTAAATATCCAATAATTATTGAAATTGCTTAAATAAAATATGGTGGATTACATAATGGTATGTACTGTACACTATCTTCCCCTTATTGTAGAAAATAAGGGGAAGATAGTGTAGTCATATGTGTGTTTAAATATGCATTAGAAAGGACCTAAAAGGATATATGCTAAAGGGTTATCAGTAGTTCCGTGTTCTTTCTTTTGCTTATCTGTATACTCTGGTTTTTCTTAATGATCATGTACTATTTTTGTAAATAGAAAAGGCCAATATAATAGTTCTCTTCTTAATCCACCAAAATTATCAATACTAGAAAAAAAGATAAATATTAATTCTTTACCAAATGTTTTCCCAGAAATACCTAAATTCTATGATTTTATTTTATTTTATTTATTTATTTTTTTTTACTATTTTCTATAACACCCTGGTTCCTCAAACTTAAATGTCCTTCCTCATTCCCCACCACCCCACACCCCATCATTCGATTTTTTTTTAGCCTGGCATCTTCTCTATTCTTTAAAAATCCAAATCACCTTCCCTGATAAGCTTTTCTTGACCTCTAATCTGCCTTTGGCCAAGGGTTTATGGCTCACAGTCAAATCCATACAATACCTATTTTTGGATAGCCTGCGAATTAAGAAGAGTTTTTACATGTGTAAATGCTAGAAAACAATCAAAGAATAAAATGAACAACACATGAAAGTACATAAAATTAAAATTTTAGGGCCTATAAATAAAGCTGTATTAGTACCAGGCACATTCATTCATTCATGTATTGTGTATGGCTGCTTTTGCCCCGCAGTAGCAGGTTGAATAGTTGCGACAGAGACCAAATGCCCGCGATGTCTAAATTATTTATTCTCTAGCTCTTTGCAGAAAAAGTTTGCTGAGATTAGTTTTAGATGATGATGTGTCCTCCGTGCCCACACAGGACACTATAGACCTGCCTCTAACTCAGTGCTTACCTCGTATCCTAGAATGGATGATTCGCTTAGGATTCCCATTACTTTCAAGTGGAGGATACTTTCTAATTCAAGTTGGTTGGTCTCACCACTGAGCAGAGTGCCTTGTACCCAGGAGGCACTTGATAAATATATGTGTGATGTATGAAGTCACGGTGTAAGCTCCCTTCACCCGAGTGTAAGTTGCACGAGGCCAGGTGTTTTATCTCCTTTCTTGGCTGTGTACCCTCGGTATCCAAAAGCGTATCTAGTAGGCACTCAGAAAATATGTGTGGGAGTTGTTAAGTGCATCAATGTTGGTACTATATTTTTTAGTTTTGTAATTCTTTTTAAAAAATACATTTTATTGACTTTAGAGAGGAAGGGAGAGGGAGAGAAAGATAGAAACATCAATGATGAGAGAGAATCATCCATCGGCTGCCTCCTGCATGCCCCCCACTGGGGATCAAGCCCGCAAACCAGGCATGTGCCCTTGACCAGAATCAAAACGGTGACCCTTCAGTCCGCAGGCCGATGCTCTATCCATTCAGCCAAACCAGCCAGGGCTAGTTTTGTAATTCTTAAGTCAATTCTTAGTCTTTTATATCATGGTATTTGCTGATTGATGGAAATAAAGCTTTACCTCCGAAGCCTCAGAAAATAAACAAACAAAAACCAAAGAAAAAGACAATGTTAACTTTGTCAAATAAAGAAGTAGTTAAGAGATCCTTTTAAGAATGTATGGATTTATCCCCTCTTCAGCATTTCAATACAGGCATAGCAGCCCGTATTTCCTCCTCCTTTCACTCACTTGTAGCAACTACAAGTGGGCAGGTATTAAATCAAGATCCTGCTGACACCGAGTTATTAAATACCTGTGGCAGCAGGGCACTCAGAGCCAGTGAGACTCAGTACCTGGCCCCATTTCAAGTGGGGATGAGGTGTTCTTTAAGAGATTAATGTGCAGATATAAATCACAGCCTAAACACTGCCTCTGGTCTTAGACAGCCTCTCTCCCAGTGAGCTGAAAGCTCTTTATAGAGGATGAACGAATTTGTTTCCATATTCGCTCTGTGAGTTTGCAGGAGGGATGAGCTAAGAATCTCTGCCCTGTGCTGAATAACACCTTGCATGTTTACAGGATTGTCTTGTGCAATAACATTCTAGAAGTGCATTTCTGAATGACCAATGTACTCACTTGGTATCTGATCATATCACCCTTGTCTTACTGTCTTGTTATGGGCTTCATAATATTTCATTTTTTACGTTGAGTGTGAGGGTCCAAATCTTTATTTCATTTTGTGATGCACCTAGTAAGTGCAGGCTGCTCTTTCCTGAGCCCCGGAAGTTCCAGCAAGGCAGCCTTTTGAAATGCAAAGGAAACAATATGTGTCTCCTGACCACTCCTGGTGAGGCCTGGCAGCTCCTCTCTCCCCTCACTCTGGGGGGTTGCCGCACACCCCCTTCCTGGGGTTCATGCATGGTTTTATGGGCAACCCAGTTCATGAGCAACCATTTGCTCCTCTGCCTCATTGTGATGGAATTGGAAGAGGTTCCCCTTTAGAAGGGCCTCGTCCTCATGTACACAAAAGGGTCAGGGGGAAAAGGAAGGTCTGCCTTGGTTTCCTGTTCTAAACTCACACACACACACACACACACACACACACACGCACACACACACACACACACACACACACGCACGCGCACTTTTTAAAAACCTACCTGTTAGCTTTTATTTCTTTGAACAGCAATAGTGGGCATGATTGTGAACGCCAATGAAAAGAGGTAAAAACAGTGAAGTCTCTACCAAGGAAAACTGAATGGGGAGCCTTTGGGAGGTTTGAACAGAGAGGTGCAGGGGAGTGTGGGCCGAGCCGTGACAGCCAGTTTCTCACACAACCTCCCCCTCTCTGAGCCTGGGCCTCCTCATCTGTAAAACGGGATAGCATCTGTCCATGTTGCTGTGAAAAGTTCATGAGACAACTTAGTTCAGAAAATGCCAGTCATTCCCCACACCGTGTCTGGGCACTGAGCTACCCCCTTAAGAAAAATAATCAGTTCTTACTGAGTAAGAGACTGGCAGAACAAGAGACATAGACTAAAAGACACAGACCCAAGAACTACTGGAGAGTTTTCTAGTGAAAATTGAAGGTAATTTTGATTGAAGGTAATCCAAAGCTTGGTATATAGAACAAACAATCATTGAACAGGTGACCCAAGACCACTGTTCTACTCTGCAGGAAACGGAGGAAACGTTACTAATCGTAGTTATTACAAGGGACGTTAGAAGAGATTTGTAGCTTTCATAAATTGGAGTGAAGAAGTCTTTCTTATTTGAATTGAGATCTTTCTTGAGAGGGGATGGGGTGGTGACACTCTGTGATTACAGATACACATGTCCTTGTCCCTGGATGTGTGTCGTGGATGTTGACACCACTACTTTGTGTGTAGGGCACGAAAGGCTGAGGCCCACTGGACTAGGGCGCATCCAAGGAGCGCTCAAAAGAGGAATCTTTAGCATCAGCCACCAGATAGCTCCAAATTCATGGGGCCTGTCTTCCCTCCATTCCCCTGGCATCTGTATTCTGTTTACCAAGAAACTTTCTAACTTTCCATTTTTCTTCTTCCAGAAAGAGTTGATTTTAATGATAAATGATTAAATTGACCTATAAATCTTATGAGAATGTGGGGGTGTCAGTAGACATCCTGGATCTCATATCAATGCCTCCAGGATGATAATGTCCACTTTGGGGTCTTTTTATGTCACTACCAAGATGACTTTGAAGAGAGTTTTTGACTCCAGACCTTTAGGAAGAACTCTGATCACGTTTTTCTTGGAAAAGACAAAGAAAAGCAAATGCTAAGGACCAAAACCCTTTTTGGGTGATAATGCAATATTTTTAATATTTAACAATGTTACATACACACCTGAAAATGTGTCAACTCACAAAAAATTATTAGTTTGTTTTTTTTAAATAAAAAAAACTTCAATCCAAATTTATTGGGATTACAAAAATAACAGCACATTTCATTAACTCAACAGCTCAAAGCTATGAAGCATCTTTAAACAAACTGCTTCCTGCCAATACAAATCTCATGACATTAAAAAAGAGGTTTATTTTCATATTTACAGTAGAAACATGCGGACTGTTTCTTAAGATTCTCTTTGGACTTCATGGCTGAGGCTCTTTTTAAAGTCAGAAGACATTTCCAATTGAAGAAGGTATTTTAGAAACATCTCCCAATGCGTTTTACTTCATGCCAATGAAAAATTCTGCATCCTCTTCTCAAGATTGTTTTTATCGCAGAGCGTCTGGAACTTCCACCTACAAAAATAGGGGATTTTCTTTCAATAAAAACAACACAAATGAGGAAGGGAAAAGTATCTCTTAAGGCATGTGTCCAGCAGGATTCTCTGAGAGGAACGCAGCGATGGATTGGTTTTTGCTACCTGGTATTAAAATTGTATATTACAAATTAGGTTTGAAACCACTTGCAACCCTTCGGTAACATTTTTGACAAGTGGATCTTTTTTAGAATGCAGATTATAGTCCCTGATTTTTATTTTTATTTTTTAAATTAAGGGAATCAGTATTTTTATATGTTGGGGAGTCTTTACATGGGGCTGGCCCTTAAAACCTTAAAAGACCAGGCACATCTTGCAGATGGAAATCCGCTCACCAGGGACCTGCTCTTGATGTTACAAACTTGGTAGGCTTGCTCTCGCTTATTAAAACAGTAACAAGTGTTTTGGGAGGCGACCTGGGTGCCTTTGGGCAATGGGGCCTGCGCCCCAGGGTATCCTTGGGGTACTTACCCGCCTTAGCTGCCTTAGGCTGCTCCCCCGAATCGCTTCCATGAGGCTGTCGTGGGCAGATCTCTGTGGGGTAGAAGGTCGGTAACTGTCTTCCGTTTTCTTCTCCTGCACTGGCCTCAAGGAATTTTTTATTTCCTTTAGGACATTTTTCGGCTGTTTCTTAACCTTTTTCCCTTTTTTCTTTTTCTGTCCATTTTGTAAAGCCAGCTGGGCACTCTCCTGTTGTTTGATGACCTCGGCGATGTTGCGGGTGATGAGCTTTTTCTCTGGGAGCGGAGGCGGCGGAGGCGGAGGCGGGGGTGGCAGCCTGTGCGGAGCGGGAGGCGGCGGCGGAGGGGGCGGGGGCGGGGGCGGGGCCACCGGCGACGGTGGGCGGCTCCTCACGGTTGGGGCTTTCTTGGGGAGTTTGGGGGATGACCAGGGAGACTGCCTGGGCGATGCATAAGGCGAAGAGCCGGGCGTTCCTCTCGGCCAGGCCGCGGTCCTGAGATGGGGCCCGCCGTCAGCCCCTTCCTGCTGCTTCTGCTCCTGCATGCGCTTCTGCCGCTGCTTGTCCATGTTGCGCGTCAGGAGGCTGGTCATGCTCATCCGCGGCCCGGGAGCTCGAAGTGGTAGCCCAGCCGCAGCAGCGTGGTGTTCTCCTTGAGCAGCTTCACGATCTCCATCTCCACCTGGCTGCCCATGATGTGCCGCTGGTTGTGGAAGCGCAGCTCGGTGAGCACCGTGTTGCGCTGCAGGGCCCTCATGATGGCCAGGATGCCCTTGCCCGTGACGAAGTTGGACTCGATGTTGACGCTGGTGATGTGCTGGTTGACCTTGAGCATCTCGGCGATGGCCGCGGCCGCGCTGTCGTCCGCGTGCGTGTTGGCCAGGCTGAAGGTCCGCACCACCGTGTTGGCCCGCAGGGCCTCGGCGAAGCGGGCGAGGGTCTGCGGCGTGATGTTCTCGATGTTGTTCAGGTTGACCTCGCGGGTGTCGGGGTCGTTGCTTCGGATCTTCGCTAAGGCCTCCTCGATCACCGTGGGGTTCCCGCTGGGGTGCGGGGCGGCCGACGACTCCGTGTGCCTCCCACTGTGGCCGTTGGCCAGATTGATGTTTTCTAATTGACTTTTAAATGTCTTTGGCCTAGCATCGTCAGGATTGACGCCATCGTAATTTACAGTTCCATTGACAGCTTTCTCGT
Source organism: Ia io (assembly GCA_025583905.1). NCBI lineage: Eukaryota > Metazoa > Chordata > Mammalia > Chiroptera > Vespertilionidae > Ia > Ia io. The sequence goes on along the minus strand of JAJQQW010000016.1, from coordinate 15,458,775 downwards.
CTTCAACTGCGCTCTCCTCCTCAGGGCTGTCGTCCTCCTCCTCCTCCTCCTCCTCCTCCTCCTCCTCCTCCTCCTCCTCTGCCTCTGCCTCCTCCTCTTCGGTGTACACCTCCTCGGACACCTCACTGTTACTTTCAGTAAAAATCAGCTCTTCCTCACTCTCCTCTTTGTCTTCTTCTGCAACCTAAAGAGCATGGCACCATCATTAAGTTTGTCATTGCTAAGCACACTTTTTAAATTTACAGAAGTAACATGGTTTTGCAATACCCTCGATTTTGCAGACCTTGTTGGGCTTGGGTTCAGCAGACAACATTTTCCGTCTGTTTGCCTATGTGAAAATGAACACCTTTAATTTTAAAATGCTTACATATAACCTGGATTTGCTGATCATTAAATCCACAGGTTATTTTTTTTTTTTTTTTATTTGTCATTAATCCACTGTTATTTTAAACTCATTTTAGCGAATAGGCCATATGTTGGGGGAAAAAAACACAGTCTTGATTTCCCCAACTGCTGCCCATGTCCCTCCCCTGCCCCCAAATAAATATTACATATTTATAACCACAGTCTACATATTTAAATCCAAGAGTCACTGTTCGTAAGCAAGGTTTACCAAGTGATTAGCACGTGATCACACCGCATTGAACACAGTGATTGGTTCCGTTGTCGTGTGGCGTGACTTTCTGCAGCAGTTCTAACACGTGCAGGCCCATGTTCCACCTGCACTAAGCCACACCCCAGCCGTGTGCACTGGTTTACTCATGGCGACTGGTGAATGCACGCATTTACTAGACCTATTCAGCATACATTTAAAGTGACAGTAATGCATATACAAAACTTCTCTGTGAAAGTAAACTTTTCATACACACTTAATTTTAATTGTCTACATAAGTAAAAACAGGTTAACTAATTTGTCAATTTTTAAACATATGTATTTGGAAAATCTACCTTACCAAATTAGTCCATGATATCAAGGTTTTACTGTTATGGTGTACAAATAAAATGAATACATTGTTATATGTCAATTATATCTCAATAAATAAAGAAAAAGAAAAAGCAACACATGGCAAGTAACACAAGAATATATAAGAAGAAAATTTAATCTCGGAGACCAAGGTTAACATTTAATTGCATAATTTTCAACAGCTTTTTCTACAAACATTTCTTGTGTTTTCTGCAGAATAAGCATTCAGAACGCAATTTGTTGAATTAAAATTTACTATCATGTTGCCACTTTGAAAAATAAGTTGGCACTTCGGCTTTGGAAAACCTGTGGTAAATATTGTATTCTCTTAACTACCTACTCTGAAGTACTTGACACCTAGCCTACGTACAATTTTTAGAAAATTCACCCCTTCCTTCTGGAATCAGCCCTCACCCCTTTGTCCATGCGTGTTTCTCCATCCAAAGAAACACATGGCAACACAAAGACACAACATGTTAATGGATTTCTTCTCTTAATGTTCAAGACTTTTCGTAAACTTGGTCTCCTGTAAGCAGATGTGACAGGAGCCAGGTGCTATCGGCCCGGCCTGTCTCGGTGGAGACAGAGGCGTCATGTGCTTCTCCAGCATTTATCTTCCTCGGGGGCAGAGCCTGGCACAGGTGCCCAGAGACCCCACACCCGTGAGCTGCTGCTGGCCCTGCCCCTGCCCCTGCTCTGGGGCAAGAAGCCCAGGGAGCAGGGCTGCTGTCAGGGCAGCAGGTCAACACTTGGCTCTGTGAAGAAAAACACTTGAGGTCACCCTTTTCAGCAAATTAACTTGAAATCTCACGCTAGTGCAGGGTTAAATGAGACGGACCACAGAAACTAGACTCTAAGTGTAACGAGGAACAGCAGAGAACGGTAGGAAATCTTGAAGCAAGCCATTGCCTCAGCCCATGGTCTTCAATTATTTACCACGTTTCAATTATGAAAGACCTTCAGGCAAACACAATTTCACTTTGTCTTTCCTGTTTACAAGACTCTATTAAAAAGTCCAGCTGACTCCTTTCTTTTTCTTGCTACCTTTTCTGATTTTAATTAAAAAAAAAAAAAAAAAAAGGAAATTGCTGACAAGAGTTCAATTTTTCCATGTCCTTCTGTCCCCAAAGCCTTGGTCCTTCTCTACACGGGCAACTTTTTTTTTACCCTGAGGGCTCCTACTGCCTGAGGCCTGTGGAATGAGCCTTGGATAACACACTGTGTTTGTCTCCAAGTTTGTTTGCCCAGTTGCTATCACAAAATAGCCTCCAGTTATCCACTTGTTTGGAGTGGCAGGCACCAAGTGATGGCCTGGGGAAGGGGTCAGCCTCCTGGGATGGCTTGTCCAGTCTTAATTTACTCTCTTCTTCAAGATCAGGAGGGAGAGGGACGTGTGTGTGTGTGTGTGTGTGTGTGTGTGTGTGTGTGTGTGTTTCCATATTTGCAGGAAAGGGGCCTTTCTCAAAATAAGGTATGGTGCCTTGAATGCCACCTTTACATTTTTATCCACTTTGGTTTTTAAAGAACTTTAGGCTTTATCTGCAAGAGATGTTGTCCCCTCAAAACGTACTTTCTTCCAGAAAGCCTTCTTTGACACCCCCTGAAATCATCCTGGCGACGCATTCCCACGACGTTGTACTTCCCCCTAAAAAGTGCCTATTTTAATGACTTGTTTGCCATTTCCCGCCAAAGGCTCTTAGCAGGGTGAGGACAGGGATCATGTCTGTTTCGCTCACCTGGCTCAGCATGTAGCAGGGGCTCAATCAATATTTGCTTACTGAGTGGATGTTCAATGACATGGGCTAATGGCCTGAGTCAGGACTACGCCAGGAGAAAAGTACTGACAAGGCTGGGTGGGGGTAAGGTGACCAACTGGCATGGTTCTTGGGGGGTTGAAAACTATCATAGGAAGCTGGGTTTTGGGTTCTAAAATCTAGCTAGTCCCAGGCAAGTGGAGGTGGTTGGTCACCCCAGATGGGGTGGGAAGAGGTGGGCGGTGAGGGGACATCTAGAAGAAGAATAGCAAAAGGGAGAAAGGTGTCAAGAGAGGGGAGGTAGGAGAATGCAAAAAACAATCTGCCTACTTTCTAAATAAGTCCAGATCTCCTCTCCACCACTGCTCTGGAGTTGTCCCTGCTCCTGTGAGAATGGGGGTGGCACGATGGGAATGAAGTGAGGCAGTGATGGGTACCGTTTCTCCCAATCGCCTTCCTGGCATCGTTACATGAACAAGGAGGCAAGAGGCTTGGTTTTCAGTTCTGGTTCTGGGTCAACCTGTAAAGAGCCTGTTGACTTTAGACAAGTCGCCTCTGCAGGGGGAGCGGGGGGTCTCAAAGCAACTCCAGTAGAGTTTAGTGGTCTCCAACTGTGGTGTGTGTCATATTCACACGCAGGGCTTGTGAAAGCACAGACTGCTGGGCCCCGCTCCCAGAGCCCCTCGTTCAGCAGGTCGGAGGGAGCGTAGAATTAGCCGCTCTGAGAAGTTCCCAGATGATGTTGCAGGTCGGGCACCCACATTTTTTAAAAATATATTTTTATTAATTTCAGAGAGGAAGGGAGAGATAGAAACATCAATGATGAGAGGGAATCACTGATTGGCTGCCTCCTGCACGCCCCCTGCTGGGGACCGAACCTGCAACCCGGGCATGTGCCCTTGACCGGAATCGAACCCGGGACCCTTGAGTCCGCAGGCTGACCCTCTATACACTGAGCCAAACTGTCCAGGGCTGGGCACCCACATTTTGAGAATCGTGGTCTTTGTGCCATTAGAACTTGGTTTGAATGTCAGCTTGCTTTTAAAGTGTTGATCTCAAATGCATTGCCTAACCTCTCTTAGTCAGAGTTCTCGTGTGCGGGAGGTAAGAACTCAATGAAATGATGTGAATGTTCTCAAGCTAGGGGAGTTAGAGCCTTGGTCTCCAAGGCCCATGGAGCTATTTAGTGTTGCATAGCTTTGTGTGAACCCGGGGGCGGGGGCTGCGGGCAGACACTGTCATTCAACAGAAGTTGAACATGATTTTCATGAGCTTTTATAGAGCCAATAGCTACAAAGACCCCCATCTCCTCCTCCTGGTCTGTGCTGTGTGCTCCTCACTTACGCTGTGGCTCCTGACCCTCCCGCCCACCCACCCACTGTCTGCTTCGAGCTTTTCCCCGTGGCTGGAATGGATTTACACTCTCCATCAGAGAGCTTCTGCCCAGCACTCCGCGTGACTGCAGAGACAGCTGGCCGGCGAGGAAAGCGTGGTGAGAGAAAAATTAGCCAGAAAGGAGTCAAAGTTCATCAACGCGGCAGCCTCTCTAATTGACTCGATAAGCCACGGGCAGGGATCAGCCAAACCTTCGGCGGGATCAGGTGGGCTCCAGCTGCCGCTGACAGCAGGCTTTGCCCTCTGTTTCCCACCAATCTAAAGACATGATGCCATTAAAATGCCTTTGCCGGGTTATTGCTGCAATGGCTGTCCGTCCTGCATCTTCTGGGTCACCTTTAATCTTTTTATGGAGGAATTTCTTTCATAACTGTCATAAACATGTCCTATTTTATATATCTTAACGCACATTCCCACATCAGGAAAAAAAAAAAAAAAAAAGACCTCTAAATAGCATGGCTGTGGAGGAATTGACCTTAAATCCTGGCCTGTCATGTGTGTCCTTCCTTATCACCTCCCGCTCCAGCCCTTCCGTGCAGGTGGCCAGCGTGGCCTTGGCAGACACCGGCCCGATCCCAGTGACCCTTCCTGCGATGATTGACATGGGCAAAGCTCACACATATCTTGCTACAAATGTGGCCCACACACCCTATCACCAAGATCATCTAACAGCGCCTGGATTAGTCCTGGGAAGTCTTACCATGGGCTCCAGGCCATTGGCGTTTCAGATGATTGTAGTGAAGCACAGAGCTTTTAAACTATCGCTCCTGACCTGTCTTCTTCCAGAAATTCAGAAATTGGCTATATCAACATTCTTCTTGCCGTTGCCATTTTCCCATAGTCTTCTGAACTCCTTTTCGTGATTCATTTGGCAAATTTAAAGCAATGTTTACTGGGCAGAGAACAAGAGCGCAAGAGGCCTGCACGCTAACAGAAGTCCATTTCCTGGTCCCAGCATCACGGCTGTAAAGTAGGAAGGGATCTGAGAGCTGTCTACCCAGGCATGCTTACCCTGGGCTCTCAGGTGGGCTTTGGGTGCGTGTCATCACTTGTGAAATTCTGTGTAAAAAGGTGTGTGTGTGTGTGTGTGTGTGTGTGTGTGTGTATGTGTGGTGTGTGTGTATGTGTGTGCACAAGCACACGTGCATTTTCTTAAGGAGAAGGTCCACAACGGACCCAAATGTCAAAGGGGTTTTGGTTCACACACGCACAATAAAACCACTGGCTCCCAGTCCCTCAATGGACAGCCAGGAAAGAGGAGCCAGCGTAAGTGACTGTCGGCTCAACAACTTAGACACAGAAGGGACTAGAAAGAAGGTCCCCTGACTCTCGGTTCCATGTAATTTCCTGCCACCCCACACTTCTTGGTATTGGAGATGAAAAAGTCTTTTTACTGTAGCCACATCACGGTCAAAGCAACAAGAGTACCCATTTTTGTCTTTAAAGAAAAAAATAAATTTACTTAACTGCAATATATAGTATCAGACACAGATACTATGCCACATCCCCAACTTATAACTCAAATTAGACTTACGTTTGGCAAACTATCTAAGCCTACGCCTTACTTGCAAATTATTTTCTTCTTGAAGATTCCATCTTTAGCCAATTATTAGAACCCTAGCCAATCATTGTACATATTAGGATCCTTCGGGGGGTGGGGGCCATAGAAGGTACAGGACTATTCAGCCCGAGACAGTGTTCAGTAGCAGGTTATAAGGACAGCAAAGGGAGGAGGACTGCAGAGGGAGAGAAAGCAGGTGCCTAGGGCTGGGGTAGGGGTGGAGGGGTCCGGGGAGCAGCCAAGGAAAGATCCGGAAAGCCTACCTTTCCGCACTCCCCCAGCCGCTCCTTCTCCAGCAGCTTCTGGGACTCCTTTTCCCAATAGGCCATCAGCGCCTCCCGGCTGAAATTCCCCGTGGGGGTCTTCTCCGTCAGACTCTTCTGTCGGAGCCCCACCGGAAGGTTGCGGTCAGGTTCAATGTCTTCCAACTCCCTCTCCAGCTCCTTCAGCTCCTCGGCCGACAGGGAAGCCAGGAGCTCGTCCTCGTCGATGGATTCATACTTGCTAAGTCCTCTCCTGTAGCCGAAGGTAGACATGGTCCCTGTTTGGTCAGACCCACAAGGAGCTTGAGGACCCGGGCATGCAAGGCAGCCAGGGGCAGGCGAGGCGGCCAGGGGCAGGCGAGGCGGCCAGGGGCAGGCGAGGCGGCCAGGGGCAGGCTGGCCAGCAACTGGTGCCGGGAGCGGCTGCGATAGCCTTTTAAGAGGGTGATGCAGGCCCTGACAATGCGGTGGGGGTGAAGGCATGGGCTGTTTTAAGCATCAGACGTCAGCTAGACATTTGAACACAAAGAATGTCACATCAGTGGTGGATGGAGGTCTCAGAACCAGTGGGGATTATGCACATACTGGCCAGGGACAGATTTAGCTGCGCCTGATAGCTCCTGAGGACAGGCAGAGAGGTTTCCGATAGGGAGAGACACAGTTTTTTTACTTTGTATGCAAACAACAGGGGAATACAAGTTCAGGTTGAAGTGACCGGCTACCACCACTGTGGCCATGAAAAGGGTCCTTTTAATCTGAGGGGTGGAGAAGTTAGTTATTCAGGTTCTCCTAAAAACACAGTGATGGGAACAGACAGCTATGCTCACAGAGCACTTTAGATGTTTTATGGCATTTTGTAGTTTACAAAACACTTTAATACAGTTTTCCTGTGAGACGGCAAACAGTGTCCTCCTTTACAGATTTTGGCAACCAAGGCTCTGAGAGATGAAGTGACGGATTGGGAGTCAGCCAGCCAGACTGCGAAGGGGCCTTCTCCATGGCTCAAAATGGCTCCCCTCTCCTCACCCCTGAGTGTTAGGAAACACCTACGTTTGCAAATAAAACTCAGAAAAGACAAACAATAATACTGGGGAGGATTTGTTAAGAACTGACACTGTGCCAGCCTAGTGCTAAGGGTTGTATATAGTTCATCTCATTGAATTCTACAGTTCTGTAAGGTAAATATTATTCCCACATTTTACTAATATGGACTCAGAGAGGTCAAGTAACTAGCCAGGGCCACAGAGCTAAAATTTGCACTCATATTTGTGTCTGGACTAAAAACAGAAGAGAAGCTAATTTGAAATTATATATATATACATATATATATATATATATATATATATATATATATATACATATATATATATATATATATATATATGCTCATATTCTTATGAATGTGATAAAATATATAGCTCATGAGGCTTTGTAAATGTATCATTTTAGCACAGAGATAGATAAAAATCGGTTAAAATGTATATGCATTGAAATATACATTTATCAATACATGTATAATATATGATATTTTGTTTATGTATTCAGCAGGTAGTGAATGTATAAAATATTTGGGTTGTTTCCAGGTTTGGGTTATTATAAATAATGCTGCAGTAAGAACATTTATATGCAAGTGTTTATGTGGCCATGTGTTTTCATTTCTCTTGGGTAGATAGGAATTGCTGAGTTATATGGTAAATTTACATTTAATTTTTCCAGAAACTGACAAACTATTTTCCCAAATGGCTGCACCAATTTACATTTTCATAAGCAATTGAATAAAAGTTCAAGTTTCTCCACATCCTAATTTGCTATTGCTTTTTTTTCTGATTATAGCCATTTCAAGGGTATGAAATGGTATCTCATTATAGTTTTAACTTTCATTCCTCTAATAATTAATGATGTTGAGAATCATTTCATGTATTCATTGTCTCTCTTATGTCTTCTTTGGTAAAATAATTATTCAGATTTTATGCTTATTTTAAAAATAGGTTGTCTTATTGGGACATATATTTTCCATATACTCTGGACTTTGTCAGAGATATGATTTGCAGATCATTTCTCCCAATCTTTGGCTTGTCTATTTGTGTCTTTTGAAGAGCAAATGTTTTTAATTTTGATGAAATTCGATTTATCAAATTTTTCTCGTATTGCTTGAGTATTTGGTATCATAAGAAATCACTTCCTAGCTCAATGTCAGAGAGAATTACTTCTGTTTTCTTCTAAGAGTTTTATAGTGTTAGCTTATTATATTTAGGTTTGTTACCCATTTTGACTTAATATTTGCATATGTGTAAGATAAGAGTCTAAATTCATCTTCTTGCATGCAAATATCCAATTGTGGTAGCACTTAAAAAAAAAGACTATTAAATTGCATTGGTGTCTTTGTGGAAAATTACTTATCCACAAATGTAAGGGTTTCTTTCTGGACTTTCAAATCTGATCTATGAATCTGTGTATATTTTCTATGCTAATACCACATTATAGCTCTGTTGTTTGTAGTGAAATTGCAAATGTAAGTACTCCAACTTTTTTCTTTTGCAAAAATATTTTAACTATTATTATCTTAACTCATTATAGTATACTGCCTCCAAAAATAGCTACAACTCTTTTCCATGATTCTAATGAGAGAGATGATTATGAAATTAGAAATGATGAGTTCACTGGATTTTTTTTATGGCCTGAGCATATGCTTTTGTATAGCTTCAGTGGTAACACATCTTTACTTATGTGAAAAATGGTTTGGTTTTTGGAAAGGACAGCAAATCATTATAGCCAAGTGTGGGGAAGAAGATTAGTTATTCACATGTATAATGACATTTTAGGTAAAATAATGAATTATGATTAAAACTATAATAAAACCTTTGTGTGTTTTTTTAAAAAACACAAGAAGCAAATACATGAAAATGATAACACAAGTTTATTTCTTCAACAATTATGTATTGGCCCATATGATATGTGCAAATTTGAGAGTATGTAATTTATGTACAAAAAGTAGTGGAATTGCATTTTACTTTCCTTTCTGTCTCTCTTTCTTGTTTTTAATTTTTCGGCAACACTTTAATGTTGTTTTTATTTGACAATTTATTAAACACACTGCATGTCGGATTCTATTTTAGGTGCTGGAATTAATGCGGTGAAGAAAACCAACATCCTTTCCTTCACGGAGCTTGCATTCTAGTTGGGAGAGACAGACAGCATGCAAATGACCCAGTAACTACAGAACATGTCAGACAGAAGCTCCATGGACAAAAACAGAGCAGGGCAAGAGGGAAGAAAGGAGATTGTGGGAATAATATTTCAAGTAGGAAAGATCTCTGTAATAACGCGAAGTTGAGCATAGACCTAGAAAAGTAAGGGCTTGATGTGTGCAGATTATAACGCTACACATTTAATGTGATTATAAAATAATTACTCAGATATCCTTGGAATCACAGATGATCAGAACTCAAAGGCACTTTCAAATACATGGATCCTCTCTTTATCACTTCTGTTCAGTGGTCACCTAGCCTTTGCTTGAACACTTTCAGTGGAAATTTTACATTACCAAAAATTCATTCCATTGTTAGATGGCTCAGTCATTACAAAATTCTTATTTCTATCATGTTGTAAACTGATCTCTTGAAAAACCAGCCTAAAAATTTTAGTTTTCTCACTGGAACAACCCAGAATAAATAGTCTCATGTGAGCTTCTTCTCACAAGTCTTGGGTGGCTCATGAATGACTGTGAAAATGTCTCCAAAAGAGGAGACATTAAAGTGTTTGCTCGGTGGCAGCATCACTGGGAAAAAAATGGCCTCTCGGGGACACTAAGACAATATCCATTTAGATATCCTAATATATATATGTTAAAATCACTCTGATTATGATAATAATTGCAACTCATTGGGATCTTAATTCACTGGATCCCCCTTTAAATATTCTCCACAAACTTTAAGTCCATTGAATATAATTCTGCTGAGTGACAAAACACCACCACCTAGCTCTGGCTAGAGTTATGTATAATGAATAATTTAGATTTTCTTGCAACCTTGTCTATATTAAGAGGGGGAAACAATCAAATCATATTTCTAGCATCACCAGCATTTTCTATTTTGGGATTTTCATTTGAGCACATTGTGGTGTGTTTATTTAAAATATATTTTTATTGATTTCAGAGAGGAAGGGACAGGGAGAGAGATAGAAACATCAATGGTGAGAGAGAATCATTGATTGGCTGCCTCCTACATGCCCCCTACTGGGGATCAAGCCCTCAACCGGGGCATATGCCCTGACCAGGAATCAAACAGTGATCTCCTGGTTCACAGGTCAATGCTCAACCACTGAGCAACACTGGCTTGGCAAGCACATTGTGTTTTTGAGCAGAATTGCTTTTAGAGTCAATGATACTATAAGCCTTTCAAGATTAGCATCATTTGTTAAAAAAAAAAAAACCTTTATTGTGGGGAGAATTATTTTCATGGTTCCTGATTGGCAATCAGATACACACTGCTTCCCAGTATATTGTCCAGTTCCCTTTTTAGTGAAAACAGTTTCTTCTTTCCCCCTTTATTTTCTTTGGTTTCCTCTTGAAAATGCTATTATTTGTTTATTAAGCACATGTCTGCCAAGTACCTGCTGTGTGGGCAGGTACTGTGCTGGGAGCTAGGGTTACACACAGAAAATAGAAATTGATCTGGCCCTGCTCTCAGGAGTTCATCCTCCAGGGAGAAGGCAGACAACTGAGGGCAGCAGAGTGCAGTGAGGGCTCAGCCAAGGACAGCAGGAGGAGAGGGGTGGAGTGCAGATGCAGAAGCAACAGGGCCCGCCTGGGAGTGGGAGTCGGCGAAGGCTCAGAGGTTGATAAAGAGCTTTCCACGAAGACAGAGAGGCTGCTGAGCAAACCACAGGAGGATGACAGCATTATTCGGTGTAGGGGTGGGAGTATGTGGAGATGGCCAGAATAGTACAGCTGTTTCTTGTGCTACATCACACAGAGTGCTTTGGTAACTTGACCCCTTCTCCCCCCATCATTTCTGTCTCCCTCCCTCCCTCCCTCCCTCCCTCCTCCTCCTCCTCCTCCTCCTCCTCCTCCTCCTCCTCCTCCTCCTCCTCCTTCTTCTTCTCCTCCTCCTCCTTCTTCTCTCTCTCTCTCTCTCTCTCTCTCTCTCTCTCTCTCTCTCTCTCTCTCTCTCTAACAGCACCATATCATGCCTGCACATGGTAGATGCATATAGATGTTGAACATTTTTTATTTGAAGGGCCATGTCAAGGAGTTTGGACTTCATTATCATAGACTGTTAAGTGGAAATCTCTAACATTATCCCATAGCCAGCATTCATAGTCATAGTTTGCCTTCTTTAATGTAGGCAACTGTTGATCCTGGCAAGTGTTGGGAGAATGCCGGAGATTCAACAAGAATAAAACTCATCAGCACCTCCAAAAATCAGCAGTGCCAGCCCTGCCAGCGGATCTGGTATTTCCATAAGTAACATTGATAGGCAGCGATTGGAGACCTTCTAATGCCACTTGTACTGGCTGCAGCCTAGCACTCTGTATGCAGGAGACTCCCACTGCCTAATGAGTTGCTTAGCGTGTTGCTTACGTCCTTTTGGTTATTAATGTTAGAAGTATTGGGCGGCCCTACCAATCATTTCTTTCTTTTCTTTAATAACCCTCACATTTCAAGAAGCGTTTGGTAATTTCTGGAAATGTTCATATTGCAAAATGTTTATATCAGCATTCCTATTTATAACACAGAACAGTTAAATGAATGTATTCTATGCATACAGTTAATAAAAGTCTCACTTCCCCTGATCCTCTGCTTTATTCTGCATTACCCCCTGTCACTCGCAGATTTAATGTGTGTCATTTCAATAATTGAAAGGACCCCAAAGGTCCAAGATTTCCAATTGCATGTCATTTTACTGAGCTAAAGTTAGTATCCTCGAGCTTAAGATGTTTCATGAAAACACTTAGAAAATCTCCACCTGGCTGTCTCCCTGGCACTACAACTCAACCTGCTTCAAACCAGTAACACCATTCCCCTCTTTCTGCTTCCCCCGCCCCCCTGCCCCCAACCCTGGCTGCCGCGTTTCTGAGAATGGTACCCCTCCTCCACCCTCCTGCGGGAGCCTGTGTGTTACCTTTGGCGCCTGCTCTCATCTACGTTGTCATCTTGTCATCGTCACTCGCAGGCTCTTGAATCCGACTTCACGTCTCAGCTGGAGCCTAAGCTGCGGTCCTTTTCTCCAATGACTGCAACACGGCCTCCCGGTGCAGTGCGGCCGGGCGCTCTCCATTCCCCACACACGGCCAGAGCACTCCTGGCAAACACACATCTCAGCGGGTCCTTCTCTGCCTAAAACCCTTAACTGGCTCCCATTGTGCTTCAGGCAGAATCTCTAACCCTGGACCTTCCAGGATCCGGACCTGCTCACCTCTCCAGCCTCAACTTGGGTCACTTCCAACAAGTCTCACACTGGGTTTCTGATCTCCACACTCGCTCCATCCCCAAGCCATTGCCGGTGCTCCCCGCTTTGCCTCCCGCCCTCAGGTCTTCAGCAGCAGGCTCATGGGGAGACTTTTCCTGATTCCAGGGACCAGCTCCGTTCTCCCAGCTCCCACAGAGCTCCATTCCTTGGCAGCATCCCACTGGGGGAAAGGGCCGTGTCTGCCACCCACTGTCCCCAGGGCCTGGGGTAGTTTTTAGATGTCCAGGAATTAGGTTTTTAAAAAAGTCCAAATCAGATCAATGGCAGTGTAGACAGGGGTAGATCTAGTTCTTATAGAGTCTGAAGTTTGTATGGTGTTGAGGGTCTCTCTAATAATAATAATAATAATAATAATAATAATAATAATAATATAATCCTATATAATAAAAGGGTAATATGCAAATTGACCCTAAAGGCAGAACTACCAGAAAGACTGCTCGACCAGTCACTATGAGGCACACCGACCACTTCTTGGTCTCTTTCCCCCACCAACAGGCTCCAATCGCCCAATGGCAAATGGGGAACCAGGGATGGGTGGTGGCGGGGGGCGGGGCCAGCTGCGGGCAGCTGGGGAAGATGGCCCTGATCGCAGGCCAGGCCTAGGGACCGTACCTGTGCACAAATTTCGTGTGCCCGGACTCTAGTTTATAAATAAAAAGTTAGTTAAGAGACAAGGTTAAAACATAATAAAATCAGGACAGATGACAAAGTCTGAGGGGATTTGAGCTCCTTCTAAAATCTTAAGCAGGTTCCAGAAATGCTTATAGGGAAATGCTACTTCATTATAACATTGAAGCCCCCCTCCCCCCACGTACACACCACTATTCCTGGGAACCCCGACACTCACAGGGACCTGGCCACTATAGGCTCATATCTCAGGATGCCGTTTTTGTTCATTTCATGAATGCCTTTCTTATTTAAACTGTCCCCAATTTGCTGATGAAGAAACATGGAAAGCATATGTTATAGTTTCATTTGCAAAGGAAATTCTCTTATGCTCACAAATAAAAAACAAACAAACTGGAAATTGGACACACCGAGTCACCAAAAACAAACCAAACCTGGGAATTCTCTTATTCTCACAAATGTCGAGGCTGTCCCTAATTTTCATCTTCCGTGTACCTCTGCCTTTTTTTTTTTTAGGCTTATATAATCACTCTCACTTTACGGATGCGAGATTGCTTCCTGGACTAGATCTAACATGTTTCCCACTTACACAGGAGGACTGGGTTTTCAGCATTTCCTACCACGGTCTGTCATAAGGCTGCTGAACCAAAGTGATGAATGACCCCTAAGGAAGTTAAGCTCCCGACTTCCCTCAGTCTGTCCCCTGGAGCTGCTCAGCTCGCTGAAGAGAGGCTCCCGGGGGAATGTCAGGCTAAGGTCAGGCTCTGGACGCACAACAACCAAACAGGCCCCAGGGATCAGCTGAGAACTGGCAATACCCTTATCAAGTCTTCACTCCCAGGCTTGGCAGCCAAGCTAATCTCCCAGCTATGCCAGCTTGTGGTGGAGTGAGCATGAGTCAAATTTAAAATTATTAGAGCTATTTATAACAATATCTTGCAATTGTATAATATTTACAGTTTACAAAATGCCTTTACATACAATGTGCCAAGCAGTCTAACATAGTAACCTGGTCTCCATTTAATCACTGCGGAGCCCTGGCCGGGTGGCTCAGTTGGTTGGGTGTCGTCTTGTATACCAAAAGGTTTCGGGTTCAAGTCCCAGTCGGAACACCTACCTAAGTTGCAAGTTTCATCCCCAGGGTGAGTTCGGGAGACAAGGGATTGATGTTTCTCACATTGGTATTTCTCTCTCTTTCCATCCCTGTCTCTCTCTCTTCCTCTCTCTCTCTCTTTCTCTCTCTCTCTCTCTCTCTCTCTCTCTCTCTCTCTCTCTCTCTCTCTCTCTCTCCTTCTTCTAAAATCAGTAAAAACATATCCCCGGGTGAGGATTAAAAAACTATGTACAGCCACCACTTATAGTTTGTGAGGCAGCACGTGGTGTAATCAACACTATTATTTCCATTTTTCAAAGGGCAAAGATGAGTTTTGAGGTTCTGAGAGGTTAAAAAAAATCTCTAAGAATACCCAGCTAGTGGGTGGTAGAGTCATGTCATAGGTCCAATCACTTCTCATGCTGAGAATTGCTGCTTTGTCATTTCAAAACGTGCCAAAGTGAAAGAAAAATCAGACATTGTTAACCCAGCATCCGATGCTTTCCCTTATGTATAGTAGATTCGATTATCCTTTGTTGAACTAATTCAAAAACATAAAAATAAGTCCCATGCAAGCAGAGAGAAAGATAAACTATGTTAAAACTGTAAAAAACAAAAACAAAAATGGGGGAGGAGGGGATTTCCAGAAAAAAATAACAACAGAAATGAAGAAAGAACAGCTGACTTTCATCCATCAGGCCTTTCATCCTGTGCTGCAGACCATCAATACAGAGTTCTACTCATGCCACGGGCAGATTTGAGATATATCATACGAAATTCTAACAATGAAAGTTTTACTTGGGGTGTGTGGAAGGTCTGTTTATTCATTTCAGCAACGAGCTTCCTGTAACCCTGTGTGTTGATCGCAGGGTCTTGTAGAGATTTGCTCACTGTGGTGTTAGATGGGTCTTTTCCCTGGGAAGGCTCCCCTCGCAGGTTCAGGAAACCATCCCTTTAGAAAACTCCCAGTCCTGAGGGGGAAGTGCTCACTTAAAGGGCAGCAAAGCTGAGCGCCTGCTGTGAAGAGGGGCTGGAAAGGTAACTTCAGTAGCAAAGTACAGGAATATGGGGACTCGGTGCGTCCAATAGTGGGACAGTTAGTGCCTGAGAGCTGGTATCTTGTTACTGAGCCTTTTCATTTGCAATTTTATCCTAAAAATCTAAGACACTGTCTTTTCACAGAGACTCCCAGTTCCTCACTGACCTTTCCGTCCATAGCTCCCCGGTGCTCTTGAGATCCATGACCTTGTGACCATTTGCCTTCTCTGGTTTCCCTGGGCTCTCACTTCTGAATGCTGTGCCCCCACTCTTCTTGTTGTCCTTTCTCCTGCACCCCAGGGAATCCGAGCTAGAAGTCAAGGGTGTCCCTGAAGACCGGTCCCACCGGTAACACGATGCCTTGACAATTCATGCCCTGACTAGGATAGGAAACATTCACTTCTAGCTCTCAGTCTGTATGTTTTTGTGTGTTTATAAATAATAATAACACAAATAACAATGTGGGAAAGTCCTATCACCCCCAATATGAAAATGTCCGTTCAGCCGAGCAGATGGCATTTGTCTGGGTTGAAAGCCAGTAAGACTGGGGAAAGCAGCAAGCATTGTGCTGCCCTTGAACACTTCTCATCATCTGCTTTTCACCGTCTTATCAGCAGAGCAAAACAAATAATCATGTGCTGCCAGCACAGGAACAAGTGCTTTCCTCTGAGCCAGATGATTTCATTGTTCAGTTGGGCCACCTCGGCGAGGGTGTAACCATGGCATCACCTGTCAGGGAGAGACATACCTCTTCTATTCTCTTTTAAGCGATTTATTCAGATGCGATTTACATTCCCTAAAATTCGCCCACTTTAAGTGTAACGTCCAATGATTTTTTTCAGTAAAATTTCCAAGTTGTGCAACCATCATTCCAACCCAATTTTACAACATTTGCAGCCAACCTTTGTCCAACCCCCCAGCCCCAGGGGACCATGAATCTGGAATCGTACACTACTCGGCATTTGCATGTGGCTTCTTTCCCTTCACCTAATGTTTTTGAGGCCCATCCATGTCGTAGCGTGTTGCTGAGTGTTGTTTTGTTGTATAGTTATGCCATATTGTGTTTCTGTAATGCCAGTTGATGGACATTTGGATTGTTTCCACTTTTAGGCTTTTATGAACAATGCCCTCCTAATCTGAACTAAAAATGTTGGGGTGGAAAGAGGTCAGGATTTATAGTCAGGAGACACAGGTTGAGTCCTAGCTTAGTTAACTGTACGATTGATTTCCTTATCCACAGAGTGCAGGTAACTAACCCCTCCCCTGCCTTGCTCCCAAAGTAGTTGTAAGAATCAAATGAGATGATGTACGTATGTGGAATGCCTGTGAACTATCAAACACAGGACAAATGAAAGGCATTGTTATTGAAGTGGTTTTTCCAGAATGTATTCAAGTGAGCTAGATGTTTCTCAAGATTCTTTCCACATTCATAGATCAAATAATCAAGCTTTTGATTGATAGGAAATATTTACTCATTTTCTTCTATAGGGTTGGGGTTCTCACCATTGTTACCTAGCTAAAGCTTGTTATTTAGAAAGGCTTTAATATGATTCTACCTCTCTTAAACTTACTTACATTCTAAACCTTACTTTTGATTATCAAATAAAAGGCTTTGTTTGAAGAGAGGGTCTTCAGAAATCCTAGAATCACTGTGGAGGATGTCAGACGCAGTGAAGTTCAGGTTTAATCAGGGCATCCTTCAACCCACAGATTCAATTTAGTCTCTTGGGTACCTCAGGTGATTGTGAAGGGCAGGCCCCCAATGAAGGGTCTGGAGTCAGAGTTAAGACCACGCCAAGGGGCTTCCAGTGAGTCAAACCGAAGCAAACGTTACTATTGTCCAGTGAAAGGTGATTAAAGTTGTCACTTCATTGAAACAGTATTAAACTAGATCTCTAGGAATATTCAGACATTCATCCATACAGATCGTTGACCGCTGAATGTCTTGCCTAGTTCTTTGACTTCCACAAAGCATAAAAAATGGCTTCCTTGGGAAGCCAGAGCAGACTTGGCCTCACATAGGAAGAAGCTGATACTGGCATCTCACACCCACTCAATCCCAAGTAAGTATCACATCGAGCACCTTCCACACCTTCTACCTTATCCAGCATTATGGACTGCTTCCCAGAAGTTTTATCTTAAATCTCACTGGGAGACCTGGGATGCAAGAATTCCAAAGCAAGGGAAATGGCCATTCCCAGTTTACTGGCATCTGAAGCACAGAATGTTAGTAGCAGTCAAATGCCTCTGGTGGCATCACTGGCCAGCCCAACATTAGAACTCAGGCACTCCCAGTGCCCAGATTCAAATTACGAGGCTGTCTCTTTCCAAAAACAGCAAATCCCCAGACATCTCTAGCACTCCCTGAAGTTACAAAACAGAGGCCACCAAGGTCAAATAAGTCTATTCCTTCCACACATCTTCTCCCGTGAGAAGACTTTTCTTCCCTTTTCAACAATTGATGATCAGGGCTTTACTAAGTAAAAGCAAATGTGAGGGATTACATGCTAGGGCCAATTCCCTGCTATCTTTATTCTGTGCCTTTTCTCCAAGTATTTATAGGTATTGTAAGATGCCATGTATGTCTCTACCATTATTTTTCATATTTTCACATCTAAACATGACAATATGCAGCCTTATACAATAAGGCCAAGGTTCTTAACTTTGGCAACTCTGGCACTATCCATGTCACCATGTAAGAATGATGAAAGTTCAAGTGTCACATGTACTTACTCTATGTTAGATAGTGTGTTTATACATTTATATCATGTCTTGTTAAAATCCAAGCAGCTAATAATTGGTGGAGCCCTAGCCAGTTTGAGTGTCGACCTGCGGACTGAAGGGTCCCAGGTTCGATTTTGGTCAAGGGCACATGCCAGGGTTGCAGACTTGGTCCTTGGTAGGGGGTGTGCGGGAGGCAGCCGATCAATGATTCTCTCTCATCATTGATGTTCCTATCTCTCTCTCCCTCTCCCTTCCTCTCTGAAATCAATAAAAAATATATTTAAAAAACAGTAATTGGTGGAGCCTGGTTCAAACTCATGTCTCTTTGGTTACAAAGTATATGTTCTTACCTACTGCATTATATTGCACAGCTAATATGCCATACTATGATGCATGTATCATATATTATATGTATATATGAGAGGCCTGGTCCATGAATTCGTGCACAGGTAGGGTCCCTCGGCCTGGCCAGGATCGGGGACTGATCAGAGTGTCACGCCCAGTCCCCATGGAGGCCAGCCAGCCAGGGGGGATAGGAGCCGCGGGAGGTTGGCTGGCTGGGGGGAGGGACCACAGGAGGTTGGTCGGCTACAGAAGGCTGGCTGTGGGAGCTCACTGGCCACCAGGGGGCAGCTGCTGCATTGAGTGTCTGCCCCCTGGTGATCAGTGCACATCACAGCGACTGGTCGACCAGTCGTCCTGGTCATTCTGGACATTCGGTTGTAACGGTGGCTTAGGCTTTTAGCTCTATAGATGTCATATATATGTACTATGTATACAAATGTGGATATATACATGTAGTGTTTCATTTTCTTCCTTAAATAACTTGAAGTAGTTTAGAGTTTTTATATGTCCTAAATGATTTCTGATTTGGAAGGTGACAATGTATATAAGAGTGATGTCTTGAAACCAAAATTTGGATGGGGGTGTCTGGTAAAAGGTCAGGACAAAGCTTAAGTGTGGTTCTCTGTGATGTAAAACACTTCATCTTTTTTGTAGTTCCCATGCTGTCTGATCCATAATGTATTGATTTTTCAATAGTACGCATTGAAAGGGAGTGTAACCTATGAATATTTGCTGGGTACACTCATGTTCACATTTTCTGCACTGCCGTCCTATTGCCTGGAAACACGCACTGTGACTAATGAAAACGAATGAACCATACTCTTCAGGAGGTGCTTGATTTCATTGGACTGATGGAATTATTTTAGGTTGGAAATGGAAACACTATTTAAAGATCACCTCCTGAAAAACTAAACAAAACACACTCACATGAGAGGTCAAACCTGCTTCTTTCTTCCCAGGATTTCTTTAGAATACAAAATAGAATCCACAGTGACCAAACTGGCCATGACATCATGGCAGCATGGAAGGATGGCTTCAAAACACGACCCCATCGATTTCACGCTGGTTACACAGGCACCACCGGAGAATGTTTGGCTTCTCCAAAGGCTCAGAGGGATGAGCAGCTGTTGCCCTCTCCCAGACAGTGACATATTCTGGGAGAAACAGAGTCCTAATTAGATAGAAGTTCATTCTCCTTACCATCCAGCCCACTCAAGAACAAAAAACACTGCTAGGAAAGTTCAAGACGTGATAAGAAAAAGATCAAATCCACCTGGGACACAGTGATTGCCTCGGTTTCAGAAAATACATTTTTCTCCTACTTTAAAGACACACACACAAAAAAACATTTTTAAAACCTGTGCAGTGAATTCATATATTTATATTCATGTATTTCTTGAATATATTTACATAAACTACTAAAGGAAATGTCAAAGCTTTAGTGTACTAGAATTTGTTTAATATTTGGAGTATCTTGAACACATTTATGCAAAAATACATTAAAGAAAATGTCAAAGCTTTTGTTTATTTAATATCTGAAGTCATATGGCAAACTTGTATGCTTGTGATTATTTTTTATTTATTTAGTGCACTATTTATAGGTAACAATGCATTTTAGCCTCAAGTAGGAGAGCAACAGAAGAACTATGAAATCCTATACATAAAACATTACAGTTCTAATTAAATACATTACAGTTTAATTTATATAAAAATATATTCTCTAGGGAATAAAACTATAGCTCTAATTGTATAGGTAATTTTTAATATATTTTATTGATTTTTTTACAGAGAGGAAGGGAGAGGGGATAGAAAGTTAGAAACATTGATGAGAGAGAAACATCGATCAGCTGCCTCCTGCACACCCCCCCACTGGGGATGTGCCTGCAACCAAGATACATGCCCTTGACCGGAATCGAACCCGGGACCTTTCAGTCCACAGGCCGACGCTCTACCCACTGAGCCAAACCAGTCTCGGCTGTATAGGTAATTTTTATACTTATTTATATCCCAAAGATAACTAAAGCTAAATACAATTTGAAAAATTCACAACCAGTGAGGCATTATAATTGAAAGAGTACAGTAACTCTTAAGATAAAAATAAATCTAAGAAAAACATTAAAATCCAAGAAAATAAATCTAAATAATTGAATTATTAATATTATGTAACCAATCCAGAGAGTCAAAACTACCATTTGCCACAAGGTCACTGGTTATTTTTGTCTGGGTCTCATACAACATTCACTCATTCAATATATTCAGCAAATGGTTTTTGAACCCTCTCTGTGCTCTAGGGAATGTGTGTAGCCCTAGGAAAACACTGGAAGACAAAGCAGACATAGACCTTGCCCTCATAGAGCTTATCTCGTGGGGCAGACAGAGGAGAACAGAGGCCCCTATAGATAGCATGAGATTGCTGTGCTGGAGCCTCCCACCCTAGAGGAGGCAACATCAATGCCGAGACCGGTAGGATAAGGGTGAAACACATGAGCCCGTTGTAAAGCAAGATTTCATGAGCTAAAAGCAGATGTATTTCTTCCAGCAGACACAATTTCTTCAGCACAGGGAAAAACAAGCCTTAAAAAGCTTCAAAACAATACAGGCAAGCATTATAAAGAAAAGAATGATTAAACCTAATTTAGAAGTTCCTCCAAATATGGACCTGAGCTCTTGTGGTATCTGTGAAAATAGACTTGCAAACCAATCTTGGGTTCGCTCAAAGAGGGGGGTGTGATGGTCTGACGTCTGCTGAAGCCAGGTAGCTTTCTGTCTGCCTGTCACTACCTGATCCATGTTGGTGTCATACACCTCCTTTTTCTGCCAACATGTAGTCTAAGGCAATTCAATTATCTCAGACAACGCAGATCATCGAAGAGGAGGAAGGAGATGGGAAGAGGATTCCAGATAGAAGGAAAAGAAAGTGCAAAGACTTCCGAGATGTGAGAGAGTGTGGTCTATTCTACAGCAGTGATTCCAAAACAAAGAACCTAAGACACTTGCTGGGCCAGAATGAAATTTTCACCCATCAACAGGAAAATGAGGAAAGTGTGGTAAGTCTTTCCTAAGCTAAATTCATTCAATTTTAATAATTGAGTTTAAGGCTGCCTTATTTTCTAGCATGAAAATGGCTGCTGTTTTATGAAATGACAGTGGTAGTAGATGATATACAAATCTATTTGCATTTCCTTCTCCTTCTGCCTGAGATCCTCTATGTATATTTAGATAAATGACCCCATTTTTAAAACTAGTAAAACAAAAACTACTGAGGTATAGATTTTACATAGGTCTGGGAATCACTGTTCGAAGAATACATTTTTAAAAGTGGTTTAAGCCCTGACTAGTTTGGCTCAGTGGATGGAGTGTCGGCCTGCAGGCTGAAGTGTCCTGGATTCCATTCCAGTCAAGGGCATGTACCTTGGTTGTAGGCACATCCCCAGTAGGAGGTGTGCAGGAGGCAGCTGATCGATGTTTCTCTCTCATCGATGTTTCTAACACTCTATCCCTCTCCCTTCCTCTCTGTAAAAAATCAATAAAATATATTTTTAAAAAAGTGGTTTAATATGGTTGAAGGGGAGGGGTGAAGGAGACATTGAGAAATAAGGCTAAGGAGGAAGGCAGGAAATTAGATCATGGAGGAACTTTGATCTATGAACATTCCCATAGAGCAATGGGAATGATTTTAAGCATTTGTAAAAGATCATTCTGGGATGTTGTGTGTAGAATGCATGTTAAATGGGATGAGACAACAGGAAGGAAAGCCAGTGAGGCAGTTCTACAGTATCCCAGACAATGGACATAAGAGCTGGAATTAGGGCCAAACCAGTGAGACTGAGAAGAAGAAGATTTCAAGAGATAAACATACCAGAATCTGGTGATCTATTATATTGGGTAAAGAAGATGGGATGGTCAAGGCTAATGTCCAGGCTTTTGACCTGGGAAACGGAAGTGATCGTTGCACTAACCATTGAGCTAGACAGTATAGGAGAAGGAGACTTTTGGTGGAGGAAGGTAGTGACTTCATTTGTGACATGTTGAACTTGAGGGGTCTTTGTGTACATGTGCATCAGGGCAATTGTCTACACAGGTCTCAAGCACACGAGAGAAAGAGCTGAACTTCAGATATACATTTTGTAGTCAACAGCATACAGGCAGTAATCGAAACTGTGAACATGGATGAAATGTCCCAGAGGCTGTAGCATAAGAAGAGAAACAGGCTTAAGACATGTTACAAAAGGGTTGGCAGGAGATGAGTGACGCAGAAAGAAGCCAGAAACACACGGGTGGGGAGGAGCGCTAAGACAGGAAGGCAGAGGCGCTGTGGAAACCCCGGGAAGACCTTTTCCAGGAGGTGGCGGGCCAGTGCAGGTGCTGCAGGAAGCAGCTAAAAGGACTGAAGAATGCGCGTTGACATTAGCAGCAAGAACTTGCTAAGGACCCTGGGAAAGGCAGTGGAGGGAGCAGAAGCCAGATAGAGTGTGTGAATCTGCAGGCAGGAAGGCGCTCGTTCATGCAGCGTGGCCACGCGAGAGAGGGGAGGAAGGGCCAGCAAGGGGCTGAAGCTGTGGCTTGAAAAAGTGGGTCCTTTGTCTGTTTCATAAACATGGGAGGGACTTGCTGATGGATATTGTAGGAGCCACTTGATAGGGAGAGTTTGAAGACTTGTTGCAAGTGAAGAAAATCAATAGGGAGTCAAAGACAAAATATTGACTTGCTTAAAAAAATCACGATGTTTAATGGGGGAAAAGGAGGACTTATGTAATACTTTCAGCAATAAAGATTAAACAAACAAAAAAAAATCACAATATAACCAAAAGGATGGTTATCAGAGGGGAGGGATGGGGGAATGGGTGAAAAGGGGAAGGGGAATATAGCAATAATACTGTGTTGTTTGCACAGTGACAGATGATTACTAGAATTAATAGGATGATCACATTATAAGGTATAAAAATGTCAAATCACTATATTGTATGTCTGAAACTAATATAACCAATATCATATTGTATATCAACTATACTTAAATTTTTAAAAAATCACAATGTTAAGGTCTTTAAAGATGTAAAATGTGGTGTTCTCATAAGAACACAGGATCCTGTTATAAAACTGTCAATGGATTTAAACACAGTTAAGGAGGTAAAATGATTTCAAGAAATATTTTTTAAAATCACATTCTAAAATGTTACTTTTAAATTATGGCAGTTTTAGCTCTTGTCCATAGAGGTCATACTCTTTAAATAATAGGTATCTTTGAATGGTTGGTGGTAAAGGAAGCTTCTCGATGGAGGCTGGCTGGCAGAGTCGCTGGAGTCCCATAATTCTTCGGATTTTTAACCGACACAAATGCTTTAATGAGCAAGGATTCTCTGAAATGAATGGGAAAAACAAGTAAAAAATAAAACCCAGTATTAGTGGATGGATCTGGAAGATACAGACTGTTTTAGAATAACACCAAGAGGTATGCATACATTAACAACTGTGACTTTAAGGGGAAGTCACCCTGTAATTAGGCCTTCCAGACCATTCCTCTGAGACAGTGGTCAGCAAACCGCGGTTCGCGAGCCACATGCGGCTCTTTGGCCCCTTGAGTGTGGCTCTTCCACAAAATACCAAGTGCGGGCGCGCACGTACAGTGTGATTGAAACTTTGTGGCCCATGCGCAGAAGTCGGTTTTCGGCTCAAAAGAAATTTCAATCGTTGTACTGTTGATATTTGGCTCTGTTGACTAATGAGTTTGCCGACCACTGCTCTGGGATGTAAGCTCCAGGAAGGCCGGCCTACAGTCTGTCTGTGTCAGGAAGACAGCCTCGCTCATAGCGGGTGTTCAACCAGGGGATGTTAAATGAATGAATGGACTTCATTTAAGCGAGCAAGTGCTCCTACCTCCTCCTACTTATCCTTTAGAATTGGGTATTACAGAGATATATTTCTTTACTTTCTCTCTTTTCTACCAGTCTTTCTGATGAATAACTCTCTAGGAAATATCTGATGCAAATGATTCTGTATGTCCATGATTCTTAGGTTTGTTTCAGTGTCTGACACCTAAACATTTTACATTTAAAAATCTACTAAGGTTAAATATCAGAGTTAGTCTTTATTTTCAACTCTTACTTTATCTCGATGGCAATGACAGTGCTGACACGTTATTCCGGCAATGAGAGCTAGTGAAAGGGCAGCATCGCACAAGGGCTCAGCCGCAGGCCGTGGGCTCGGTCAGCTTGAATTAAATGCTGGGGCTCTGCCACTTAGTATTTGTGTGACCTTAGACGAGTTACTTGACCTCTGTGAACTCAGTGTTTTCATCTGTGAAATGTGGATAGGAATGGGACCTACCTCTTAGGGTTGTTTGAAAATAAAACAAATTAATTCATGTAAAGTATTAGAAAAGTACTTGGTACCTTGTAGCCATTCAATAATGTGAACTATCACTCAATTCAAAAATAAAAGACATCACATTTCTATTACACTTGAGACAGTAAACATGCAAATTATTTCTTTTTTAAAAATGAAAGCAATGTTTTTCAAAAACTATTGAGGCAAAATAATTGTTACCCAATTAGGCAGAATAAACCCATCTTTTCTTTCTTTCTTTCTTTCTTTCTTTCTTTCTTTCTTTCTTTCTTTCTTTCTTTCTTTCTTTCTTTCTTTTTCTTTCTTTTTCTTTTCTTCCTTCCTTCCTTCCTTCCTTCTTCCTTCCTTCCTTCCTTCCTTCCTCCTTCTCTCTCTCTCTCTCTCTCTCTCTCTCTCTCTCTCTCTCTCTCTCTCTCTCCCTCCCTCTCTCTCTCTCTCTCTCTCTCTCTCTCTCTCTCTCTCTCTCTCTCTCTCTCTCTCTCTCTCTCTCTCCCTTTCCTTTTAATTTTCTTCCCTAACAAATACTATACTGCCTTCTGTATACCTGGAGAAATGCTGACATCCAGTGGTTATCCATACTCACAGCAATTCTGGTTGCAATAATATATGACTGAAACAACCAAAAATATTTCTCCTATTTATTTGGGATTGCCTTTCTAAAGTCGTAAGAATCGGTCCTTCCTTTTCAGTATAAACACATGGGAAATTAATTACCAATTAGAACCAAAATGTTCTATGATAAGAAACACATTGGTATTGGAGAAAGAGCCTAAGTTTTTTTTTTTTTTTTTTTTTTCATTTTCTCATTCATTTATTAAAAAACTAGAGGCCTGGTGCACAAATTCATGCACGGGTGGGGTCCAGCCAACTTGCCCCATCAGCTGGCCGGGGGAGGGCACACGGGAGGTTGGCCGGCTAGAGCCTAAGTTTTGAAAGGAGACAGGCAAGGGTTCAAATCCTTGCTTTGTTATTGTCTATGTTTACAACTTAGGAAAATTAATTTGTCTAAACTTTAGGGTTTTTGCCCTTATAAACTCCAAAATCTTTTAACCTTTTTATTGTAAAATAAAATATAGATAGAGCAACTGAACAAATGTATAACTTCTTAAGTTATTATAAGTGACTAGAGGCCTGGTGCACAAAATTCTTGCACTGTGGCAGGGGGGGGGGGGGGGTTCCTTCAGCCCGGCGTGCACCCTCTCGCAGTCCAGAAGCCCTCGGGGGATGTCCGACTGCCAGCTTAGGGAGCGGGCCTAAGGCATCAGTCGGACATCCTTAGTGCTGCTACAGAGGAGGGAGAGGCTCCCGCCATCGCTGCTGCATTTGCCAGCCGTGAGCCCAGCTTCTGGCTGAGCAGCGCTCACCCTGTGGGAGCCCACTGATCACTAGGGGGCAGCTCCTGTGTTGGGCGTCTGCCCCCTGGTGTTCAGTGCACGTCATACCGACTGGTTGTTCTGCTGTTTGGTCTATTTGCATATTAGCCTTTTATTATATAGGATTATTAGGTCAACATCTTTATCTCCCAGGTTATAATAGAAGAACTTCCCTAGCCACCCCAGAATTCCTTCCAAAGTCCGCCCCAAACTTCATTTATTCCTCCCCTCTAAGAAACTACTATTCTGACTTGTACAGGAATCACTTCTTGTAGCGCTTCATCATCTCAGTGTGTTTACCCTACACCAAGCATGTCAAACTCAAAGGCTAATACGGGCCAAATAAACAAGGTTTAAGTTTATGTGGGCCGCAAAAAAACAAAAGCTTCAATTTTCATAAAAACGTAGGTTTATTTTAATAGAGACATGCTGAATACAAAGGGCTAAAATAAATGAGTAATTGTTAACATAAAATAATAGAACATTTTAATAAAAATTAATATTTTTTCTTGAACATTAACTTCCCAGACACTGAATAACTGCACAAATTAATAAGCGTAACACAAATAAACCTATTTTTCTTGTTCTCCGAAAGCAAAATATTTCCTGTTGTGCACACCAAACAAGCCAGTACTAGACTAATGACATAGCCATCGGCTGCTAAAATATTCATTGCTAGTTGTAGTGGAGAGAAATGGTGTGCCTGTGTGTATGGTGCATAAGGGAAATGAATGCAAGACAATTATAGTAATCAGTCATTGACGAATGTTGTAGTTTGTTACTAATAATTATGTATAACAGGATATTGTAAAAATTAAGCTATGAAATTTTTATTAAAGCGCTTCTTACATACCGTTATATTGGCTGGGCCGCAAAAATATTCACTGTGGGCCACATGTGGCCCGTAGGCCATGAGTTTGACATGCTTGCCCTACACTATATAGTATTGACAATTGACAATATTTTTTAAAATTTGACATATCTATTTATATTTTTCTTATAATAAATTTATATGAGGTTTGGCTGCAATACTTTTTTGTTGCTCATTTTTATGGGAATTTAGTTTTCCCAAGTTTCTGGAAAGAAGCTAAATTCAAGACAGCTCTTTTAAGTTAACAGAGCTTTCTATTCTGTCGCCTTCTTGCAATGATCCTCAACACAGCCGGTGTCTTGCTCTCTGAGGTTTCCTGGTTTTGTTTGCACCCACTCATGTGGACCTCTCTTAACTCCGTCCTGCTTGATTTTGTTGTTATCCCAATGTGGGCCCAGTTCAGAAAGGGAGGCCTGTCAGCCCAGTTTCCTGAATTCATGGGTCCAGACTGTTTTATAATTCCCCTTAGCCTCAGTTTTTTATTGATAAAAATTAGCATGACAGCACACAACTCTATAAGTTGTGGGGATTTCATGACATACTTTACATGTGCATTTCATACTTCACATAGACTTATCCTCTCTAATAAAATGGTAATATGCAAATTAACCATCACTCCACTACATAAGCCACACCCACCAGCCAAGCCATGCCCACCAGCCAATCAGAGCGAGTATGCAAATTAACCCAAGCCAAGATGGCTACAGCCACAGAGAGCAAGGTTTCCTAGGTAACAGAGGAAGCCAAGCTTTCCGCCTGCCCTGGCCAGGCCTAAGCCTCCACTCAAGCTACAAAGTTTCAATTATTGAAGGTAAACAAATTCAAACAAATGGTGGCAGAATGGAGCTTGAGAGAGCAGGCCAGGGTTGCCGCCGGCAACAGGGGAAGCAAAGCTTTCCGCACACCCTGGCCGGGCTCAGGCCTCTGCTTAAGGCTACAAAGTTTCAATTATAGAAGGTGAATTAACTGCCACAGAAATGGCTGCTTCCCCGAGGGAGCAGCAGGCTTGGCTCCGCTCCAGGCTACAAAGTTTCAATTGTAGAAGGAAAATAAATTCCAGATACCAGGGCCTCTGCTTGGGTTGCCAGGGGGCGTGGCTGGCCTGCAAACCACTACAGGCCCCTTGCTCAGGCCGCCCCACGCTCCAAGGGAACCCCCACCCTGATCTGGGACACCCTTCAGGGCAAGCCAGCTGGCCCCCACCAGTGCACCAGGCCTCTATCCTATCTAATAAAAGTAATATACAGATTGACCATCACTCCAACACACAATATGTCTGCCCCCATGTGGTCAAAGATCCTGCCCCCATGTGGACACAAGATGGCCACTACAAGATGGCCAGCAGGGGAGGGCAGTTGGGAGGCACCTGGCCTGCAAGGGAGGGCAGTTGTGAGGGATCAGGCCTGCAAGAGAGGGCAGTTGAGAGGGACCAGGCTTGCAAGGGAGGGCAGTTGGAGGTGATCAACCCTGTAGGAGAGGGCAGTTAGGGGTGACCAGGCCAGCAGAGGAGGGAAGTTGGGGGCAAACAGGCTGGCAGGGGAGCAGTTTAGCATCAACCAGGCTGGCAGCATAGTGGTTAGGGGGTGATCAGGCTGGCAGGCAGAAGTGGTTAGGGGCAATCAGGAAGGCAGGCAGGCAAGCAGTTGGGAGCCAGCAGTCCTGGATTGTGAGAGGGATCCCAGATTGGAGAGGGTACAGGCTGGCTGAGGGACAACCCCCACTGTGCACGAATTTCGTGCACCGGGCTTCAAGTGTATAATAAAAATAATGTAAAAACACTAATACTGTAGTTCATAAAATAGCTAAATTTATTAAGTGTTTTAATGTTCCACATAGTATGCTAAGCACCTTACATACATCATCTCTTTATTTATTTTTTAAAATATATTTTTATTGATTTCAAAGAAGGGAGAGGGAGAGAGAGATAGAAACGTGAATGATAAGAGAGAATCATCGATCAACTGCTTCCTGCACACCCCATACTGGGGATGGAGCCTGCAACCTGGGCATGTGCCCTGACTGGGAATTGAGCTGTGACCTCCTGGTTCACAGGTCAACGTTCAACCGCAGAGCCATACCAGCTGGGCCATGCAGCATCTCTTTAAATTCCCACAACCTTATGAGGTAACTACTATCCTAGCCCTATTTTGCAGTGGGAAAACCTTGGCATAAAAAGGGTAACTTTCTCAAAATCACACGGCTAGTATGCTATCTTGGTCTTTTTTCAGAAAATAAAAAAATTCCCCTCTCTTCAATGAAACAGAAATGATACAACAAATTGTTGTTTGTTTCCATGAAAATATCAGCCCTGAATGGCATATACAACTCAGCAATCCTACTCCTAGATAAGGCCAGAATTTTATGCCATCCTAAGGTCCATCTAACTCCAGAGGTCAATTTCTAGGCTCACAATATTGCATTAATCATCAGATTCTCTAAGATTCCAATTTTAGTTCCTACAACGTCTCTTCTATTGTAGAACTCATTCAAGGGGAAGTCATTTGAGAAAATCCAAGCTTACCTCCAAATCTGCATTTTTTTTTCATTTTAATTTCTTTATTGATTGAGGTATTACATATTTGTCCTCATCCCCCCATTACCTTCTCAACTTTCTAGCCAAAGTCTTCATCCTTCCCACAAAAAACTCAGGTGAATTAATTTAATGTGTGAGACTCTCTCTGATTGAAACTAAATGTTTAAATGAAAACTACTTTACCACTCATATTTCTTTTTATAGAACTTTATATCTAACAAATTTGATATGTAAATCAGCTCAACATTTAAGTTTTATCTTATTGACTAAAATATATATAATCTACCTAAAATTTGCCTGGCCCTAAAGAATTAGTTGTTGAGGTTTTGTTAATCCATTCATGCATGATCTGGGTTTATTAAGAGTGCCAGATTGTATGCATGTGACCTAAAGTTCTATGGTGCTTCTTTAGGCTCCATGCAATTGATGTCCAAGTAGGTTTGGGAGCTCATTCTTCCAAACTCATATTTTGAAAGAGAAAACCTCTCCAATCTATTATTTTTTCTAGTTTCTATATGTATTTGAAGTAATTTTAAATGCCATTTTATTGAAACATTTGTAATATAATTCATATTTTAATTATAACTAAACTTTAACCTTGAGAACACCAAGTAGCCTGCCTATAATAAAAACATTTGATGGTAGGAATTTGTCAATAAGACCAGAGAGAGAGCATATCAGAAAAGACAATTCTAATACATACCATTCATTCATTTACTCAGTATTTATTGACTATTTAACACTTACTAGGAATTATGCTAAGCCTTGAGAATATAAAAATAAACAAAACAGATTCCTGCCCATATGGAGATTACAGTCTACATACTGTATGATATTCTAGAAGTTAACTTTAAAAAATGAGTTCTATTTAGAATGTTAATATAGTTATAATATTACCTATTATACAATCAAAGAGTTAGAAAGTATTAAGAAAAGCAAAACATTATTAGTATCTTAAATTAGAGGAAATAGTAAGGTTGACTTTCAAAAACAGTGAAAATAAAGTAGCACTGAAAAAAGTATCAAAGATAACATTGAGAAATCCCTTATAGACATTTTTCATTTAAAAAATGTGTAGGCAAAACTTGTTTTTACCTAGTATTTGACGGATTTCTGGCCATTCTCTCTGTACTTCCAGTGCAGACTTCAGTTTATCACACAGAGGGATATAATCCATGTAATCTATTAATACACGAATAACGCTGCCTACCAAGTGTTTCATCCAAGGAACTGTAATAAACTCACAGAACTGAGAGAATTGATAAAATTTAATTTAGTATACTTTTACTATACCATATACATAAGCACTCAACTTTATTATGAGGGAAAATTACTATCTTTGTCTTTTTACAGGAAATAAAAGTAATGAACAAAAAAGAAAAATAAATGGTTTGCTTGTTTCTGTGAAACAATGGGTCCTGGAGTTATATGCAGGCTCTGATGTGATGTAGCCAGCATAACATGGAAAAATCATGCTTCTTTCCAGGATTCTTCTTTCCATGCTTTTAGCCCCAATATCCCACTGAATAAGCATAAGTTGTTAACTGAATACATTTTCACATTCTTCTACATTCAGTTTCCAATTCAAGAAAAATAAACACCTTCTTCGGTGCCTAGTTTTACTCTTATATCCCCACATTATTGCTAACAAAGGTTCAAGCGTGAGAAAAATATCAAAGTTAGAGTTGATTTTCCTTTTCTTGTTACATCTCCAAATGAGCCAAAGGTAGGCTCTGTGGTTGAGCATTGACCTATGAACCAGGAGGTCACAGTTCAATTCCCGGTCAGGGCATATGCCTGAGTTGCGAGCTCGATCCCCAGTGTGAGATGTGCAGGAGGCGGCCGATCAATGATTCTCGCTCATTATTGATGTTTCCATCTCTCTCTCCCCCTCTCCCTTCCTCTCTGAAGTCAATAAAAATCTATTTAAAAAATGAAATGAAAAGATGCAGAACGAAAGGCTCTAACTCACCGGGTTATCCTTTATTATACAAGATGTCCACCCCGGCAGCACCTCTTCCTCTATCTCTGACCACACGAATGAGTTGCCAAAGATGTCTCCGTGCATGCACTGGAAGCACAGCTCCACTTGGTAGCCATTATTCAGCAACAGCCTCAGCATGGCCTCATCGTTGAGGGCATACTGAATGGCGCTGGGGAAACGCGTGTCATTCACATGCATAAAATAGCAATTGACATTGGCTCCGTGGGAGAGAAGCAGCCGGACGATTTCATGATTATTGGCCCTCACTGCCACAAGCAGACAGTTGAGGGGGTCTAAGTTTGGATCTGCACCTGCATTCAGAAGAACTTCTGTGCAGTGGATGTCGTTATTGGACACTGCAAAGTACAGCGCCGTCTTCCTCCCATCGTCATAGCTCTCAGAAATGTGGTCAGCAAGCAGAGTATTGACATCAAAACCATTTTCAATGAGCAGTTCTAGGCACTGGACATTTTGCCCATCCGCTGCTGAGTGAATTGGTGTTAGCCCACTTTTCCGGATTGCATTTTTGGATGTTACTGGGATAAGATATTTCAGTGCACTGAAAAATAAAAAATAAATCAAATATCCACATGGCATGAAGACAATCGAGAAATTAATTAATTAAGCTTCCTCATTAGACAAATGAGTGCAGTTTGTTTCAGTTTTCTTTACGTTTGCTAGATAACCTTATACAAAGACATATAACCGTTGTCCACTGCCTTCCTACTATTTGGGTTAGTGTAACGTAGTTTAGTTTTTATTTAGCTTCCTGTTCGAAATGTTCCTGGGGATCACGATGAATCATATGTTTGGCCCTAGAATTCTGGTCCCTCAGGAACCCTCCCCATCTTCCAATTCTTCTCTGAACAACATACAATTTACCAGCAACCAATGCTATTTCATGAAAACTATAAGAGAAAGGTAAGCCCATCTGATGCCATAGAGAAATGCTTCATAATCTTGACCATTAGAATCATGGAGTCATGGGAAAATAAAACTGCAAGTGGCCTTGAATATCACTCAGAGCAACTCCTTCATTTAACAGAAGAGAAATGTGCAGCCTGGGGAAGTGAAACGACTTGTCCAAGGTCACACAGACGTGGAGCAAGGGTTAGATTGTAGGCCTCTTGAATTCTCATTCATTACTCCTCTTTCACTGCTCTCTGAGCTACGCATGCTTTACCATTGGCCATGAACATCCTGTCTACTTCAATATAACTCAAAATGGAATTATTAGCCATAAGAAGCTTCTTTCTTATTTCATCAACCTTCTAATAGTCCAATTTAGGTGACTAACACTGCTTATGTTTCTAAGAACTTGTGATAGCTACAAATTCCACACTTGACTGACCAACTAAACATGTATGAGAGCCATCAGCAAGGATAACTTGATCTCTTGTGCCTAACTCAGAGCTACCATGTGTGAATTTATGAACACTGGGAACAAATCCAGGTAAACTTTAACAACGTGTCACTTAGCGTTAATTATGTCATTGGCCACTTAGCTGATGTGGCCACTGAAGGTGATAAAGCCTAAGTATTTCAAAGTTTTGGAACTTATTAAATATATTTCATTGCCTAAAACCAACCTCTCATTGCAGGTAGTTTAATATAATGATTATAGACTTCTAATGATATGCCAATTGTGGCACTTTTGTGATTTAAAAATCTATCCAGCCTTTTTTTTTTTGGAATAAAGAACTCTATACTTATAATGAGACTTTTCTACTCAATAATATATTTGACATTATACTATAATATCCATTCATGTTGCTAAATAATTAGAGTAATACTGATAGTATTCTCACAAATTTTAATTCTTTTCAAAGGGCAAAAATTTTTAGAAACTCTATAGCCTTTTAAAAACACAGTTAAAAAAAATAGGAGGGCATATTTGGATGGCTTGTGAAGAATTCTCATGTGTAACTTCCCTCTAAAAGAGAAACTCTTCATTATAAAAGTAGTATACATTCAATGTGGAAAAATGTATAAAGTACAAAAATATATTATGATGTATATTGTATGGGCCTCTTTGGAGATGGGTGAAAAGGTAAAAGGATTAAAAAGTATAAATGGGCAGTTGTAAAAATAGTCATGGGATGTAAAGTGCAGCACAGGGAATATAGTCAATAATATTGTAATAACTATGTGTAATGTCAGCTACTAGACTTGGTGGGGTGAGCCCTTCATAAGGTATATAGATGTCTAAACACTCTGATGTACATCTCAAACTAATAGAATGTTGTATATCAACTGTAACTGAAAAATTTTTTAAATTGTCAAAACGTAAAAATATAAAAAGGGTAAAAGTCAACATGTTTAGAAGAACAAAAAATTTTGAACATTTTGCCTATTTCTTTTTGGATTTGGGGGTTATTACTTAGAGAGAATTATGATTATATTATAGATGCACTTTTGTATTTTTTAACTTAAAATGGCCATCCTATGATTGATCACTCACAGGTAATGTCCCTCGTAGGCAGCTCGGTGTATGGGAAGATGCCCTGCTCTGTTAGGCACATTTCCGCTTCCTCCATATTCCAGCAGGAGAGAGATGCAGTCAGGATTGCCCCCTCCTGCTGCCTCAAACATCACTGACGCCCCATCGTCCGCCAAGGCAAACACATCGCCCCCTGGCAGTATGAACACATGGCACAGTGACAACTGGACGGATTGGAAAGATGGGCTCCTTCCAATTAGACGATTGTTTTCCTTTCTAGTTAGGACTTACAATTGAAAGTACAGAGTTAAGAACATCTACATTCTCAATATTTTTAATAGACAATTATGCAGCATGTTTCCTTTTATTAGCAAACCTTTGCATCGCTGGAACATCTGAGAAATAAGTCAATTTCTATAACAGACAAAAGCTCCTGGGAAAAGACATCAGTTAACACTCTATTTCAACTGTGCTGTATGTGAAAACACTGGGTGAGACTCAACAGAAGATCCTAAGATAGCAACTCTATTTTAAGAAACTCCAAGGGGAAATGAAACAAAAAATCATCAAAGAACACAAAGTGTAACATTCGCCTGACATCAGGACTAGCAGGTTCCATGTAGGGGGAAAGGTCTGTGTTTGAAGTACGGCTCTGCGGCTGACTGTGCTAGCTGGGGACAAGCTATTTACTTGCATGAACCACATCTCCTCATCTAAACTAGGGTGCCCAGCTTATGTCATAAGACTTATTTAACAATTAAATGAGGCTGCACTTTGAGGTCCTCAAAAATGTTAGTCTTTTCCCCATATATGATCCTTGGGGACCCTGTGGTCCTAGCCTTTATTTACAGATGAGAAAAGTCAGAACCAGATGTTTAAGTAACTAAGCTAGGGGCAGACAATGAGTAGGTAGCAGAAACCAGTTTCAGAATTTGGTTTCTTAATTCTTTTTAAAATATATATATTTATTGATTTCAGAGAGGAAGAGAGAAGGAGAGATAGAACATCAATGATAAAAGAGAATCATTGATCGGCTGCCTCCTGTAACCCCCACACTGGGGATTGAGCCCACAACCCGGGCATGTGCCCTGACCAGGAATCAAACCATGACCTCCTGGTTCATAGGTCCACACTCAACCACTGGGCCACGCTGGCCAGACTGGTTTCTTAATTCTTAATAAAGCACTTGGAGGTTTTAAAGGAGGGGCAACATCACAATCTGTTGGGCAGAATTAGGGAAGGCTTCAGGGAGGAGGTGTCTCAAGAAGGTGATTTTGAATTATGTTGGACAGAATTCCAGATGAAGGCAAACATCTGACTCTGACCCAGACAGTGGGATGTGAGGCATGCTGGGGAGCAGCCATCTAATTTGGCTGGAGTGCAGGATACACGTTGGAAGTAGTGAGGAATACACCTGGTAAACAATTCGAGATGATGCAGAGGGGGCCTGTGTGTAACACAGTGGGCAGTGGGGAGCCACTGAGGACTTCTTACTGATTTGCACTATTGCAGCTGTCCTTGAGGCAGAGGAGCTGAGTTCCGTATGCAGTAAATATTCTCTGATGGGGAGACTGGAAACCTGAAGAACAATCAAATGACTGCGGTGGTCCAGAGAAGATGTGAGGGGCCTGACCGGGATGCAAACCAGAGGGACTGCCAAAGAGAACAGGTGAGTGGGACACGGCGGCATTCGGCACCCGACTGGATTTGGAAAAGAAGGTGATGGAAGAAGTAGAGATAAATCCACTTTGTCTCAGATGACAGAAATCATTAAATCAGAAGTGTGAACGAAGAGGAATTCCGTTTAGAAGGTGAGTGTGAGACGCTGGGAGCCATCTATGTGAAAACGGGGCTGTTTTTAGAGAGAGCAAGCTGAGCTGGGTGTGCAGATTTGCAGTAAGGGTGCATACGGTTTAGTTGAGCACTCATCAGTTTGGTTCAGTGGATAGAGCATCGGCCTGTGGACTGAAGGGTCTCAGGTTTAATTCCGGTCAAGGGCACATGCCTGGGTTGCATGCTTGATCCCCAGTGAGGGCGTGCAGGAGGCAGCTGGCCAATGATTCTCTCTCATCGTTAATGTTTCTCTCTCTCCCCCTCTCCCTTCCTTTCTGAAATCAATAAAAAAAAGTTATTTTTTACGTATATTTTTAAAAAAAGGTTTTTTAAAAAATTGAGTTGTGGAATAGGGGACCACTCAGGAGGCTGTAGAGAGCTGGGCACCAAAGCCGGATGCCCAGTGACTTCCAGAAGAGGAAGAGAAGCCAGCAAGGAACGGAGAAAAGGAGACAAGCCAGGGACGTGCAGTTCCTTGCCACGTACCTTTGTGGATTAGGTGCTCCAACACGTCGCAGTGGCCGTGCTCAGCAGCGACCCCTAACGGCGTGACGCCGAAGCCGTCTCTCAGGTGCACACTGCCGCCGTGCTTCAGCAGCAGAGCTATGACGTCTTTGCGGCCTTGTTTGGCCGCCTCGTGCATGGCCGACCAGCGCTTGACACAGGGCTGGTCCAGGCTGGCGTCGTGCTTGAGCAGAGCAGACACCATGTCATAGGAGCCCCTTCTTACAGCTTGAAGAGATTTTTAAAACAATCGACAGTAGGCATATTAACATGAATATTAGATGGTGTTAAAAGTGACCAATGTTAATATCAAAAGAGAATATTGTATTTTTCACCCCCATTTCATTTCTTATATCCAAATTTCGATTGCAGGCCCTAGCCGGTTTGGCTCAGCGGATAGAGTGTCAGAATGTGGACCAAAAGGTCCTGGGTTTGACTCCAGTCAAGGGCGTGTACCTAGGCTGGCTCCTCCCTGGCCCCCGCCCTTAATAAACCCCATAGATTTCTACTGCGAAATGTAAGCAAGCAAGATGACACTGCTGTTTCTTTAAGACTCTGACCTGAGGAGGTTCAAGAGTTTCTTGAAAAACAGTGCATGTTGCTAAGATAAGATGTGGTATATAATCTTTCTAAATTTTAATTTCTTCATTAACAAAATTGAAATAACATCCGCTGTTGGGTTGTATAAATTAAATAATGTATGTAAAATTTTTAGCATATACTAGGAGTTCAGTAAATGATAACTATTATTATTAATAATATCTCATCATTTTTAGGATCCTGAAGCCACATGTATAAATAAGGTTTATCAAGTTTTTCCCCCTCTAGAAAGTTCCTCCAACGATAGCAGTATGAAATGAACATCTCTTTCCCATGCTCTTAATGGGAGTTTAGCAATAGGAATGTTTAGATAGAGTGTCGGAATGTGGACCAAAGGGTCCTGGGCTTGACTCCCGTCAAGAGCGTGTACCTAGATTGCAAGCTCCTCCAATTTAGAATCTAGGTAGGTTCTAAATAGATGAAGTATATGACAGCCAATGAACTACAGTTTCAGAGGTTTACTAAATCAGCTCTCCCCTCTTCTTTGCTTGTTTCTAGTAGCTAAAATTACAGTTAAAAGTGGTTTCCCCCTTTAGATTAATGATATATTTCCCCAGCTTAGATATAAATATTTCTTTTTTAAAATATATTTTTATTGATTTCAGAGAGGAAGGGAGAGGGAGAGAGAGATAGAAACACCAATGATGAGAGAGCATCATTGATCAGCTCCCTCCTGCATGTCCCCTACTGTGGATCAAGCCAGCAACCTGGGCATGTGCCCTTGACTGGGAATTGAACTGTGACCACCTGGTTCATAAGTTGACAATCACTGAACCACACTGGTGGGCTAGATATAAATATTCCTAAAAGATGTAATGCATTCTCTCTTATCAATAAGTAAAATCTTATTAAGAAACAGCAGGATGAATGCTGCTCCCTGCAACTGGAGATAAATACAGATTCATTCATTCAATACCTGCCACGATATGAAAGGCACTGTGTTAGGCACTGTGGACAACAGAAAAAGACAGATGTTTCTCACTTGTGGAATTTACAGGTTAGAGAAGAAGGCTATCCTGTCTTGTGTTTGGAGAGGAAGTCAGAGCCTGGGCCTTTGCTGGGAAAGGCAGGAGGAGATGTGGGCCCACATAGAACATCCTGGGCACCCAGGAGGCAGAATGCAGAAAGGCTCTAAGGCCAAGCCAAGGGAGAGGGCTCCAAAAGGCCTAAACTAAGGCTGAAGACAAGCTTTGGAGGCGGGCAAGCCGTCACTGCAGTGAGATTCAGGTTTTGTCCTACTCACTGTCTAAATTAGAGTCTGTTGACAAATGCATTTCTCTGAAATCACCCACCTGCCACTGGCAGCTCTAATTACAGTGTATTACCTCATCCTAGCTGGTGTTATTGCAGAGCAAACATCAATAAGTCAAACCAACTAAGAGGTGTGTCCTCGTTTATCTTCTTGCTCCTATTGCATTTTTTCCCCTTTTGCCTGATTCAGAGAACATATTGACTAGAGATATTAGTCTTTCTTCACAAGAACAACAGCAAATCTAGGCCATATTCAACTTAAAATATTTTGAAAAATAAAACTTAGCTTGTAACTTACTTTTTTGGAAAGAATATGTTTTCTTTCCCATAAACATAATAATGCAAATTGTGGGGAGCCCCTCCCAAGTTAACACACAAAGACATACCTAATCAATAAATGGCTGAATAATGAAAATTAATAGGACACTATATTTGTGTAACATAACCAAGTACAAATAATTTATGAAGTAAAAAATACACACACACACACACACACATATATATATACACATATACATATGTGTGTGTGTATATATATATATATATATATATATATATATATATATATATATATATATATATATATATATATATGTCTTCAGTAATAACATTTTAAGAAAATCCTGTTTCAGTTCAGGAGTTAGAGAATTCCCATTAGAGAATTTTGCATAGTTTAAAGGCACTTTTGTACATTTATCATCTGCTGGCACTTTTCCTGTTTATTTAAATTCCTGACACTTTCTCTGTGGGTATATGTGTTTTGCTCACATAATTTACTCTTTAGCAGTGAATTATTTTCTGACTCATATGACATACAAATAGAGCAGATTTTTCTGAGGTATCTTGACAGGCAATGGAAGATCGAAAGAGGCGATGGAGTGAAGAGAACATATGTTGATTTGTGAGAAAGGAAATGTGTGTAGCAAAATTAACTGGCTTCTTCTGTACCTTGGGCCCCAGTGGCCAGGACAATCTCGTGGCTATCCAACTAGAGAAAGGTGACACCAACTTCGGAGACAGGGCAGAGAGGGAGTTTGAGTGCAAAACCCTTCAGTGTCAGGTCATCACAAATCAGGTATCTACCACTCAGCAAGTAACTGTGTAACATGATTGCAATACATCAAAGTAGCATAGTAAGGCCAGATGGCTGATGGGCAGACCAAAAGTGACTTTGGGGGGCCATTTAGGGATATCAATAAATAAGTACGAGGATAATGGGATTGACATTGCACAGAAAAAGAAAAAGGACAGCAGTTTTTTCTCTTATCTTTCCTTTGTGAGTTAATGGACTGTGAGTAGCAAATTTCAAAGCATCCCACAGATTCAAGAAGAAAATTGAGAAAGTGCCATGAATTATCCATTTTCCTATGAACCTAAAAAGACAATGTGGTTTCCATAATGAAGGTCCTGATGAATTTAACCCAAGAAAAATTCTTATTCTCCAGGATGATGGGGACATAAGTGAACACCTCCAGAATATTTCCTTCATGAGACTCTGTCTTCTATTTGATATTACCATTTGGTTTTAAATATATCTTATTTCTAAATGTTAACTCTATTTTGACTGATAACTCAATGATCAAGTTCCTTTCCCACACTTCAGATACTGATAGAGTAGAGAAACCAACAAATGAAACTTTGAAATGCAAAGAAATGCTTACTGCTCTGTTGTGGGGCATTAAGCATTTAACAATTTACAAGAAGCAAAAAGAAAACAAATGAGTGACAGTTATGTGCTGTTTTTGGGTTGGGAACAGCAAGTAGAAACTAATTCTGTATTTGCAAAGTGCGACGAGAAGAAGAAGAAGAAGAAGAAGAAGAAGAAGAAGAAGAAGAAGAAGAAGAAGAAGAAGAAGAAGAAGAAGAAGAAGAAGAAGAAGAAGAAGAAGAAAAGGAAAAGGAAGAAGAGGAGGGGAGGAGGAGGAAGAAGAGGAGGGGAGGAGGAGGAGGAAGGAGAAGAAATCCAAGACTATAGAAACAACAACAAATACATGGATGTCAGTGCAGATACTCCATGGTATATGCCTTTACAAAAACAATGCAGATCACATTAATAGTGGTGCAGCAACCCATAGCTGAATATTCTATTAGTGCCTGTAGTGCCAGCTCAAGATAAAAGCTCTGGTTTATTTATGAGAAGCACCATGTTACGGTGATATAAAGGCTGTTTAACACGCATACAGAGACAGCTATCGGTTCCTCTATTCTTGTGTTTCCCCTTTTGTTCTAGCAACAGAAGCCCCAAGTTTTAGCTGGTCACAGTCTATCCAGGTAGACTCTACATAACCAGGCCTGCCTTGTACCTAAGTGTTGCTACGTGACAAAACCTGAACTAATGGCATAGAATGGAAACGCTTTATCTATGTCCAGGTCATCTTCTTAAAGGGGAAGATGCTTTCCCAAGGCTGCCCCTTTCCTCCTTCCTGCGGGCTGGGAAATGGCATCTGAAAGTTCTGTGTGACGGTGGTACAACCACCCTGCCACCCAGGTCCACCCACTCTGAAATGTTGTTTAAGAGAGAAACGAACTTCTTTCTTCTTAAGTCATTGCTGTTTGTTTGCTTTGGGTATCTGTGTTTGTTTTTTGTTACATAAGCTTTGCCTGTACCCTAACTATAATATTAGCTTGGCCAATCAGATCTAAATTTAGGAAGGCTGAAAGCTCTGACATGGGTCAAGAGTAAGCAAGACAGAATCGGATCAGAGTGACCCCAGGCTCTGGTGGCCCCATTTATTTAACGTTATGTCCAGAGGCAGAACCCCTGCCTCGATTTTCCTCCGCTGTCTGTGGATGACCCTCTACGTCCCCAAGTCACAACTAAGAGCAACTATATCTGTGAAAGTTTCACAGATTCAGTACTTCCTTATTTCCCTAGTTTACTTCGAACATACACCTTTATTATAGTATTTGTAACATTCATTTTCTACTTATATCATATCTAGCTCTCCTACTAGACTCTTTGAGAGGAGGAAGATCATTCCACTCCTCTTTATATCCATGTTGCCCAGCATACCACCTGGCTTAAGGTAACGTCTCAATAAATGTTGTTTGCATTGATGTTGTTGAATTAATGTTGAATGTAAATATTTTATGAATGTTTATGACTTGTCTGAGTTTTCTGTTAATATTTAGGTTGTTTTTTAAAATTCTAGTGATTTCCCTGTGAACAGGAGTGGTGGTAGTGTTAGCTAGTTATGACCAGAGCTCATGATGCTTTATTCTCTTTCTCTGTGATTGCTGATAAATAATCTTAGGTCTCCTACACACACACACACACACACACACACACATACACACACACACACACACACACACACACACACACACACACTTTCATAATGGCTTTCCTCTCCTGAGCATCTATCATGTGGCAGGGGTTTAATATATTTATATTTTCTCTAATTTTTATAACAACAAGTCTGCATGGCAGGTGGTATATTTTCATTTTAAACATGAGGAAACTGAGGCCCATAATTGCAATCTCAGAGCTAAGATCTAAGTCCGTATAACAACACTATACTGTGTATTTGAAAGTTGCTAAGAAAGATCTTAAAAGCTCTCATCATTAGAAAAAAAAATTATAACTATGTGAATTGATGTAAGTTAACTAAACTTATTGTAGTAATCCTTTTGTAATATATAAAAATCATGTCATATATCTTAAACTGATACAGTGTTTTATGTCAATTATATCTCAATAAAACTAGGAGAAAATAAGCCCACAGATCTGATACCAAAGCCCAAATTCTTACTCTACAACCCCAGTTCCTAAGAGAAAGGTGATGTTATCCCTGGTCATTGTAGTTAATATCACCTCTCTCTCTGCCTCTGCAAACAGACCTGCCAATTCCTACTGGTCTACAAATAGCAGGATACACAAGACTGAGAATATGCTGAGAAATGACACCTTTAGGTTTTTCATTATTCCTTTGCTGTGTCGTGGTGGTTAACTCCTTGTAGGTGCCCAGGGCTGCATCTGAGTACTCCTAATCTGCTGGCTCCTCTTCCTTCCAGTTTGGCTTCATTGCTGATGTGGAGCTGGAGTCTCTCGTTGGAGTCCCCTTCTGCCTCTTGCCTCTGACTATAGACCAAACATGCAACCCCCTCACAGCTGGCCCCTACCTAGACAACGTTCTTTTAGAACTGGTACTTCTTGTTTCATAAAACTAGTTTGGATTGCTCCTGGTTAGTTGGTGCTGAAGGGTCTTTCACATTTGACCTCTTTGTGGGATAGAAAAACAAAATCTTAGGACAGGTAAGATGGGAGATAGGGGAGAACCCAGGGAAAGGAAGGAGATGAGGTC
Organism: Ia io; assembly: GCA_025583905.1. Classification (NCBI taxonomy): domain Eukaryota; kingdom Metazoa; phylum Chordata; class Mammalia; order Chiroptera; family Vespertilionidae; genus Ia; species Ia io. Next base: position 15,416,506 of record JAJQQW010000016.1, on the reverse strand, counting down.
ACATAATTTAGCCAATACATAGTGGTTTCCAATAAATACATATTAACTATTTATTATTTATTGCAAACAAAAAGTTCTAGAAAAAAGGTCATTTACCAATGAGAAGAGGTGTCTCTCCTTTGTCGTTTTTGGTGTTTGGCCATACTCCCTTTTCCAGTAAAGTTCTTACATTTTCCACCAGACCAGCTTTGACTGCCAAAGTCAATGGTGTTTCTCCATCAGAGGTCTTGAACTCCCAGAGCGTCTTATAGGATGCTGAGATGTGAAAGCATTGCATAAAGTTAAAAATCTTTGTTTAAAGGATATCACATAAATCAGAATAATACAACATTATACATATTAGATTGAACAAAGTTGATTGATAAAGCAGCAAAAACTAAAGGAGATGTGAGTAAAGTTTCTCAAATGATAGTATAAGTAGATGAGCATGGACGTGCTAATCAAACTGACAGCTAAAAAACTAACATGCATGTTTCAATGTGCTCTTTTAAAAAAAATGTGTTGTAAATTTTCATCCTGATAAATTATAAATCAACTTCCCAATCCTTAGCGTTGTTATTTAAATTGCATCTGAAATTGGTTTTTGTCAAATGAAGCCTGTGAATGTGGGACTGAGAATATATTTGAATGAATGCATCCTATGAGAATATGTTAGCTACACTCCGCTTAACATCATCTTCTATATCTGTCTATATGTCTAGCTATCTATTTTCTTTAGCTGGCTAGCTGGCTGGAGAGTTAATCATGAAACATCATTATCTTCTACAACATACAACTAGGGAGCAACACTGAAGGTTGAAAGATGGAGCATTCTCCAAGTGTTTTATGAGACATTGAGGTATGAAAAATACTGTATTAGAACATGAAAATTATTATTAATATTTGAGCAAGGTCAATTTACCATAATATTTATTAATGTTTATATTATGAAGAAATCGTTCAAGATGAAAAATTAAAAACTGACTTCCAAAAGCAAAGATATTTATATTCAGCCCTGGCCAGGTGGCTCAGTTGTTGGAGCATAATCTCATAGACCAAAAAGGTAGCAGGTTCAATTCCCTTTCAGGGCACATACCTAGGTTGGGGGGTTCAATCCCCAGTTGGGGCATATATGGGAGGTAACCAATTGATGTTTCACTCTCACCTCTCCTCTCTCCCTCCCTCCCTCCAATACTTCCTCTCTCTCTCCAAGCAATAAACAGTCTGGCCTGTGTGGCTCAGAGAATCAACCTATGAACCAGGAGGTCATATGCCTGGGTTGTATGCTTGATCCCAGTGGGGGTGTGCAGGAGGCAGCCAATCAATGATTCTCTCATCACTGATGTTTCTAGCTCTCCCTTTCCCTTCCTCTCTGAAATCAATAAAAATATTTTAAAAATAAAATAATAAAATCAATAAACATCATCCTTGGGCGAGGGTTAAGAAAAAGATTTACATTCAAATCAATTAATTCATGATATATACAAACTTCTATCACTTTTAGGCGATAACCACATTTTCCAGCCAACCTGTGTCACATTCTTAGAAGGATGCAAAGGTGAACCCAGAGACTCACAAAATGTACTGATTTTTGTATCCTACGTTTAAAACATGGCTATTGCCTTTTCTCATTTTCAAATAGTATTTTATTCTGCTTCTTCTTTTTGAGTGTTACATTCATTGACATCACTCCCAACGTCTACATTCTTGCTTCGGTTTGGTCAAAAAGGCTTTATGTTCTCTTACCATCCAGGACAATTTCAAGTATTTGTTGAATGGGCTGAACAACAGCTTCATGCAGGGGAAACCATCCTTTTTCATCTGCTTCATCTAATGCGTATTTGTATTTCACATACTCCTGGAGCTCAAGAATGTGGCCTAAAGTAAACACATGGGCTGATAAATCTGTCCCGGCAAGATGGAATCTCGAATTCATCCCAGTGTAGGCAATGCACTCACTTACCATGTTTTATGGCCTCTACAAGTTTCCTGTTTTGATCACTTAGTGGCACAAATCTTCCAGAGAAAGAAACATAAGCCATAATTATAAAAGTGAAATACTCTGAGGAACCAACATTTTAATCTATATTGAGTTCTGAAGATAATTTTAATAATCAAGATTTCAAGGGAATGCACACAACTGATTTCATCCACTTAAAAAAGCAATGACTAAGACTCAGATATAGAGTATATTTATGATACACTAGACGCAGGAACATTAGTGGAGATGATAAAATGTAAGCTTATAACACCGTCTCTCAAATGAGTGCCGAGCAACGAAGGAGTAAACAACTGGAGGCAGTCGGAAGAACTGGGCTCAGGTTTTGTGCTTTGTGACTCTCGGGAGGCCAATGAGCCTTTTTGAGTGGTGGTTCTTCATCTGTAAAGTGCTGGGAGTAAATAGAAATGTCCCTAAGACTTCTTTACATTTAAAAAATTCTATAGTCGATAAATGTTTGCTGCTTTAAACCTAATAATTGCTAATTAATGATGGCTCATTTGGGGGCTTATGATCCACCCTGCATGTTAGTCTTAATCAACTCATCCACAAGTGAAAACAGGCTGAGCATGTACAGAGCAAACGGCCAGTTACCAGCCCAGTAGGTCATGATTTCAAGCCTTGTGGCAAATATCTGGGGTGATCTTATTCAAAGGAAACAAAGCATTTCATAACAAATTGATTTAACATTATCAAGCAGAAACATTTGCTGCCATCCTAGGGCTGTGAATGCTTTCCCCGGAACTCTAAAGTTCTAAAACCTGTTGAAGATATGGAGAAAAATTAAAGAGGCCAGGAATTTAAATGTAATATGTCCATTTTTTTAAAAAGCTCGGAAACAATAATTTATAGCACTGAATCTATCCCAAAGCACTACTAAGTTTCAGAATATTATAATAGAATGTAAAGGTAAACTAAAGTTTAGTTTAGTCAGAAGAATAATGTGTGTTGTTCAAGACAGAAATCTATATTTGCAGTCTAAAACTGCTAACATAAAACACCAATTTTGTGTATAATTTGTTAACTTCTGTCACTTGAAAAGTAAATAATGAAATAGGCTCTGGTTTATCTATTACTTCTCCATATATTATAGAAACCCTCAGCCCTCTCCCCATTCATTGAACACATGGGCTAGGTGGGCTAGCATTACTCTTCATATTTTAAAGATGCAAATATAGAATACATTACTTATACTAGTAAAGGTTGCCTGAGTCAGTAGCAGAATGGGCTCTAGAATATACAGAATAGACCTCTGTATACCTATCTATACATTAGTTGTATAAACTGTACTTGTAAATTTGTTTAAATTTATTGTCCTTTTCATTCCATTAATTTAAAAAATAGGCAATCATGCACAACCGAATTCAACTAGAAATTTCCCCTCCAGGTTATTTCCATCTTCTGCCTGAGTGGGGATTTGTGGAGGTCAGACTGCTGAACCTATCACAGTGGCTCTTGTAAAGCTGCTCGATTCTCTGCCGGAAAAGAAGGGGGAGCATTTTCCTGGAGGAAGAGTCAGGAAACAGCATTTATTTCATCTTACAACCTAGTGATTGTTATAAGGAAATTTTGTTGAGGACAGTAAAGTCAATTGTTACCTTTCAGGATAAAATTCAGTCTTGCTGGCTTCAATGGATTCTTGAATACTGAGCTGAATATCATAACTTGTAAGATTGTCTTCATCAGGGTCATCATTACTATCCATGACTAAATATAATTTTGAAAAAAGCAATTTCTTATTATCAGCAAATGGCACAGAACACCCATATAAAGTTAATATGAAAAATGCAAAGTGAAAAACTAAAATGCGTTTACCTTTCTCCATTTAACAAATACAAATGCATTTGTTAACATTTTAATCCACAGTATATATGAAGCCCATTCTAATTTTTGAAAGCTTGAATTACCTGTCCTTTGGGTATCTGTATTTTTTTAATTTTGACTTTCTTTTCAGTAATGACTACAGTTGGGCTTATAAGAATTCACTTTTTCCACATTTCGGACTTAACAAGAATGTTGGCCTATCCGTTTCCTCAAGACACAGCACATTATAAGTTTAAAACTCTAATCCAGAAGTAAGACAGTGACGGGAATAGAGAACAGTGAACCTTTCCCATTCTTTACTCATTATTTCGTGTCTGCTGTACTTGCTTATTTGTTGATTAATTCCTTTGCTCACACCAGCAGTGGTTTGAGTTGACTGCTTTGATTTGCAGTTGTTTTTGTATTTGTGTTTAACTTCTAATGGACTCTACACTTTTTGAGATGAAGGGTTCTCTCTCACTCATCTCAGCTTCCCCTACTGTTCTAGAATGTGCTGGGCACAGGAAAGATTCTCAGACTATTTGTTGATTAAAGTAGAGAGAACAGAACATCACAAATACAGTGCCCTCTTCTTGCCTTCAGGAAATTTGAAGCATTGAGATAAGAACCATCTTAACTCCATCCCCAGACCAGAGACCAGCCCTCTGTGGATTAGAAATTCCTTCCCCTGCACAGTTATCCATTAGAAGCCATTGCTCTTGACTGGTCCCTCTCCTCTGAAGATAATATATAAAAATATAGCTTATTTATCATTGCCTTATTTCTTCTAAATATAAAATTAGAAGAGTGAGAGTCTCTCATTACTATTGGACCTATTGTTTTATCTTAGAAATGTAGTAAGTGTAGAAATCCAAATAGTACTACAGCTAGGCTGTATGAAATTATTTTTGACTAGTGATACTTTTCAAAACAAAATGTATTTACATTGTAGTATGTTTTTTCAAGGTAAAAACGAAACAAAACAAAACAAAAAAACCAAACAACTCAAAATAGAATTCTGTGGGCAATTTCCAAACACAAGAATTGTTTACCTCTTCTCATGGCTCAAGGTTAGATAAGCTCAAACATTAAGGACAGTTCTGTTCTTGCTGACAGCCAAGGACCCTGACCCGTGCACAGACTGTACACAAGTAAATCACGTCATTATGATTTTATTGTTCATTGTTCTATACCAGTGGCCTTACTATCAGCTGGAAACAGAGAGGAGAGAATAGTGATAGTGTGCACTCCACTGAACATATTTTCTCACAGCATGATATCTCAGTCTACTCAAAAGTCTAACATGTGCCCTAGGGATTCTATTCAACAAATAGATTAAAGTGATATTTTATTTTATTTGTTATTGTTTACTCATTCATTGTCTTTCTGTTCCCCCTAGAATGCAATCCAATAAGAGGAGAGAATCAGTCTGTATGGCCAGTGCCTACAGAAGCACCAGCTCATGATTTATGGTCTCTAAATGCATACTGAATGAATGAATGAATGAATGCATTAATAAATGAACACTAACATAATCTAAGCTCTGCTTTATTCTTAGAATTGACTATTTTCCTCAGGTATGGAGTCTTTCTTCCAACTAAACAAATTTGCCCACTCTGTGCTTGGCTTCATTTTTTGCACTTTTGTGCTTTCATACCTTATTCCTCTGCACTCAAAGCCTCCCAGCTGTTCCAGGTCCACGGCCCTCACTGCCTCAAGCCTGGCTTGAGACGTTCTTCGTATGGAAGCCCTTGCTGAAATTCTCCAATTCCTCTCCGGCCTTCTTTATCTGTATGTATCTCCTCTTATATAATATTTTCCCAACATCTGGATTTGCACTCATTTTGTATTTGCTTTGCAAGTTCCTCACATATCTGTGTTTTGTATTCTCACTTGGACAATTAGTTTTATGAGTAAAAACAAACTTTCTTTTTCCTTTATGTCTTCTCTCTCTACTCCACTCCTAGTCAACCATAGCAAATTGCTATTCGCAGTGGTCACCAGAGAAAATGTGTTGACTCACTAGCAGTGGAAAGCACTGAGTCCTTCGGACAGCACAATTAGACGATGAAGTTCAACCTGTGGCATTGCCTGTTGCCTTTCTCACTAACATCACGGTGGTGATAGGGGATTGCATGGCTCTGGGATTAGTAATGAGATACAGGGCCTTTCACCTATTTAAATCACTGGCTTAACTCTAAACCTGTTTGAAATTTGGGCTTCCAGGACATGAGATACTACAGACTCCTTAGAGAACTGAGCTGATCTGTGGAAAGTTTTTTTTTAAGTGTCCTTTTAATTACCACCAGAAGGAAGCTATCTAACACTTTCCACTGCTTTGTATCCCCAATGACAGCAGGGTAGAAACCATGAGGAAACTACTACTACATAAAACAACCCCCACCAAACACGAGCTGTCTCCATCCTTTTTCTGAAAGCTTAAGATGAAGGGACGATCTGTGTGCAGGTGCCCTAATGTGTCAAGAGACAGGGTGCATCATTGAAATGGGTCTAGAGACATTAAGACACAATGACAACGGAATACTACAAGGCGGTAAAAAAGAAGGAACTCGTCATTTGCAACAGCATGAATGGACCTGGAGAGTATTATGCTGAGCAAAACAAGCCAGTCAGGGAAAGACAACTATCACAGGACCTCACTCACATGTGGAATCTAACAAACAAAATAAACTGATTAACAAAATAGATCCAGAGACATAGAAGCATGGAACAGATGGATGAATTTCCGAGGGACGGTGAGGGTGGGGGTGGGTGCGTGGGTGGGGAGAGATTAAGCGGGGAATTTACATACATATATGCATAGTCCATGGACAGAGACAATAGTGTGGTGAAGGCCTGGGAAGGGCAGGTGCAGGGTAGAGGGTATCAATGGGAAAAACCCCAAAAGGGACATCTGTAATAGTTTCAACAATAAAGATAATTTTTAAAAAAAGACACAATGAGAAGGGCAGGAGGAGAGTTATTTATCTGTACCTCAAAATTAAAATGACTGGACTCAATGCCAAAATAAAGGCTGGAAACAATTTTTTAAAAAATTAATATTTTAATTGATTTCAGACAAGAACAGAGAGGGAGAGAGAGATAGAAACATCAATGGTGAAAGAGAATCATTGATCAGCTGCCTCCTGCATGCCCCACAGGGGGGATAGAGCCCGCAATCTGGACATGTGCCCTGACCGGGAATGGGACGGTGACCTCCTGGTTCCTAGGTCAATGCTCCACTACTGAGCCATGCCTGCCAGGCTAGAAACAATCTTTAAGTAAAATAACAGCCAGGTACCTGAGGAAAGGCCAAATACTCGTTTGGCATCCTTGAAGACCTATTTACAGGTGCCCCACTGCTCAGTCTGGCAAAGTTCATCGACCCTTTCTAAATAATAGTTTGCCAATCTTGTTCTGAAGAAGCCCACTACTTATTTATTCTCCATAAGTAGCTGGTTTACAACATAACTGGGACAATCCGATTGGACAGTTAGCCATTTCGTTTAAAGCACTGGTCAGCCTTGCTTTGATGAAAGCAATGCAGTCTCTCCACGCATGTGTTTTCTGAGACCTCGTGTATGCCAGGTAAAGAGCCATTAAGTTAAGGATTCTCAGACGCTAAATGTGCTATTCAGATGTCAACAATTATTACTTTACAGATGGGCTGAGTAAAATCCTAGATTTAGGTAGTGGGAAAGTGAGTGGGTGATCATGTAAGTTTTAGATTCTCTTGGGTAATAATAAAAATGGTGATTATAACCATAGCCATAAATCCTTGAGTGATCATGTCGTTTCCAGCACCATGCATAGCACTTTGCACGCACCACCTTGCTTTAAATCCTCCAGTTCCACCTTTAAGTATTATAGCTTCATTGTGCATAGGTGGAAATTTGGGCTTCAAGAGGTTATAAAACCCTCCCAATGTCATAGAGCTAATACGTACGAGTCTGGACAGGTACCTTCGTGTTTAAGGTCTTTTCAAAGCTGCAGGAAAACAACCCACTCACCGTCTGTTGCCCTTAAAAAAGAAAACACTCTGATCTTGCTCTTAACAGCCAGTCTCAATGACAATGACTTCCAAAAATAAAAAATAGCTTCCAGGACACACAAATCTTTCTCTTTGAGTCCACGTGATAAGGATTTGCACTTAGGACGGTCCGAGGTGTCCTAGATTTGCCTTCATTCTGTACCTTTGTTTTGGAGTCTACACATTACAGTCTGAAAAATAGGATCAGCATGCCAGTTGGTGCCTGACCCAAGTGGTCAGGAGGTTGGATGATGTTGCAAGGTATGATGCAGGAGGCAACCTGGCTACATGTACTAGTAACCTCTCTGCCCTGGACTCTCTAAACTACCTCTAATCCGTGACCCGTGATAATAGCAAACTGTTGATAAGTTTGTGAGGCCCCTCAGAGCTTCCCTGGAAACATGGGAGCTCCCACAGAACAGGACCGACCAGGGTCCTCCTTTTCCCTCAACCAGGGCAAATATGACTTTGTTCCCTATAGATTGTTTATTTCCAATGACATCCAAGTCTGTTTCGGCCATTCACCCTCACACTCTGTCTTGGGCAAAACAAAAAATGAAATCATTTCTGTGAGTCCTAAACAGGGCTGGCCTTAAGAGTTCCTGGAGAGGTCCTAGCCGGTTTGGCTCAGTGGATAGTGTCGGCCTGCGGATGCACTGAAGGGTCCCAGGTTCAATTCCCGTCAAGGGCACATGCCTGGGTTGGAGCTCGATCCCTAGTAGAGGGTGGGCAGGAGGCAGCTGATCAATGATTCTCTCTCATCATTGATGTTTCTATCTATCTCTCCCTCTCCCTTCCTCTTTGAAATTAATAAAGAAAAAAAATTTTTAAAAAAAGTTCCTGGAGTGGGCCATTGCTTCCAAATTGCAGGGAAGGGCTTTGTATCCATAACGTAACACTGCCCCCAACACCAATCACATCAGTGTAATTCTGTTAATCAGTCAGAGGTTCTCTCTGGGAGAGCTTATTGTTCCTTCCATCTTCCAGTGTCCCTTTTAAAATGCCAATAGCCCCAGGGCAGAATCAGGATCTGTTGGAATAGTTAAATGGGAGGGGATGACGGCAGAGGGTCTAAGACTGAGTCCAGTGGGAGGTGATAAGAGAGGAGAAGAAAAGAGCAAAACAGTAAAATTTGGCTCTGCTCACAGTTTTCTACAAAGGCCAGCCCCCAGCCAAACCCTGCCGTTCTGCAGGGGGTGCAGGCCCTGCTGCGTGGAAGGGGAGACCCTGATACCCTGAGGAATTGTCCTTTACCTTAATCGTCTCTGGCCCTTGAGTGAGGAGTTCTGCTGGAGGTCCCGAGAGTTTCATCAGGATCTGTCCTACGAGAGGAACAGCAGTAATTACAGGGCATTTCCCTTTTTTGGTTTTAAGGCAATATAGTTATATACACACAATGGGCATTCTCCTTTTCGGCATTTTGACCATCCATTTGTATAATGTTAAAGATATATTGAAGTCAATATAAATAAAATTTTGTAATAACTTTGGTTTTTATTTGGTGGCTACACACTTTGTTTTTTCAGATCCTTTGTTTTTTCAGCACAAGTGGCAAATCAAATAAAGGGCTTCCTTAGACATCATAGTCAACTAGTCCCCAAGAGATGCCAAAGAGAGGCGACACTCTGTCAGAACCAGGTCCCACCCCACAGGCACAAACAACTTTTATTTACAAGCCATGAGTTACAGCAATTCCCTCTTTGTGGTATTTGCCTTTTCTTTTCTTTTTTCTTTTTTTCCTCCAGGTGAAATTTTTTATTTTTCAATTACAGTTTACATTCAATATTATTTTTTATTTTCAGGTGTGCAGCATAATGGTTAGACAATTCCATGTGTTACAAAGTGCTCCCCCCACCCCACCCCCACCCCGATAATTCTGTTACCTACCTGGCCCCATACATAGCGATTGCAATAAATATTAATGATTGTATTCCCTATGCTGTACTTTACGTCCCTGTGACTAATTTGTAACTACCAATTTGTACTTCTTAATCTCTTCACCTTTTTCACCCAGTCCCCCAACTCCCCTCCCCTCTGACAGCCCATCAGTCTAAAGAACAAAATAAACCAACAAGCAAAATTAAAAAAGACTCATAGACGCAGAGAACAGACTGATGGTATTTGCCTTTTCTATCAGAGAAAAATCCTGTGGATAACAGAGAGAAGTAGACCAGTTCAAACAGCATCTTTAACAGCACCACTTGTTCTGCTAAAACTCTCCCTCTCTCTCTGCCCCCACCCCCCTGCCCCAGGAAACAAATGCTACTTTTATGTTGCCTCAAAGAAAGGGAACTGAACATTTTAGAAAAGATATAAAAAGGCAAAATGGATATATTGGTCTCCAGGCACCAAGTAAGATCTGGCATGTGATAGGAATTCATGAAGTATTTGTGGAATGAATGAAAAATTGGATGATCAAATATATACTACTGTGAAAATCAGCAAAAGAATAGATTAACCTTGTGTTTTCTTTCTCTGTCATACATATGTTTTTGCCAAGTTCACTTCTAATTTTGGGACTGCATTAACTGAGGCTTAATTTCTAAGTAAATACACTAGTGATACAAACTGTCATACTAGTTTAACTTGTATGCAGTTTCATATTACAAAATTAGACATTTTTAGTCTCCACTATTGATTTCCAAGTCAAATTCACCCATGACAGAGATGTAGGAAGATGCATGCTAGCTTTTGAAAAATGACACGTACGTAGAACAGAAAGGGGCTTTAGATTCATAAGTATGTGATTTCTTAGGGAATGGAAATGTAGACTAGGAAAGAATAGACAAAAAAAATGAATAAATGTGCCCTATCACTTCTAGTATGATAATATAAATTCTTAAAAAGCCCTATCCTTTGTCTTTCATTTTTAATCTAGGAATCTTATAAAATAATCAGAGATATGGAAAAAGATTTGTATGTGAAAATGTTCATCTCAGCCACATTTACCAGTAATCTGACAACACATTAGAAACAATAGAATCCCTAGCTGGTTTGGCTTAGTGGATAGAGTGTCAACCTGTGGACTGAAGGGTCCTGAGTTCGATTCCAGTCAAGGGCACATGCCCGGGTTGTGGGCTTGATCCCCAATGGGGGGCGTGCAGGAGGGAGCAGATCAATGATTCTCTCTCATCGTTGATATTTCTACCTCTCTCTCCCTCTCCCTTCCTCTCTGAAATCAATAAAAATATATTTTTAAAAAAGAAACAATATAAAATGTCCAACAAGAGGGAATTTGTATAAGACATTATTGTATATCCAAACAATGGAAAACTATATAGTTATTAAAATTCATATCCCTGAAGACTTATCAGTGCCAGGGAGAAAGCTTGGTGTGTGAGAATGATGCTCATTTAATCAGACATGACCAGCCACTTTGATTGACTTTATGGAGCCAGAGCTTCCAGAGCCTTCCAGAAACTGGCCTGGCATCTGGCTCACAGACTGAGCCTTAGGGGTGGTGAGATAGGTCATTTACAGGCAAGCCAGGGACCTTGTGACATTGGGAAGAGCGGAAATTGATCAAATTTGTAATCAAGCAGATGAAACCTGGTGGAGGGAGAGTCCTGGATTGAGGAAAAGCAGAAATCTGAAAGACGGATTCACCTGAGTCATCCAAGCCCTTTCATTATCAGTTATTGTGTCCATCTGCATGGCCCCAAAAGTCTTTTCCACTAATTAGTGTGTAGCAGCTCTGGAGCAAGGTGGGGCCAATACAGACAATAAAACAGCTATATTTGGTTTATAAAACTGAGTTGTAGAGTAAAAAATGTTCTGACTGCATCCAATAGCTACAATAACAATACGAATTAAATATCTCTAGACCTTCATAAAAACTATTGTATATGTATACATGTATATGTATTTGAAAATGTGTATATATATATATATATATGTGTATATATATATATATATATATATATATATATATATATATATATATATATACACATATATATATATATACTCTCTCTAAAAATATTTGTTTCTGGGCATGATATATTTTGTTTGACATGACAGAAGTCCTGTCTGGAGCTCAAATCAAATCATTTTCTGCTTGAAACTCACTAAAAAAATAATGAGCCTTTGCATTTCTTCATATTTATTTTGAATTCATGTTCAGGCCGTTGATTTCTGCTGGAGACGGGTGAGTGTGGTAGTTGAACCTTCGTTCAGATCCTGCCCTCCAAGGGTAGCTGCCTCATTAGATGTGTCTGGCATGTTGCAAGTAATCAATAAATACTACATGTTAATAAACATGTTAATATTCTGTGACTGCACTCCTCCGGAGTGGGGAAGTAGAATTTTAAAGCTTGTTTGGCAGTTCTAGCTCTATTCCTCACCCATGAACACGCACTCTGACACATTCATCATTTCCCTCTCCTTCCTTTGCTCTCAAATCACTTCACTTCAGAGTTAAAGACCATTGGGTAGCTCCACCTGTAAATTCCACTTACAACAGGCCCAACAAGTAATTTCCCAGTCTCAGCTTGAACACCCAAGTGGCAAGAAGCTTACTATATCTCACACTGTCCTTCATCTTTGGCAAGCTTTAACAATTAGGAAAAACACTGAAGTTGAACCCATCTCCTCAAATCCTTGTTCTATGACCTGGGTATTCCTCAGAGCCACCCTGAGAAAATGTTGTTCCTCTGCCACATGAGAGCTTTAAATATCTCCCACGAAGGCTGTCAGGTCTCCACTGAGCATTCTCCTCCAAAGGCTGGACATGCGTCCTTCCTATGACGTGGGTTCACCTCCCTCTACAATCTTGATTGCTTTCCTGTAAACACACTTCTTTAATATCCATCACTTTCTAAAAGAGGCTCTGGGCCATGGGCTCTGATGGCAGGTACGGTCAAATAAACGCAACATTAAGCAGGGGTGACCATCTCCTTTTCCCCAGGCACTGTGGATCTGTTAATGTAGCCCAAGCTCAGATTAATCATGCTACACACTTGATTCAAATTCTATAAGTCATATTCCCCCCACATTATAGCAGTGCAATGCTATAATATAATTTATTTAATTCTATTACATTTTCTTTCTTTCTTTTTTTAGATTTGACCTTTATTGCAGGCTGTTAAGATCTAATGCATTTTCTATCCCTCCAAGTATTGTTCTATTTGCAGATCTATGTGCACGTTTTCTCTATGTCTATCTGCTCCATTAATGATGATAAATGTTGAACAGAAATTGGCATAGGACAGAGGCCTTCAGGTTGATCTATTGTTTAAGAAAATATGTTTATCCAGGTACAAATCCTCCCAAAGACATCAACATCTAGTATTAATGTTTCCTTTACAATAACAAGACGATCATCAAGAGATACTTCAAAATACCTTGTTGAAATACAGATGCACATTATCTACATTCCCCTTCTCTACTAAATAAAAAATACAAAGGAGAAGAGTTGACCCACCAGTTCTCAGTGATTATATCTTTTTTCCTAAGGATTTTCTGAACATCCTATCTGCTCACTCAAAAACAGGCATTCAATGTCTGCTATGTTCTAGTCACAGTGCTAGACACAAGGATCCATGCCCTCAGGGATCTAATGCATTCTAGATCTTACCCACAAAAAACATTAATCTTTCCCCTCCTCGCCCTTCCAAAGTTTTTGCAGAGTCAAACTCACAGCAGGTGCTCAATAAATATGTGTTATTGAATTTGATAATTATTAGAAGTAATATCTATTGCGTGCTTACCTGTGACATGCATTATGCTAAGCACATTAAATAGATTGTTATTTAATTTCTACAACACACTTTCCCCTCACTTCACAGATGAGAAAACTAAATGAGGCACGGAGTGATTAGGTAATTTACCATGCAGTCACTTGATATTAGAGCAACCCAGGTGTAACCACTACAGCATATGACTCAGCTACTCTCATGGAATTAATGAAAAGAGGGTCTCATCTTGTAATCCTAATATTCATAAGCCTCAGAAAAAGTTTTTTAAAGGGTTTAAGCAAACAATCAGCAAACCTATCACACAACTCCAGTAGAAATATAAATATATTAGGTAAATTTTCATTTGAAGTATTCCCATAAAAACAGCAGAAGTCTAAAATTATATTTTATGATAATAATGTCCTCATCACAAAGCAGTGTTAGAACTTCCATTCCATATCACTGCTATTGCATAGAAATAATTTTATTTTAGATGTAGATGCTTTCTTAGAAGTTATCTGTTCATTTAAGAAGCAGATGGGTGACAGTATCAGATAAATTCTAAGGACTTGCCAACCTCAAGATTCTATCATTTAATTTGCAGAAGCAAATTTTTAATTCTATTGAGTTCCTTTTCTTCTTCTGATTTAAAAGAATTTAAAGAATTTTTGATCTGAACGAAAAGCATCCATCTTTTACTATAGGTGATAAAAAGGCTAGATAGAAATTTATTTTAATTATTGACAATAATCTTTTAACTTTTTTTCAGAAACCAGGGCCAGCTAAGACCCTTCCATAGTGTGTATAAACATATTTATTCTTGATCTGTTTTTCTCACGCTGCTATTATTTATTGTGATTAATAACTATATAATTAATACTCTATAAACAAACAAAACAACCCTGGCTTTATTCTGTAATTAAAAAGGCCCTAGACAGGCAAACCCATGGTAATCAATTGGAAAGAAAGTAATGAGAAACTACCGTAATATGTATTTCCATCTGTTTCAAATATTCTTAATCCTAAACTATGTAATAAGCTATTTGGTGAGGTACAGATCAAATATTTCATAATCTCACCTTTTGGAATGATCGTCTTGTCATTCTTATCCAGGGCCTTGCCTTCCTAAACCAGAGGAAGTGCCTTGGAGCCAATGTGTTCCTCTGTGTATCTAAAATTAAGTACCCAGTTGGTGGTTAAATTAAGATCTGACCTTGTACAACCGAAACATAAGTGGTTCTTGGCACACAGTAAAGTATTACCCATGACTTCTCTAGACTCTTCATCAAAAGAAACACAAACCCACAAAGGTATAATAAGATTATCTGAGTCCTGATTGGTTCAAAGAACTCTCCTGAAAACAAATGATCAGATAACCCAGCTGCAATGAGGGTTCCTGCGAGAGGAGCAAAGCAGGACCCCGTGCATAGAATTAAACCATATTTTTAAATCAGTTGTTCTAGAGACATGACATCTATGAGGCTGCAGACCCAAATCCACTCTTCCTCAATTTTAACACACACTATTTCTCATTCTTTATCTTTTAGACTCATGTGAAAGTTCACTAAGTACAATCTTATTGTCATACAAATTTACTGTCTTTCCTTTGGTTTGCATTTAATAGTTGTCAATGTGATGTACAAATGGGGTATGACATTCCGTGGCATCTAATCTGATCAAGAATCTTTAGGTCAGATTATACTATAGAACATGTATATTCTAAAAAAGTGAGCAGCTAATCCGAAGCAAGCAGAAAATTAGCATTTAAATTGGGGAGAGTTGTTTGTTTTCTGTTTAAAAAACCCAGTAAGTTCAGTGTCTTCACTGATTTTCTAATGAACATAATCAGCCTTAGATTTGTTTTGACGTGGTCATGCTTGGATTAACTCGGGCCACAATCAGCATTCACAGGGCCACCTGGCTTCTGTCCCTGCCACTCCACAAAAACAATTCTTCTTAAGGGTCTCAGCGACCTCCCAGTGTCTAGGTTGATCACTACTTCTTGTTTCTTATTTTGCAGGCCCTCTTTTGGATTTGCTGCCCTTGGTCCCTTCTTTCACTCCCTAGGCCCGTGGTCGGCAAACTGCGGCTCGCGAGCCACATGCAGCTCTTTGGCCCCTTGAGTGTGGCTCTTCCACAAAATACCACAGCCTGGGCGAGTCTATTTTGAAGAAGTGGCATTAGAAGAAGTTTTAGTTTAAAAAATTGGCTCTCAGAAATTTCAGTCGTTGTCCTGTTGATATTTGGCTCTGTGGACTAATGAGTTTGCCGACCACTGATCTAGGCTTAAAGGAGCACTGGATGCTTTTGTTTTCCTTCTTATCTCTCTGACCCATTCTTTTTACTTGGTGTTAATGAATAAACACATGCATTATCATGAGCTTAGCAGTTTTATTTCAAAATTTGGGAAACCGTAATCAGAGGACCTAACTCTTCTTTGCGATAGAAGAGGTTGTATTTGTTGTAGCAAACCTCAAGAAATATTTTGTATTTATGCTGCTATTGACCGTGTCTTGAAAAAGTCAAGGTTGAAGTTTATAATTATTTATAATTACTAATCTAATTTGGGATTTTGCAATAAAGAACTTCTTCTAAAAGCAACCAGCATTGTGAAGTTCTTTGGTTTTTTTTTTTACAATATGTTAAAAAGCTTACAATATTAAAAATTCATATAAAGAATTAGAGTATAGTGTAATTTTGGGGGAAATGTATACCCAACATTTTAAAATGTGGTTCAGCACATTTCAGGAACATTTCTGCTCTGATACCAATCAACTTGTGCCTGTTTTATCCATTTATAGAACAGTTATTATACAAATCCTTATATCATAAAATATTTAAAATAATGCTTGCCCTACCTGGTTTGGCTCAGTGAATAAAGCATCAGCCTGTGGATTGAAGGGTCCCGGGTCGGATTCTGATCAAGGGCACATGACCAGGTTGCGGGCTCAATCCCCAGTAGGGCGTGTGCAGGAGGCAGCCGATTAATGATTCTCTTTCATCATTGATGTGTCTATTCCTCTCTCCCTCTCCCTTCCTCTCTGAAATCAATTTTTAAAAATGTATAAAATAATGCTTAAAATAAGACAAAAAAGGAAAGGCTGTGTGGCAAATAAATGAAAATATGTTACTGATGACATAGCCCTATGAACAAGCTTTGTTTTACCACCTACTATCTCTGTCATGCTAGATTTGTTATTTAAATTTTCTGTCTCAATTTATTCATCTGTAAATTGGAAGTGATAGTAACAATGATAATAATAACCATAATAATGAAAATAACAGTAATACAATGAACATGGTACCCACTATTTTTATGAAGTCTATTCCTCAAGTAGTTCATCACCTATAAATACACAAGAAAGCATGCTTTGAGTAATTCAAATGTTTAAAAGAATATCTGTTCATAATGCTAATAAGCACTTTCACACTTGCTTATTTTGGAAGTTGGCTTTTCCTGCTGGTTTTCTCAAAGTACAACCAAAGTATATCAGATTTTTTAACACTGCCTCTGGTTTCTTTGGGACCCTCTGGTGAGGGAGTGTCAGGGAGGGGTGTGACCAAGCAGTGAAGGACTATTGAATAAGACTGTTATTCTGAGGAAGGTACAATAATGACACTGACATCCAAATATATGTCGCTGCTATCTATATATAACAGGAAATGCATGTACTGTTTCAAGGTGATAATTATAGCAACTGATATGAGTCTTAGGTTGAAATGGTTGGGCCACAGTGTTAGAGGCACTGTCCCTGGAACCACCCATTTTTTTTATTTTTGGAACAAGCCATTTGGGTAGCATTGTACCTGAACTTCCAGGGAGCAATGAGGCATCTGGTCTTCATGTTTTAAGACACTTGATGCTGTTGTACATCTCACTTGCCCACAGGTACTCTGCGTTTCTTAAAACATGTATGGGGCATGCAGACCTTTGATTGTGAATTAAAAATACAGCTCCTGCTATAGTTAGCTATACAATCACATCTACCCCCACACAAAAGGTTTTATCATATTCCTTTCTGATCTAGCCCATTTTTAAAATTATCATCATCATTATTATTATTTTAATCCTCACCTGAGTATATTTTTTCCATTGATTTTTAGAGAGAGTGAAAGGGAGGCAGAGAAGAAGGAGAGAGAGAAAAACTGGTATGAGAGAGACACATCAATTGGTTGCCTCCCACACATGCCCAGTCTGGGAGGGGATGGAACCTGCAACTCAGGTAATTGCCCTTGACCAGAATTGAACCTGGGACCCTTCAATCCGAAGACTGATGCTCTACCCACTGAGCAAAACCAGCTAGAGCCCTTTTTTCTACTATTCTTTCCCTGTTCTGATCCATTCTCCCAACACCATCATTGCTAGTAGCTATATCTCATATGACTCTCCATGAGTCACGTGCCATTTTGGGGTCTCCCTTCAAGTGCTCCCTAAAGTAGGATTTAGAGAATAGGGAGAAGTTCCCTTTCTGTCACCACTGAACAAGGCTAAACCATTTATTTCTGAGAATGTTTAGCCTGTAAAAGTGAATCTCAAAGAGGGGGAATTAGTATATAATTCAAATGCAAGATTATTTGAGTTCGTTGTTCAGATAATTAAATCCCACAATTAAAAACTGCAGCCAGGGAAGTGCTCACACATTCATATACCCATCTATTCCTTCACTGATACCATACTATTTTAATTATTACAGCTTCATAGAATGATGTGGTGTTTGGGAAGGCAAGTCCTCCCTCATAATTTTTCTTTTAAAAATATTTTTATTTCACACATTATCTCTTTCAGATATGGAATTGTGACTAAGACTAGACTCATTTAGGAAGAGCTGACATGTCTAAATATTTAATACCCCCACCCAGGAATATGGTATGTCTCAATTTATTAAAAACTTCTCTTTGAACTTACATACAGTATCATAATTTTTATTTGTCTTGACTATCTATTTATTCCTCCGTATCTTGGAATTTTGATTTCTTTGGGAATAGAACTGTTTTTCCTCAGTATATTTCAATTGGTTATTTCTGGCACATTGAAAGCTAGCTCTCTTTGTATATTTCTTTTGTTTCAGTTGCCTTTTCAGACCTCTTATTTGTTCTAATAATTTTAGGTTGACTTTCTTGCATCCTTGACTTTCTGTGCACAGTGCTGAGTAGCTGGAAATCTTATGAGGAACATTACACTAGCTTGTTAGGGAGGAAAGATAGATTCTACTATGAAACATTTAGATCAAATCATTAGTATGTAAACCCTAACGCTAGGTATAATTTCTAAGGAGTGGTGGTTCTCAGGCGTGGCTCTCATTGGAATCACCAGGGAGCTATAGAAAATGCTGTTGCCTGAGCCCCTCCCCAGATACTCTAATTCGTGGCCAGGAGGACATTGAAAGCTCTTCAGGTGATTCTAACATGTTGCTAAGCTTAGGAACCACATCTATGTATAGAGTGATCTAATATAAAAATTTCGCAGTCATATAAAAATCAATTTCTTTCATTCCCAATTGTTAACTTTGCTCTTTGATTTTTCTAACTCCTGATTTGAAAGAAAAACATATTTTAAAGTACGTATTCATTCTTACTTCGTGTTAAAATCATCCCTTCCCTTATTCAACAAGTATTTTCTGAACAGTGTTACATGCCAGATGAACTGTCTGGCTACTCAGGACGCAGCAATGAATACAACATATTCCCACCTAACCTGCAGGGATTTTTCTCTGTTTGTGAGAGGGGAGGCCAGGATGGGGCCTAAGCATTCAGAATGATGGACTTGCCATTAACTATGATGAAAAAGGTGTCAGGGGAGCAGCTTTGAGAGGAGGAATAGGAACTCAGCCTGGATCGTGCAAAGCTTGACACACCTATGAAAGTCCAAGAGGAGTTTTGTGAGTCCAAGTTTAGGGGGCAAGTCTGGCCAGTAGAAATAAGTTAGTGATAGTTAAAGCCATGAGGCCAGGTAAGCTTATCAAACCAGCATGTGGAGACAAAAATAAAGACATTCAAGGGACGAGCCCTGGGATTGATCACAAGCAACTAGACAAAGGGAAGAAAACTATTTGCAGTAGAAAGGAGGGATCAGTTGTATCAAATTCTGCTGCTAGCTCAAGTACGATGAGGACTAAGAACTAACCAGTGAATTCAGCAACACGTAGGTTTGTTTTCTATTCCAGAATCATCTCGTCAGGCTTCCTTTCAGTGCTTTGCCATCTTGCTCCCCATCTGCCCTGCTTTTCAGTATGAGGAAGAAGTACAACGTTCCTGTGTTTAGGCAATTGTTAGAAATGTTACTTTCTTTTTCTATGCCTTTTCTCTTTGAAGTCTCCCTTAACTCATTTTGTTTCCCTTATTTTATGAATGACAGCCACTGATTTGTAAAAGTCAGTTATTTTCACGTTTATACTAACAACTGTATTAGAATAAAAAGGATCTTCTATCTATATATGTAAAAGCCTAATATGCTAAGTGTCCAACCGTTCTACCAGTTGCTATGACATGCATTGACCACAACGGGGCAGATGATCCGACCAGTAGGTTAGCTTTCTGCTGGGGTCCAGCCAATCGGGACTGGGCGAGATGGGCCCGACACGCCCTGGAGCCCTCCCATGGTCCTTCCCCAGCCCGGGTAGGGTCCCAGAATGTGAGAGGGCACAGGCCAGGTCAAGGGTCCCTACCGGTGCATGAATCCATGCACTGGGCCTCTAGTATATATAAAAAGCCTAAGCAACCATCCAACTGTTTGACTGCTCAACCGTTCAACCAGTAGTGTTGGGGAACCTGCAGTAAATGAGCAGGAAAGTTATGTGAGAGTCGGAATATGGAGGACATTGTACAGTGAACTAGGGAATTCAGGGTTTTATTTTATTTCTTCCTCTAGGGCAGTGGAGGTGAGAAATCGCTTTATCCCTGGGGGAACCTAGGGTCGGTGGTATCTCTACCTCCAAAATCTCTAGAGGTCGTGTGTATAGTCTGAATATTTTGAATACATGCTCCCTTTGGGTATTCTAATGTAACCTCACCTCTCATGCTCACGCATCCTTCTTTCCATGAAGACATAATCTTCAAAGACGGTGGAATGAGTCTTGTCCCTCAAGTGTTCGGCATCTGAGAACCACTGCAGGAAGCAAGAGGAAGCCATGGGAGCATTTCAGGCAAAAACATCATGACCCATTTTAACAATTTCTCCTCTCTCTTCTCATTTGCAGATCTTTTACCATTAAAACCGAGATGTAGTTTTTGTTCCAAATTAATAGAAGGTGCTCTATCTATAAATGGTGTAGAGCAGCAGCACAGTTTTTGCCCCAGCACTACCCAGAATGCCTGGCTGGGGCAGTTAAAAAAAACAACCCTCTTTACAGTGTGTTAATCATTTGCTTTACCTAAACAGTTCATTTATATTGTTTTAAATGGTGTGCAGAAGTCTTTTTAAACATTATCCTTGAGATCTCATATTTTCTCCTCCAAGAGTGACAGAAAGGGAGAAAATTTGCAAACATATATGATATATTCACAACTGCACTTAAATAGCAAAAAAAAAACATTGTCATTTTATGAGGAAATTTACTACATAATTTCCCAAGTAGCAAGTTATCCTCATAATTTTGATTGGGGAACCAGCTATAATTGTTAAGAAAAATTAATCATGCTCTGTTAGCCATGACTGTTTTATTCTGATTAAAGAAGGCACATTCTAATCTGGCTGGCAGTTACACACGGGACCTGGGAGCTCACCTGGAAATGCAGCCCATCCCCCTCATTAGGGAGCTGCCTATTATCAAGAAAAGATTAACAACCTGTTGCAGAAACCAGAGTCGTCAGCCCTTTGAAGACCCTAGCCCTCTACTAACTTGTGAACTGCCCATTTGGCATACTCTTTGGCTACTTCTCCATCTAATCTATCCAATAGAAGCAGCTGGCTTATGATGGGGTGCTAAGCAGATTTTTGTGGGTGACCTGCTGCTCTCCTATACTACCAGCACTATTAGAATAAATACTCATATATGATTCAACCATGTATCTGCTTAATTGGCTCAAGTAGTGACGGGCAACACGGACCCATTGATTGTCTGGTTACAGTGTGATGTATACAAGTTTAATTAAAAGACTTCTCAGAAAGGTATCCTTTGTGTAGCAAAGCTCACAAGTTCTTTAGATCCAGATAAGTTTAAGAAAATAGAAATAATGAAAATACAGCCTTAACACTTAAGGTGTCTGGAAAATAACCTTTTAGAACTGCAGAGCTGAAATATCATGTCCTGCCTCCACTCTCAGACAGTAACAATGCCCAAAGTGGTCAAACAGTAAAATGATGCTGTTAGTTGGTAATTTAATTACTGAGGATATTCTTTTTTAAAAAAATTCAATGTGTTAGGAAGTTACTGGAGTTCCTAGTGAGAATCATTTCTTGGAGCAGCGTTTAAGTATACTGTGCAAACCCCGTGCTCTGAGAAGGAACTAACACCCACCTCCTCGCCCACGAAGAGCTGAAGAAAGCCCCTGGACTACAGGCACCACCTGACTATTGCCTGAGTTATTAGTAAGTAGAAGCCCTTTCTAAATGGAGGTCAGTTCTACCAAAACAAGCTGAAGTCTGTGCCCACATGAAAGACAGCACCACCTAGTGGGAGGAAGAGTCACACAGGAATGGACGCTCAATGGGTTGCTTTCCAATTCTCTATTGTGAACTGGGTTCTAAGACTTAGGTGTGCACTGTGAATCCAACATTCTCTCTTCATAACAAATTTAACCGGATGTCTCCGACTAACCCTCAACACTGTGTTTTGGAGTGGTTTGTCACCTAATCATTATAATAATGGCCAATATTTGAGTTCTTGTTATAACCGCACATTATGCTAAGCTCTTCTCCCCTCCCCCCCCCCCCCCCTCCCGCCCCCCGCGTCTGTGCACAGTTGTGCAGGTTTGCACCCTGAATGAGGATGCTTGGGTGAAGGGGCCAGGGGGCTGAAATTCAGCTTCATCTCTGCTCACTGACACAAGTCCCCCGGTGAAGGGTTGTATAACCTGGAGAGGGCCAACATTTTCTAAATTGCATAATGCTCTGTAATACAGTCCTGGTCATGTATATGCCTTAATTCACATTTAATCCTCACAGCATTCCTGCAAAGTAGATGTGATGTTATCATGGCCTTTTTTCTTTTTTTTTTTCAGGAGGAAAGCTTCCTTACAAGGTTAGGTAAATTGCCCAAGGTCACAAAGTTAGTGAGAAGCAGAGCTATAATTTTAACCCAGCCAGGCTTGACTATATGTTACAGGCCTCCCAGGTTGTGTGTGTGTGTGTGTGTGTGTGTGTGTGTGTGTGTGTGTGTGTGTGTGTGTGTGTTTTACATGTAGAACCACTGCCCTCCCCATTTCCATGCTGAAGTGAGACGTGCTGTGCAATGGCTTCCCACTATGAGTAGCCCCTGTTCAAATGGCCCAAAGTAGAAAGCTCAGAGCTGCCCCTGTGCCTGGCAAGCTTCATTGTGATATCTGCTCTGCTCAGTGATTCAAGCAACTCAACTAGTAGCCAAACCCAGAATGTATCAAGCACTGGGTTAGAGAATTGGGGATTGCCATGCACCTCAACACTTCACCAGCTACTGTAACATGATTTAACATTGGATTTAATATTACCCATCCAGTCATCAAAGTTATGCATTCTATGTTATCTCAAAGTATATAATCAACCCTATGTTTTCTTAAGGTCTGTAAATCAATCCTGTGCTTTCATCTCTGGCCAAGTTCTCATTACATTCGGGCAGCCTACTTTGGGAGTAAGGAACGCTGACACTGGCAGTGAAACCACAATGGCTGTTTGAATCAGGACAAAGGGAGCAAGCCTGAGTGGGAGCTGTGGTGTCTCCTTTTCAGCCCTCTCCCCTTATTCCCATTTGCTTTTCTCAAGAGACACTGCATGTCTATGCTCCCTCTGGGAATTTCCCTCCTCCCAAATTCCTACCATCTCCCTATAAGAATCATTGGCTTGACCAGAAATGTTAGATGGGTTTTTAAAGACAGGAGTCACCCATCTTCTTGAGTTGCTGGCACTTGAATAAACCACTTTCCTTCTCACCAGCACCCGTCTTATGAGTTTGGCTTTCATTGTGGCAGGCAGTCAAACTTGCGGTTCCGTTTTGCTACCTTAGCTTAACTTGTTTGCTTTCTCAGCAGGCTGTGCACATTCTCCCCTCTGTGTCTTGTTCAGTGGTCTCCTGTCTAAAATGCCTTCCTTGCCACCCTCATTTCTGCCTGCCAAAGTCCTTCTGCTCCTTTAACACCCTGCTTAAACCTTTCTTCTCCATCCCTGTAAAATTTTTCTAATCCTGTCAGAGCCCTCTCTTTTTCTCCTTCATTTTCCAAGTATATATTTTCTGTTTGCCTTGTATTGTAATTATTCATGTACATTTCTTACATCAAATTTTTAATTGTCACCTCTGAGGACACACCCATGGGATTTTCATAATGCAGGCATTCAATAAAAGTGAATTGAATTGAAGGCCTGGGGTCCGAACAGAGAAACTTGCTGCTTCACCATATGTTTAATGTTCTCACTTAAAGTAACTATCTAACTAGGAATTTCATAATACACAGGAAAGCAAGCTAGGAGTCTGAAGGCAAGTTCCAGGTGCATTCTATAACATAATAGATTTGTTTTTAATAAAGGCCTAGTGAATAATTTAATTAGTGTGATTTACCATAATGAGCTCCCAGGAGTTGAATGATCAAATTACAGCTTTATAAATCCCTTGGTTTCAGGCAGGTTGCAAACTAGTTCTGAGTTAATTTTTAACTTTCCTTTTGGCTACAATTATCCATTAAGCCCACAGGCTAAAGTCAGGCAGAGATTAAATAGAAGGAAAAATTATAGAATTTTAGTTTGCATGGAAGTGAATTGGTAATAAAAAAGAACTCAGAGAACAAATGTAACTAATATAACATCTGCCATGAGTATATAACAATATAGAAATTTAACAATTCATATTTATTTAAAAAATAAATGTATGAACCTTATTCTTCGATCCTAAGATGATATATATCAGGCGTCCTCAAACTACGGCCCGCGGGCCACATGCGGGTGTTTTTGCTGTTTTGTTTTTTTACTTCAAAATAAGATATGTGCAGTGTGCATAGGAATTTGTTCATAGTTTTTTTTTAAACTATAGTCCGGCCCTCCAATGGTCTGAGGGTCAGTGAACTGGCCCCCTGTTTAAAAAGTTTGAGGACCCCTGATATATATACTTGCTCAAATTACTGCAGTGGTTTCCAAACCTTCTTTCTTCTATTCTTTCCCTGCTCCAATCCATTCTCCCAATACCAACTGGAGTCGTCTTTTAAAGTCAGAATTTTAAAAGTGTGTATCAGATAGTATTTAAACTGTTTTCCTCTCTGCCTTTACCTCAGCCACAGTCCTGTCACAGAACTTTCTCTCCTCATACTGTTGTATCGCAAATCAGCGAGCTGGACAAGATGCCTAATGAGCCAATTAGTTAGGAGTCATCTTAATTGCGCGCAGGTTCAGAGCAGATCACCTCTGTCAAATTCTGAACAAACACAGGAGGGAGTATTTCCTTTTTATATCCTTCTAGTTCTTTGTGTAAAACAGCTTGTAATCTTGAATACATATTATATCTAATCAAACACCTGTAACCTTGGATGAACAAACACTTGGCAGAATATGTAAATTAATATAGTGTATCAGCCCCTTTAGATGGCTAGCTTGCAAGGTCAGACAATTAAGTTTATCTTTTCTACCCAAGCAAAAAAACAAAGTTATTTTACAGTCTAAAAATAACAGAGTTGGCCTACGGAATAAGAGACTGCCTAAGAATAACAGAGTATTCAAACAGCAGTTTTTCCAAAGGAGGGACCACTATGCTTCAATACTTTTGCCTATTCTGTTCCCTTTGCCTGGAACACTCTAGCTAGTTTTTATATGACTGGATCCTTCTCTTTCTTGATGTCTCAGAACAACTGTCACCTTCTCAGAAATGTTTTCCTGCACTCTTAACTATCATAGCACATAGCTCATTCATTTTTCTTTAAAAAAAATAACATTTGTTAATTTTAGTTATTAATTGGTTTACTTGTTTACTGTGTGTCCAACCACTAGAACGAAGCTCCTTAATGATTGAGACCTGTCAATCTGGTTCATTGACAGGACGCTAGGACTTATAGCAGTTTCTGATGCAAAGTAAGGACTCAATATATATTTACTGTTGTTTCTGCTGTTTTTCCAGTTTTAAAGAATGATTATATGCTTCATCTCCAATTTCTGAAGTTCCATCTCTAAGTTAGCTATTGTCTCCCACCTCCATTTTATCTTGATTATTTTATTTTACTTAATTTGTTATTTAATATTGGATGAAGCTAGTTAAAATACAATATCAACGTTTACGATATATTTTCATCTTTTCTTTTACCTAATTTTATCTATTTCCAAATTCTATTAAGGTATTAGTTTTTAAAAAATATATATGTTTTTTATTGGTTTTTAGAGAAAGAGGAAGGGAGAGGAATAGAGAGAGAGAAACGAGGACTGGCGCTGCCTCCTGCACGTCCCCTAGTGGGGATGGAGCCTGCAACCCAGACATGTGCCCTGACTGGGAATCGACCCAGTGACCTCTTTGTTTATGGGTCCATGCTCAACCACTGAGCAACACTGGCCGGACTGTTAAGGTATGAATTTTTAAAATAATCATCTTATTACCATTGTATTAGTATATTATTACCATTTATGTAAATAAATACTTATTTATTTTAGTCTCATAAAATAGTTTTCATCTCCTTAAACGAACTGAGTTACAGCCCAATTTAGAAAGGTTCCAAAACCCATCATATGGGAAACACGTTATCTGGTTATGGACCATTGAGCATATACAGAGAAGACAGGAAAAAATCCAAATGGTTTTGAATGTGCCTGATATGAATGGAGGCACAACAGGTGGATAATACCCAAACTGTTACTATTTTAATATGTCACTCTGTTCTAAGAACTAACCTGAGCAGGTGATTTTCTTTGTTGCCAAGTTTGGGAGAGAAAAGAATACCCCCCGAGTGGGCATTACTTTCACCTCTGCTTCCTGCTCAGGGGAAACTGGCTAAGGCGGTACTCACGCCCCCTCGGATTTCCGGAATGAGGCCCTCATACCCTGAAAATTGGAATGCTTTTTTCCTTTTCAGTCGTTCGGTCTCATGCCTTCCTCAGGTAAAGGTTCCCTCAGCATAGCTCCAGAACCGTACGGTGCAGGGAAACATTCCAACTACCTAACTTCGGTAAGATCCAGCCCTCCGCAAAAGAGCCTTGAGCCATGACAAAGTAGTGTAAGAGGTCCTAACGCTTCTAGTTACTTAATTTTGGAGAAATGAGCTCTTCTTAATAGGCTAGAAGTCCTGTAAAGCAAATTGTATAAAAGATGAGATCCAGATTGTAGCTCTAAGTCACCAGGCCTGCTAACGTTATTTACAGAACTTCCCAACATCTTCCTTCCTGACTCTTTAAACATTTAGCCCTCTGGGGACTCTCTTCCAACTGGAAATATGGCGCATTTGATGCCCCTACTCCTCACATTCCCCAATTCCCTTCTGATATCACAGAGGTGAAGGTTGATTTCCTATTGTAGCTAATTCTACCACTACCTAGCTCCCACACCTCTGCAAAGGAGTTGGCTCAGGAAAACTAGACATTTTCCCACCACATCTTCCTGGTTAAGCTACGCAGTACCATGGCTAGGGTCAGCTAGGTCTGTTAGCCGTGGTGTCTTTAGCAAATATGGTACAGCAAAAGCCTGAACTCAGGATTACACCAAGGGAAAATATATGCATCTTTTATAATCACATGATTCTACAGTCTAGAACACCCCCCACAATGACGAAAATTCTTAGAATCTGGAAGGACAGGGAACAAGGACTGTGACCTCATAAACTCCTGTTCATCTAAATTCCAGTGATGATTTCAGCATTATCTGGTTTGAAAAATAGGGTATTTCCTCCCAATCCTAATGGGGTGTCCTGTATCTAACCGAGTGTGTCCAAATAAGTATGTCACCTTTGTAGGAGCAAATGGTATATCAGATGGTTTGTTCTAGTTGCATAGTTTCTTTACATTTTGTATGTTATATATTTTGTGGGGTGTTACATATACATCCATGCACATGTGTATCGTTAAAATGCCATCAATACATCATGCACATTGGTTAATACTAGTATATATATATATATATCCTCTGTCCAGAATTGTCATTGTGGATGACTTAAATACTAGAAGTTGGAAATTACGATGAAAGTTATGGTAAAGTCTAATTCTTGGGTAATATGAACTGGAAAGGTTATATCCATGGCTCATGTTTCTAGAGACAGCTATCCTAAATGGAAGAGAGGAGCATATGATCAAAAAATTACCCAGTGTTAGTTTACAGGGTTGCTGTAACAAAATACCAAAACCGAGTGGCTTACATAGGATAAAAGTGTTAACTCACCCATCGAAGGCTGGAAGTTTGAGATTAAGTTGTCAGCAGGGTTGGTTTCTTTTAAGGGCTGAGAGAATCTGTTGCACGCTCCTCTTCTAATTTCTAGTGGGTTTTTTTGTTGTTGTTTGTTTGTTTGTTTTTGCAATCTTTGGTGTTCCTTGGCTTGTAGAAATATCATCCCGAGCTCTGCCTTCATCTTTTCATGGCATTCTCCCTGTATGCATGTCTCCCTGTCCAAATTTTCCCCATTTATAAGAATATCAGTCATATTGGACAGGGCCCACTCTAATGACCTCACCTCAACAAATCACATTTGCAATCACCATATTTCCAAATAAGCTCACATTCTGAGGTGGTGGGGTTTAGGACTTCAACATATGAAGTTGAGTGTGGACATAATTCAACCCATAACACTCAATTATAGGTTTTAACATACCTTCAACTAATATTTGTAAAATTATTCCCCAAAGTGATTATACTGGTTCACTCCCACCAGCAGTGTATGAGTGTTCCTGTTGCTCCACATCCTTGCCAACACTTGCTATTGTCAGTCTTTCATTTTAGTCCATAAAATTATGATTATTTTCCATTTACTAAATTATTAGAGAGCTTGAGTCCTTTTCATGTTTATAGAGTGTTCCTGTTTCCATTTTTGTCAATTGCCTATTAATTTCTTTTGCCTTTTTTTCTATCATATTTACTAAAAACATATGTATTGAATGCCTATTATGTACCAGATATTATTTTAGGCACCTGAGATATGGTAGGACATAATTTCCATTCACATATGGTTTATATTCTAGAAAGAATGATATAAAAATCCAATATAGGGTAATTAGATAGCATATTAGGTGATAAGGGCTGAAGAAAACTAAAGCAGAAACCTGGCTGGTGTGGCTCAGTTGGTTGGGTGTTGTCCTGTACACCAGAAGATTGCTGGGTTTGATTCCTGGTCAGGGCACATGCCTGGGTTGTGGCTTACTCCCTGGTGGGGGGCTTTGCAGGAGGCAGCCAATCAATGTTCCACTCTTGCATCAGTGTTTCTCTTCTTCCTCTCACTTCCTCTCTAAAAAGCAATACAAATATATATATATTTTAAAGAAAAGTGAAGTGGAGAAGAAGGTAAAGTGCCTTTGTGGTGACTTGCAATCTAAAATCTCAGGGCCAGGTCAAGCCATATTGAGAAGGTAATACTTTGCAGAAATACTTGAAAGAAGTGAGAGAGCCAGCCATGTGCCCAACTGGTGGAGGGATTTTTCAAGAAAAGGGTTGGAAGAGCATGGGAAGGGGAATGGGAGGTTAGGTCTGAGAGGTGAGGGGCAGAAGGGGCAATCTCGTGCAGAACCTCATAGGTGGGTGTTAGGACTTTGGCTTTTACACTTCAGTGAAAAATCATGGGGGAATTTTGAGCAAAGTGCTTTCTAAAAGAATTCTTCTAGGTACTAGGTTGAGTATAATAATACCAAAATTAAAAATTAATAGCAATCCTGTGTGTAGTGCTTTGTTCCATGCACTGAGCCAGGAACTTTACATATATTAACTCATTTAATATATCCCAGACAGGCAGGGAGACCTGTTCAGCTTACTAGTTCTTTTCCAACTGATTTATAGGAATTCTTTATGTGTTCTAGGTACTGCTTATCTTTTGGTGATTATATGTGGTTGCAAATATCTTCTCCCCTTTTGTGGGGTGTTTTACTATTTAAATTATGACTTTTGCTATTCAGGATATACATAATTTCTCTCTTGTGCTTTTCTCTCATTAACTTTTTAGTAAACGCCTTCTTTAACTCGAGTCACCCGCAATTTTTGGTTAGTTATTTCCTCTTCTACCTGCTACCATAACACTTAGAACAAAACTCTTTTGGAACACTAACATTACCTAGTATTGCATGTCTTCATCATTGTTCTGTGAATTCCAGGCTGTGAGACCCTGTCTTAGAAATGATGTCCCAGTAACTAGCATGTGCTCCATAAATGTTTGTAGAGGTAAGTGGGGGAGGGATCGGGAATCACTTCACCTGGGGAAATGATAAAATGATGATGTGCTTCAAGGGAGTGGAAAGGAGAAGAAAGGGGTTGCGATGGGAAACGCAACTGCTTACTGCACAGCGAAGAGGCTCAAAATCCTGAGAACACTGGCATACTTGTACGAATTAACCTCTGCAGTTCAGCCGTCACTGAGACAGCTCCACGACCACCCTCATTTTACTGACCCCACTGTGGCAGGGACGTGAGGGAATTCGCCAAAGGTTAGGCAGAGTGCAGGTTCCTAGAATGGCGACTCTCAATATTTTAGTTGCTTGGAGTATTTCCCTCAACCTTTGGGCCATCGTCAGCGGAGGAAGGGACAGGAACCGAAGGTAAGGCACCTAACACAAACCCCGGTCCCCAGCGGCCGGGATTAGACGCCGGTATACTCACTGCGCGTGCGTCAATTTTCCCTTTTGGAGCGAGCGGGCTTTGGCGGTCCTGAGGGGGAGGAGCCACGCTGTTTCCTAGGTGACGGAGCGGCGTCGGTGGTGGATTGAGCGGGTCTGAGCGAGCTTCCCAGAGGGCTGCGCGCGCTCGGCGGTCGGCGCCGTCATGGCGAGCTTGCTGAAGAAGGTGAGGCGGGCCGAGGTCACTGAACTCGGGCGGTGGGGCAGTCAGCCCGACAGCCCCCCTGTTCGGCGGGTGGCGGAACCGGCGCGGGCTGGGCGGGGCGTGGGCGCTGGGTCTGCTCTGCCCGCGGGGGGCAGAAGGAAGCTCGGAGCTGGCGGCATCGAGGGGCCGGTGGCTGGGTGGAGGCCAGCTTTCCCCCGGGGATTGGTGGTTTTGCTTTTCCTCGGCGTGGTGGGCGCGCGGAGTTTTCAACGGCGGGAATCGCGTTTTGTTTTTGAACAGACTACCGGCCTTGTGGGATTGGCTGTGAGCGACACTCCGCACGAGGTGGGTACCTCTCTTCTGGCTCCCTCCTGAGTTCCCAAGGACGACTGCCACCCGGCGACCTTGTTCCCCGAAAGGTTAATGCAGTGGGGACATCCCAGCCCCGAATGACAACTCCTCCTGAGCTCTTGCGACAAGCGCGCTGTCCACTTTGTTGATGCGGTGCCACAGCAGTGTCCCTTAAATGGTAAAAAGAGATAGGTAGGGCATAGTCAGGAAGAAGAAATCACAGCTAGAGTTAAATGTTTCTTTAAAAAAACAGTTGTGAGTCTTTTTTTTTTTTTTTTTAAGCTGTGAAACTTTTTTAAAGTGTTCCATTTTAATTTTTGGTGGTGTTTTAAAAATAGAAATGTGTATGATTTGTCTTTTCAGAGGTTAAAGCTGTTGTACACAAAGATTCTTGATGTTCTTGAGCAAATCCCTAGAAATGCAGCATATAGAAAATATACAGAAGAGATTACAAATGAGAGGCTGGATATGGTTAAAGCGGTAAGTAGCTGACTTAATTTTGCTTGCTTGGATTTATGTATCCAATGCAACATTTAACAACAACAACAAAAATGCAGTTGCTTATTTTTTTGCATATTCTACTCACTTTCCTCTTATTTCTATTCTTTTTCCTTCCATCCTTTTCTTTCATTCATCAAACACCTGTTTACTGAGAGCTTTCTATATGCAAGGCCCTATAAATGCTGGAGTAAAGGAAGAAGATCAAGTCCATTTCCTAAGTTAACACTGTACCTGTTTCTTTTACCTCTCTTTCCTATCCAGTCCTTTATTGATCTTTTATTTTTTAACCTGTAGATACATCAGTCTTCTTCCTTTTTTTTTCTAGTTTCAGAGTAGAGAATGAAAACAAAACAAAAAATGTGTGTTGTATTTAAAGAAAACTCAGAAGTAACTCTTAAAAAGTGTGTTGTTGCAAAAAGAAGAGGACCAAATTAGTCACTTAACTACAACATTTTATTGAGCATTTTAAGGACTGGATGTGTGTGTCCCCTTAGAATTTATATGTTGAAGCCCTGTGAGGTTCCTGTGGCTGGGACCTCTGTGGAAGTCATAAGATTAATGAGGTGATACGACTGGTACTCTGATCCAGAAGAATTAGTGTCCTTAGAAGAAGAGACACCAGAGTGCCTCATGAGGACACAGTGAGAAGGTGGCTATCTGCAAGCTAGGAAGATAGCTTTCACAAGAAAGCTACCCTGCCGGACCTTGATCTTGGACTTTCAGTCGCCAGAACTGTGAGAAAGTAAATTTCTGTTGCTTAAGCCACCCAATCCATGGTATTTTATAGGGAGCCCGAGCAGACTAATATAAGCATGTAACAGCTTCCAAATTGAAGGCTCTAGACAGTAGACCACTATTGATTCTTTTATACCAAACTATATTACACTATTGTCAAATTTCCACACTAGCACTTACTTCATGAACTTTTGCAGTTATCCAAAATTGTGTTCATAGACTCCAGAAGTCATTGACATATATGCAATAAAGAGTCTAATATAAAGAACTTTTATCGTTTCCTTAGGTGTACAACAAAACAATGCAATTTGATTTGGAACTTTTACTCTTAGCTTGGTAATTGTGGAATTGATTTAATTGTGGAGATTAAAGTCTCTAAAGGGGAAATTAACACTTCTTTTAATTTTTCTTAAGGAAAATGGGCTTATGTATTTTTTCCCATTACAGAGTAAGAAATTTCCCTTTTTCCTTCCATAAGGTGAATGTCTTCAACTCTATTTTATTCTTTCTCTGCTTTCCTTCTCAGAGAGTCTTAAAATGTAGTTGTATTGTTCCTATCTTAAAAGAAAAAGAAAACTGTTTTTATATTTTCCTTTACTTTTGCCCTGTTTCTCTTTTCTCTCACACCCACTGTCAAGTGAAGAGTTCACTGTCATTTCTTTCACTTATTCTAAAATCGTTTTCCCTGGCCTGTGCTATTTCAGTTGCCTTTTAATTGATGGGTCTACAATTCTCCATTATTGTATATCCTACACTGCCAGTACAGTGCTATTTTTCAATATGTGAATTACAGTGTCCTTCTCCTTAAAAACTTTACCATGGTTTTCTGTCAGTGTTGCTCAAAGACTGAGTTTATAGGTTTATGCTGAGCTGTCTAAGGAAACTCAACTTTCTATCTTTATCTGCATGATTTTGATGGACAGTCAGGTTTGGAACCACTGGCTTACATGATAAAGTCCTCAGATGGATGGAAGGCCCCCAAGGTCTGGCTCTAGGTTATCCTCCCAATCTTATCTTACTGTTTCCTGTTTTGTATGCTATGCTCAGCAATACCAAACTGCTGACAGTTATGGGAATTCCATGCAACACTATTTTTGTCTTCTCCCACCTCCCCCTCCCCCCCACCTTCCTGGAATGCTTACCTTCCTTGTCTGTCTGGAAGTTCTTACTCAGTCCTCAAGATCCATTACCTTCTCTGTGAAACATTTTCTTACATCCCTAAGCAGAGATTGATAGCTTCCTTGCTTCCATTGTACCTATCACACCGTGTTTTATTTATGTCTTCTCCACTAGTCCATAAGCTACTAATGAATGATGATTGCATTCGTCTTGTATCCAAGAACCTAGTAAAGTACCTGGCACTCATATAAGGTCCCTCAGAAATGTTTGTTTATCCAAAAGGCTAAATACAAATAGTTTTTAACAACCCTTACACTACATAATAGTTATATTGCTGGTTGCTGTTTTTTGGTTAAATTACCACAGATTTTTAACTCCCATTAAAGTCACACAGAGTCTCAGTGAATACTGTTATGATTGTAAAGTATCTATTTCCTAAGCCTAAAATGGAAATAAAAGTAAATATTTTTACAGATTATACTAGGGAGATAGTAATAGCATATTGGTGTAAAGCACTGGTTTGTAGCCTGTTCGATAATTTCATCTCAGTTCTAATACTAATTTGCTGAATGACTGTTGGCATATTGTCCATATTCTCTGTCTCAATTTCCTCATCTATAACTTGGGTATACTAATACAACCTTGAGCACTTATTGTTAGGACTGAATGAGGTAATTTATGTAAAGTGCTTAACACAGTTGCACGTGTTCCTCCCTAAAGAGATCATACAGAAGTGGTCCTCCCTAAAGAGATGATGTACAAGGGAAGATTTGCATAGAAGTGAAGGAACAAGCTGTGCAGATATCCTGGGTCAACCAGCATATGCCCTGAGACAGGAACATGCCAATTCCTGTAGAGAATATTTTCATTCTTCTCTCGGTCTTTATTCCATTTCTGGGCAAACCCCCCTTCCCCCCCACCACCAACATATTTATACTTATTTACATATGTGTGTAGAGGACATGGTTTTTGGTTCTCAAAAAGCTCAGTCTACTAGAAAATAAGTAAATATATGTCATGAATGTACTATACTAGCATTCTTTTTATTTTAAAAAAAGACTTCTTTTATTGAAGGATTTATATACACAAAGAAATGTGCAGAAATCATGAATTTTCACAAAATAATCACGCCCAGCCCATGTTAACATGAAATCGAAAGAGAGGACATTTCCAGAACACCAGAATCCTCTCTTGTTCCTCTAAGTTACTATCCTAAAGATGACTATTCTTCTGACCTCTGACATCACATAATTCCTTTTGCTTTGGTTTTGAATGGAACCATCAGCATGTACTCATTTGTGTCTGGTTTCTTTCACTTAATATTAGTTTTGAGAGAATCATTGTTTATAGTTATAGTTTGTTCATTCTCATGGCTGTATGGTATGCTATTATATTCAAACATTGTAGTTCATTCATTCTATGATATGTGGTCATTTGGATTGTTTGTAATATGAAGCTGTGATTTGTGCTTCTTTGAATTTTCTTGAACATGTCATTTGGTTAACATAAGCATTTCTGTTTAGTTTACACCTAGGAGTGGAATTCTGGGACATAGATTAGCTACTATTTCTAATGCTAATGGTGTCAGAGGAAATATAGGAAATAATAAGGAAATAAAGTGGTATTTTAAAATCTGTATTTTAGGAAGACTGAATTAAGCATCATTTTTTTTTATTCTTGATAAACATGATAGTACATGTTTAATAATATTAAGGTAGAAAAACATTAAAATAGAAAGATGAAATCAGTTTCCACTAATTATTAGATAAAAATTAGTAAGGGTACGATGAGAGAAAAATTAATTACATTTGTTATAGCAAGTGCATTTTTTGTATATGAGTTTTTAAAATAATGATATTGAAACATTCAGATATTGTGTTTACATATTTTTCTTTTTTTTTTTCCCCTTAAATTATAGGAACCAGATGTGAAAAAATTAGAAGACAGGCTTCAGGGTGGCCAAATAGAAGAGGTGATTCGTCAGGTAAAGAAAAAGTTGAATATTTAGATGTTTGGCTTCAAAAGTTCAGAGACATAATGTATTAAGGCACAAAACTGACATTCCAGAAAGAAAGGAAAACTAAATTTCTTTTATCATCTCATCAAATATAAGACTAATCACAAGTAGAAAATACTTCTAATGTACATATCAGTTACATATCATTGATTATAACTTGAATTTATGAGGCTTCTATTGGAAGTTTGGAGTTTTATATTCTTTAAATATAATGGGCATGTTCTTATTAGCCTTACCTTAGTTCAGATTAGTTACACAATATTACTGTTTCTTGAATAATTTTATCTTTTTAGATACAAATACTTTAAAATTTTAATGGCTTGGTAAGAATACTACAATTTTTAATTAAATTGGGGGAAATGATGCCCCCCCCCCTTTTTAGTTGTGCATTTCCCCACCAATTACTAGTAAGATTAAATGTTAAAAATTATCTATACTAATAAAAGGGTAATATGCTAATTAGACCAGGAGACCTTCTGGACAAAGCCATGGTGGTGGGGCCAAGGCAAAGGCAGTTAGGGGCAGTCAGGCTAGGAAGGGAGGGCAGTTGGAGGCAAGCAGGCTGGCGGGGTGGGGGGTGGCAGTTGGGGGCGAGCAGGCCAGCAAGGGGGGACAGTTGGGGGCGAGAAGGCCGGCAGTCAGAGTGGTTAGGGGTGATCAGCTAGGCAGGCAGGTGAGCAGTTAAGAGCCAGCAGTCCCTGTGGGATCGGGCCTAAACTGGCAGTTGGACATTTCCTGAGGGGTCCCAGTTGGAGAGGGTACAGGCCAGGCTGAGGGACACCCCTCCCCACCCCTGTGCATGAATTTCATGCACCGGGCCACTAGTGTTCTTATAATTAATATTCTATAAATTATTAGTATTTAAGAAATTTTTTAATATGTACACATATAATACTTTAATAAAAAACAAGATTATAAAAAGAAAGAAATTTTTTAATTGCTTTTTTAGAGAGAGACACACACATTGATTTGTTGTTCCACTTATTTATCCATTCATTGGTGATTCTTATATGTGCCCTGACTGGGGATCGAACCTACAACCCTGGCTTATCCAGATTATGCTCCAACCAACTGAGCTACCCAATTAGGGCAGTTATTAATATTTTGTTGTTGTTGTTGTTGTTAATCCTCACCTGAAGATATTTTTCCATTGATTTTTAGAGAGTGGAAAGGTGGGGAAGAGAGAGGTAAACATTGATGTGAGAGAGATACATCGATTGGTTGCCTCTCATATGAGCCCTGACTAGGGCTGGAGATTGAGCCTGCAACTGAGGTATGTGCCCTTGACCAGATCTGACCTAGGACTCTTTAGTCCATGGGCCCACACTCTATCCACTGAGCCAAACCAGCTAAGGCGATATTTTTAATCTATCATTTGTTTTTGGTGTTTTTCTTATATATTGCTTTGAGAGTTTCTTTTAAACTAACCTTAATCTTTTGCCATATTGCCTAAACATTTTTTTAGCCTGTTGTTTTGTCTTTTGACTTCAATTGAATATTATCTCCCATATGTAGAGGTTTTAAACATTTTTATTTGGACAAATAATCCTCTATATACTCTCATGTCTTTCTCTTATGTGAGTCTTAAAATATTCAGTTCTGTTTCATTTCTTTTTTACATTTTTTTGTATTTTTCAAAAATGTAATCATTTTTTCTTAAGTTTTCTTGTCTTTTATCAAAGGATAAATAAAAGGAAATATTTAAAATTATTGTAGATTAGGGAAGTATTTCACCAATAGACATATTTAAAAGCATTGTTAGATGGCTCCGTTAAAAGAAGAATGGGACATTTATACAGCTTTAATGAATGTACTGTTTCAATCATTAGAGGCCTATTTTCCTGGCCTTTCTGTTCATTAGCATATTGTACTAGATGTAGAGTATGGGAACTTACTACAAACTTCTTATTATTGTCCTCTTCCTAATCTTCTTTCTTTTCTACCTGACTTCTCTTTGATCATGACTTTAGTTGATAAATTTATCAAGCAATTATAGTCTCATGATACAGTAAGTATTTTTAAGTCAGTTCTGCACATTTTCATGGGCAATATAAGTTTAATATTCCTTTATAATAAAAGGGTAATATGCAAATTGACCCTAACGGTGGAACAACTGGTCACTATGGTGCGCACTGACCACCAGCGGGCTGATGCACAACGCAGGAGCTGCCCCCTGGTGGTCAGTGCACTCCCACAGGGGGAGCTCTGCTCAGCCACAAGCTGGGCTGAGGGCTTCGAGTGCAGCGGTGGTGGCGGGAGCCTCTCCCGCCTCCTTGGCAGTGCTAAGGATGTTTAACTGATGGCTTGGGCCCACTCCCCCTGGGCCTTAGCCATCAGTCAGATAGCCCCTGATGGCTCCCAGGCTGCCAGAGGGATGTCTGACTGCCAGCTTAGGCCCGATTCCCCAGGGAACAAGCCTAAGCCAGCAGGTTGACATCCCATGAGGGGTCCCAGACTGCCAGAGGGCACAGGCCGGGCCGAGGGACCCATCACCCCCGAGAGAACGAATTTTTGTGCACCGGGCCTCTAGTGTTTTATATAACCCAATATACCTAAAATATTATTGAAATGTAAGTATAAAAAAATGAGATATTTTACATTCTTTTTTATACTAAACCTTCAAAATTTGATGTATATTTTATACTTACAGCACATCTGAATTTTAGCTACATTGCAAGTGCTCACTCAGTAGTCACATGTAGATAGTGGTTACCATATTGGACAGCCCATTCTAGAGCGATAGTAAGAGAGGGATGAGGAAAGGATAGTGTGTTATAAGCTAGAGATGAGGGAAGGAGTGGGCTTCAAGGGCCGTATGCACCTGGATCCAGCTCTCTGAAATAAAGCTGGCTTCCCTGATGGTTAGGGCTGGACAGCCTCCCCACACTACAGTGCTTTGGGGGCATAGAGAAAGCATGAGTATTCAAGAGACCCAGATCCGGGAAACGGCCATCCTAAGGGATATTTTTAATCAGTATTTATACTGTTTTCTCATTTTGGCCTTGGTAAATACTTCCACCTCCAGATTTCCTTTAGTATACTATTTAACTCATTGTTTATGTATACATTTTAGACTGTTGCTGTTAAACATAGATTGGCTGTTTTGAACCACTTTAGAATTATAGCTTCTGTTAGGATGAATCTAAGCCCTTATTCTATTTTGAATTCCTTCCATGACATCCTGACAAGTGTTCAACAGTGTTCTTCTAAGTTGGCCAGAGTTGTCATAGGTCTCTTTGTTCTAGAAAAAAATGTGAAATAATAAGATACATAAAATATATCTGTTAGATGTGTTATGAATTGTGTTTGAAAGGAAAAAGTGAATGTAACAATCTGATTAAGGAAAACTAGTTCAATCAGAAATATTTTTGTGCACCTACTGTATTCTACATTCCATAGATCACTGTTTTACAAACTGATATCAAGTGATTATGGGTCATGAAATCAGATAGGTGGGTTGTGTCTAGTACTTAAAAAAATACAATAGAGCCTGGCCAGCATGGCTCAGTGGTTGAGTGTTGACCTATGAACCCAGGGCACGTGCTGGGTTGCAGGCTCAGAGCCATGTATAAGGCAGCTGATCAATGATTCTTTCTTATCATTGATGTTTCTCTTTCTCTCCCTTTCCCTTACTCTCGGTAATCAATAAAAAAATCTGTTAAAAAAATACAATAGAACAGTGGTCAGCAAACTCATTAGTCAAGAGAGCGGCAAACCGTGGCTCACGAGCTACATGTGGCTCGCGAGCTGCA
Source organism: Ia io (assembly GCA_025583905.1). NCBI lineage: Eukaryota > Metazoa > Chordata > Mammalia > Chiroptera > Vespertilionidae > Ia > Ia io. The sequence continues at coordinate 15,377,503 of JAJQQW010000016.1, read as the reverse complement.
GTTTGCCGACCACTGCAATAGAATATAGAGTGTATCACAGCTAATAAAAGTAATTTTATTTTCTTTGAGTTATATGTATGTATTATAGATCCCTTAGTAAAATTTTGTTTGTTTCTTTTGTTTTTACTCTGGACCATGGTAAAATAAAATTTGAAAGCCATTGACATCAATGAAGAAACATACTTTGCTTCTCAAAGAATTTGTAGTCTAATGGTGAAATAGATAAGATAAAAAACTCATGAATTAAACTTGTACAATCTAATAGCAAATTTTAATCAAATAGAAGAAATCAAAATCTTTCTTACTCTTGGTGGTTACATAACTGTGATAGTTAAGGTAATTTAATTAATATTCAACATTTGGTAGAACAGCTTATTAGATACTACTACGAAAATAGTAGCTCTAGTAGGTATATTTTAGTTATTAGCTATGATAAATGTCTATTAAGCAGTTTAATCAAATGATTTTTTTTAAAATTTTATTAACAGGCTGAAAATGAACTAAGTCTGGCAAGAAAAATGATACAGTGGAAGCCATGGGAGCCTTTAGTGGATGAGCCTCCTGCCAACCAATGGAAATGGCCAATATAATCATCATCAAATGACTTGTGTGTTGAAGGGAAAATGATGTAATTAAATGTTCTGTTATATCAAAAATGTTTCCATATTATTGACATCTTAGAATCAAAAACACTGATAATGCAGAATGTTTTTAGGAGACCTGTAAAAACTGATGATTATAGTAATAGGGACTTGTGAATCAGTTTTTGTTAAAGCATTCCAATTGTCCTATATAATAAAACCCTAATATGCAAATCAACCAAACGGTGGAACAACTGGTCACTATGACGTGCATTGACCACCAGGGGGCAGACACTCAATGCAGGAGTTGCCCCCTGGTGGTGGGTGTGCTCCCACAGGGGGAGCTCTGCTCAGCCATAGGCTGAGGGCTGCAAGTGCAGCGGCGGTGGTGGGAGCCTCTCCCACCTCCTCAGCAGCGCTAAGGATGTCTGACTGCAGCTTAGGCCCGTTCTTCGTGGGGAGCGGGCCTAAGACATCAGTCGGACATCTCCCGAGGGCTCCCGGGCTGCCAGAGAGATGTCTGACTGCCAGCTTAGGCCCGATTCCCCGGGGAGCAGGCCTAAGCCGGCAGTCAGACATCCCTTGAGGGGTCCTGGACCGCGAGAGGGTGCCAGCCAGGCTGAGGAACCACCCCCCCCCCCCCCCCCCCTCGTGCACGAAATTTCATGCACTGGGCCTCTAGTTTCTAAGATAATATATTTTTAAATAGAGGTTCTAGGAAGATTTGAAAGTTAATTGGAAAAATTCTTTTATGTTTTGAAACCAGAAAGGAAGTTATTGCTTAAACAAATGTATAGATCACTGAAGTGAAGTAGCAAGAGTAAAATCCACTAAATTAGAATTCATTGTACAGTTGAGGAAATTGATTTGTATTTGAAAGAAAGATTTACAGTGGTAATTGGAAAACTTTTTTGGGGGTCTCATTTAAGGGAGTTAGGTTTCTGGTCCTTAACCAAAGTACATCAGAATAGAAAGAATTTCTGTAAAAGAAGAGATATTAAGAGAGGTCAATGGGGAAGAAAAAAAAAAAGACATATGTACTACTATTTGTAATACCTTAAACAATAAAATAAATAAATGAAAAAAAGTTTCTAAAGTTTATCTGACATATGGATAGGCTTATTTTCAAAACATCTTAGTTGTATGGTTATAGCTTCCAAGTGAAATCACTAAGGAGTTTTTACTAAGTTTCCAATATGAGTGTAGTTGGTTATCAAATAGAAGATAAAGCTGTTCAAGGATAGAAGTGATTGACATGTTTAAGGGTAAACAAAAATAAAATAACAGGTGTCCTCCCCTTTCTAGCCCTATATCATTTCTAAAAATGTGGTTAAATTTGGTATTTCTTGCCTTCAAAGATAGTACTTTGGGATGTCTGTGTATGTGCATGTGCATTTTGCTATCTCTCTGGCAAAGCAGAATATTTCAGAATGAGAAAAAAATTATATTTTTCTTCCCCAATATATTCCCTTATAGAGCTGTAAATTGAATGCTTAATAAATATTAAGAGAAGTGGATTGATCTACTTTTCAGCAGCCAGACTGTAAAGGGAAAACTTCCGTGGGGAAAGTGGGGAAAAGCATTAGAGGGAGAGGGTGAAGTCCAGGGCTTCTCATTCCCATGATTCTAGTGCCATTGTGAACTCTAAATGGAGGGACCTGTCAACCTCTCAGAATGGCCTATTTCCTTCTCTGTAAAAGAAGTAGAATTTGTGATTTATAATTTCCTTTTCAATTCTGAACATTTGCTTTAATGTATAATACATTGTATTTATCAAGATCAAAATATGTGATTGATCCTAAGGCATGATCCTAAAGCATAGATGCTTTCAGGATGATTTTTAACCACCCATAAAAAGGTGGCTTGATGTGCCTTTGTCATATTTTCAGCCCCAGTTCTCCCATGATTCTTGGGTATCTTATATATTTCACCAACAAAGCTCCAGTAGCTATTGATAAAAGGGGGCCTATTGATGTTTGCGGTTGAAATATTTGTTGTAGTATAGTAGTAGTTGTAGTAGTTATTATTAGAACTAGAGGCCCGGTGCACAGATTCGTGCACCAGTGAGGTCCTTCAGCCTGGCCTGCACCCTCTCGCAGTCCAACATCCCCTTACGGATGTAGTAGTGTGTGAAGCGGCAGGCGGCTGGGGAGGAGCCCAAGCCCAGGCCAGCACTGGGCCGCTCCCACTCATCCTGGCCCAGCTGCGTCTGCCATCGACACCGCTTGGTAGTGCTGCCGCAGAGGCGGGAAAGGCTCGTGCTGCTTCAGCTGAGCTCACCAGCCATGAGCCCAGTGTCTGGCACCTGTTGGTCAGCTGAGCAGTGCTCCTGCTGTGGTAGTGTACTGACCACCAGGGGGCAGCTCCTGCATAGAGCATCTGCCCCCTGGTGGTCAGTGTGCATCATAGCAACCGGTCATTCTGGTTGTTAAGTGGCTTAGGCTTTTATATCCTGTATAATAAAAGCCTAATACGCAAATTGACCGAACAGCAGAACGACCGGTCACTATGACGCACAATGACCACCAGGGAGCAGATGCTCAACGCAGGAGCTGCCCTCAGGTCCTACGCCAGCCAAAGCGGGTGCCAGCAGAGCCCCCCAATCACCCCGCCAGTTGCCCAACAGCTCGGCCCTCATCACCAGCCAGGTCTAGGGACCCTACCCGTGATGAATTTTGTGCACCAGACTCTAGTATATAGATAATAGCTAATGTTTGTTAATGTTTGCCAGGCACTAAAAGTACTTGACTGATTTCACTTATTAAATCTGTACAACAACTAAGAGTGAGACCCTGAAAATTACCTCCATTTTCCAGATAAGGAAACCAGAATCCAAGGTGAGTAGTGTTCCCTGCAATTGTGCAACATGGGGATCCTGAGAAATTGAGACAGAGAGATGGTGTAATAACATACCAGGGTTGCATAGCTAGTAACATGGAGCTACATTTTGAATCTAAGTCTTGCTCCAGAACTCATGCCCCTAACCATTGTGTTACTCCTTATGAGTGCTTGAGATGTCACCCTGCCTGTGCTATATGGGCTGTACCAAAATAACCTAGATCCTGCTTTCTTCACTTTTTCTGTCCAAGTACATTTAAAGAGTAAATACGAACAGAAGTAGTAAAGTGGATTTTACTTTGTGCAAAAATCTGCACTTGGATCCCAGGCTGATAATTGGTAGGTATCTAAAAGGCATTGCAGTGTGGTCCATCATTCTCTCACATTTCATAATTGCCATTCCAACTGCCCATACAACCTTACACTTGATTGCTTTTACTCTTTCAAATGTTTTCAATTGCTTCCTATAAACTTCCAGGTTAAGCTTTCCTGACCAATTGGAGATGTGTTCTATTTAAAGATATTCAGTGTTGCTTAGTGGCGTCTAGATTAATGTAATTTTCAGAATGGCCCATTTCAATTTTCCTTAAGTTCCTCATATGTTTTATTCAATTACCATAATCCAGGAAATCCAAAAGAGAGAAGCTAATCAACTTGAGCTTTGTAAACAAGAAAACAGCAGCAAAATCAATGCCCCCTTTCTATCTGTGGATAGAATGCTGAATATTCAAATTTATGGGCATGCTTCACTTTGGGGTGAAAATGGCTTAATCTGTATAACCGTATAATGTTTCATTGAATCTGTAATGATTTTGAGAGTGAAAGGAGTTATTAATTTTATAAGGATAATAGGTATAAGTCATGACTGTTCTGGGAAAACAGGGTATGTGGCACCCACTTGGAGTAAGAATCAACTCTGAGGGTTGCCATCTATACCACGAGAAGTTGGTGTAGTCTGTCATCTGAATAGAAAAATTATGATGCCATTAGTGGCAACCATCACATGCCACCAGGCTTCATTCTTCATTATTCTCCTCCTCTCCTACCTTTCCCTCAACTTTGGGGATGGAAGGAGTTTATTTTGATTGTAGAATTTCCTCTCTTTTTTTTTTAAATGAGTTACATTTTAAATTGATTTTTAGAGAGAGAGGAATAGAGAGATAGAAACATTGATGAGAGAGACTCATCAGCTGCTTCCTGCACTCTGTTACTGGATATCGATCCCACACTCTGGACATGTGCTCTTGGTTCATGGGTCGCTCAACCACTGAGCCACACTGACCTAAAATGTAGTTAGAGAGGTGAAGCTGAGTTTTTGTTGTTATAATGCAAAGCAGGTTTATTTGCATGGATAACAATGAGGGTTAAAATACTAGATAAAAAGGAAAGAAAGCAGTCTGTCAAATGGAGATCAAGATTCTTAAGTAGCTGACTTTGGGACTTACTACAATGGGGAGACTTGCTGTATTTCCTTTAAGATTTCACTTATATGCAGAATCTAATGAACAAAATAAAATAGAAACAGATACAGAAAACAGTCTAACAGCTGTCAAAGACTAACAGCTGTGGAGTTGTGCAAAAAAGTTGAAGGGATTAAACAAAACACTTCATAGACAACAGTATGGTGATTACAAGAGGGAGAGCAGGGTGGGGACAGGTAGTAAGTAAAACGGGGATAAATGGTGATGGAAAGAGACTTGACTTTGGATGGTGAACACACAAAACAATATACAGATGATGTATTATATAATTGTACACCTGAAACCTTCATAATTTTATTAACCAATGCCCACTCCTCACCTCCCCACCCCCCGCCCCGCCAAAAAAGTTGTCTCTTCATCTGATGTTCAGCAGGTTTTTCAAACAGGCCTCTCCACTGGACTAGTTCTAATTCCTTCCGACAGCCACAGTGATATTCCAGATAGTGATTTCCAAAAACGTTGGAAAACAAAACTTTTTCACAACTCATTGGAAGCAGAATCTGACTGAAGTTGACATAAGGCTACTAGTATTGTAGTCTTTACCCCACTTGAATGTGAATATTAATGTATTTTGCCACAGAAGTATTAATGTATTTGATTGTGCTTCTATGATTCTATTTCTCCAGGCCCACTGGAATGTGTCACAGGATATATAGTAAATGCCCATATTAGCTTTCAAAAATGGGAAAAGTCCTGACTTTCACACACATCTGTTCTTTATGGGTACTGAAAAGGGACTATGGAAATACTATCTGTATTTCTAGTCTCTTCACTTGCATACAAATTTAATCCATATAGATGATGTCCAAAGTATAACTTTAGGTTCTTGGTTTTAAATTCTCCTAATGTGTTTTTTAATTCATTCATTTATATCAAAACACATTTTAGCCTGAAGTAAAAAGGCAAAACATTTTGAAGTGCTTGACTTAATAAAGCACGTAGGTGACATCTCTGTAAGAATAAAGCACTGGGGCTGAGGGGGCGGGTAAGGGGAGGAAATTGGGGGCATCTGCACTACTATCAACAACAAAATAAAATAATAAATAAAAGCCAAACAGTAAAGCATTCATTGTATAATAAATGCTGAGATGAATAAAGGTAGGTGTTACATGAGAAATAAAGATAAGTCATTTTGGGCAGTAAACCCCAAGAAAATGTACAGGTTTATTGTGAACAGTAAATATACAATGATATAAAATTACTTTTCCACTTTCACAATTGACTCTTTCCCATTGGTTGTTTTCATTTTGCATTTACATTTATCTTATACAACCAAATAGTTACAATAGTTACTGTGTGTGTGTGTGTGTGTGTAATTTTGATGTGCTAATAACCTTTCCCACCTGCATAGAATGGAGTGCCTGGAAGCCTAGCAATTAAATTAGGCCCATATGGTTGTATAAGATCATCTCCACAGTAAACTATAAATAAAATGTGAACATGTAGTGGGTATCCGGCCACATTTCCCACTGTGAAGTACTTGCTTGACACTCTCTACCACCAGGTTTTCTCCCCTCCATCTCCTGCCTCTATGCCTAACCCTAGTTTTTTTCATACATGGAGGACAGTGGATGATAAATTTGAAAGAGGAGAGCTAGAAGGGTGAAGATATACTATGATTTTGGAAATGGGAGTGGGGGAGTATTTGGAAGCACTTGTCTGCATACCTCCAATCACACCTGGTTTACCCATAAAAGACTGGTTATCTGAAAGCTCTTCCCCCTTTTCTCTGCTCTTCATGAACATGTGGACTCATATGCAGTGGTTTAAATGCATTTGCTTTCATATACATCCATTATTAAAGCCAGTTTTATCTAACAATATAATACATATTTTATATTGTACTAGTAATAAATATATATTTTAAAATAGGTTGAAGACTGGAAAATGACACTGAGTAGTAAGAAGTTATTGGGAGATAAGAATATAATTTTAGTAGAATGACATAAAGGAATGAAAACATTGAACATAATGAAGGAGGAATGAACCTGTACTATATATAACAAAATTTTAATTTTATTACTTAATCTTATCTTTTAAAATAGTAAAGGGTGTTAAGTCAAACATGATAGCATAGATTAGTAGTTTAAACTAGAGGCTCTGGAGTCATACTGCTGGGTTTAATCTGGCTCTCTCACTACACCTCTAACTTTAGTTTCCTCTTTAGTAAAATGGGGCTAGCTAATCACAGTTCTTCCTTAATAAAATCATTGTAAGAATTAAATTAGAAATATATCCCTTTCCCCCTCCACACTCCCGTCCCATCCCCAGGCCTGCACCCCACTTTTGTCTGTGTCCATGGGCTATGCACATATGCATATATGTTCACGGGTTGATCTCTTCCCTCTGAGGCGCCTCAGTCTGTTGCATGCTTCCATGTCTCTGGACCTATTTTACTCATCAGTTTATTTTGTTCAATAGATTCCACATATGAGTGACAACTAGATTAACTTTAAAAATATATATAAAAAATATATAGATAAAGTGCTTAGTAAGAAAATACTTAATAAGTGTTAGCTATTACTTTAAGGAAGCCACATTAAATTTATTACATTTGCAATAGGAACATAAATGATCCTTTCCCCCAATTCTTTATAAACCTCAATTTAAAGAACGTATGATGATAGAAAGAAACAAAAAACAAAACAAAAACCCAACCCTTTATAAAAACCGTTGCTTCTCCTGAGTTAAAAGGGGGAAGTATTTTAATAGCTCCTGACTCCCTTTTCATTTTGGTTGCCAGGAAGCTAAGAGCCAAGTTCTAAATTTAACAAAAGCAAGCAGGCACCTTCTGTTGTACATCTGAGTTCTCCTTTGTCAAGATCTTCATTCGCATTTCATATTTAAGTTTTCTATAATCCTGATTTCTTACATCTGTATGTGTAAATTGCTTTCAGTGTTTGGTTTGGAGAGCTGTGCTCTTTCGCTAGTGTACCAGGGAGCTGGGAGAGTGGTTCGAGTCCGATTCCCTTTCAAATCTCACCCGCAGGTGACAGCGGTCCTCGCCCCTGGCCCCGCCCCAGTGCCCTCGTCTCGCCCCGCCCCTCCTCCCCTCGCCCTTTCTCTTCCTCTCCTCATTCTCCAATCCCTACTCGCCCCGCCCCACCCCTCATTTCGCCCCGCCCCCGACTCCGCCTCCCTCGCCCCGCCCCCGGGCTCCGCCCCGCCCCTCCTCCCCTCGCTCTTTCTCTTCCCCTCGCTCTTTCTCTTCCCCGCCCCACTCCCCAATCCCTACTCGCCCCTCCACATCCCCTCATTCCGCCCTGCCCCCGACTCCGCCCCATCCCGCCCCGCCCCGGGCTCCGCCCCCGCCCCGGGCCCCGCCCCCGCCCCCGCCCCTCCTCTGCCTTCCTTTCCAGCGCGAGAACCTTCTCTTCTCGCGAGCCACGTTGCTAGGATACCGCCGGTAACAGAGAATCCGGGCAGTACGGACCTTTTGGAGCCTGAGAAACCACTTGGACCGAGTCGCCGAGTTCCTGGTCGGGTAGGAGGACAGGTTCAGGCTGCTCGCTCCTGACCCAGCCCCTAGACCGGCCTTGCCTCAGGGATCTACCCGCGCTGAACTCCGAGGTCTCTGCCCGGCGCTTATGCCGCCTGGGCTCTGGGGACTGACTGGCCAGTCGGGAATGTCCGCCCTTTGGTTTAAAAACCGTGCAAAGCATCCTTTCCCTCTTGGTTCCTTTTCTGGCTCCGCCTCTGTGGTTTGGGATTCGGAAGGAGCAGCGTCTAGCTAGGAGCCGTACCTCACCTCCCACCCCCAGTGCCTTTCACGGTAATAGCATAGAAACAAGATGTATGTGTAACCCAGCTAAATGTCTAGCCATCCATGGTCCATGTCCAGTCTTGAGTAAATAGAGGGCGTACAGACTTTCCTCACTGGCACTCTCACACCTCCTTTCCTCCCATGGTTTTGCTGTGCCTTCAAAAAAAAAATTGAAAACTCAAGTCTATTTGGTAGAAAGCAAAGCTGGACCCCTGCCTTACTGCTTACACTTAACATTCTGGATCTATCATGCCTTGAAGGTGAAAGGGGGACTTTTTTTTTTTTTTTTGGTATGTAATCATAATGGAGACTATTTTTCTTTTATAACAATTTTCTAAAACAAATTTCAAGATTAAAACATTTACTTTGAATAGACAATAGAAATAAATGATAAAACATTTAAATAGTAAAAAGAACGAGCAGTGAAAATCTGCCTTCCACCCATTCGTGTCCTCCAGTTTACCTTCTAGAGGTGCTTTCCATAAACAAATATGGAGTTGTACCTGTAAAAATGCACAGGCTGGTGTGTGCTTTTGTTGAAGGTCATCAAGAGGACCTGACCCTTGAACTAGATAAGAAATGGGAGGTTCCTCACCCGCTCCACTGCCCTTGGAGAGTCTGCTCACAGTTTTGTTCCTGTACTAGGAGCTGCTTAAAGGAGGAAGCCTTTAGAAAGTATTGTGTTGTTGCGACCATCTGGTCTGTATACATGACTCGGCGGGATTAAGGTCTGTCTCTATATAAAATCTTAAATTCTGGTAGGTGATTGCAGAGATCTACTCCTCTTTGCAGCTGCCCAAGACAAGCCTCCTATGTAAGTTCCCTTACTTAAATTTGCCACCTATCACTCTGGCCGGGTAGCTGACTTGGTAAGAGCACCATCCAGATACACCAAGGTTGTGGGTTTGATCCCCAGTCAGGGCACATACAAGAAGCAACCAATAAGTGTATAAATAAATGAAACAACAAATCAATGTTTTTCTCTCCCCCCCCCCCCCTTTCACAAAACAAAACAAAACAAAACAAAACTGTGGATTTTACCTGGGGAGCTCTTGAGTTTGTGAACCAATAGCTTTGCTGTATCACTTCAGTGAATCATGAATTCAAATTGGCTTCTTGTTTAGCATAATTTGAGATTCTTCCATGTTGTTGTATGTATCAGTAGTTTACTCCTTTTTATTGATGAGTAGTATTCCATTTATGAATGTATCACAGTATGTGAATCCATTCATCAGCTAAGGAACACTTGTATTGTTTCCATCCAGCTTTGGTGACTAAGAACAAAGCCTGTCTAAACTTTTGTGTACAGGTTTTGTGTGAATGTAGCTTTACATTCCACTTGGGTGAAGAACACAGATTGCTGGGTCAGATAATAAGTATGTATTTAATTTTATAAGAAAATGGACAGAATTACCCCAAATGCTGCACCAGTGTTCATTTTCACCATCGAGATATAAAAGCCACTTGTCTTCATACTCACTAGCCCTTGATGTTGTTGAGCTAAAAAAAAAATACAGCAACATACATAAACTATTGTAATAAGTGTGTGGAGGATTCTCATTGTGATGTGAAGTTGCATTTCTCCAATGACTAATGACACTGAGCATCTTTTCATGTGCTTGTTCTCAGGACCAGAACTAGAATGAGGTAACTGAGGCGACCGGGTCCAGAACTTTAGGAGGCATTTATTTTCAGGCTCAGGTGCAAGTATCGAGCAGTGCAGGCACCACACTTGCTCAGCCCAGTCCAGGCCTTGCTGATTTTCCTTCTGTATATATTCTTTGGTGACGTGTCTATTGAATCTTTTTTTTTTTTTTACTGTTAATTTTTTTTATTGAGTTTTGAGAGTTCTCTGACTATTTTTGATACAAGCCTTTTATCAGGTGTGAGTTTTGCAAAAAAAAAAAAAAATTATCTCCCAGTCTATGGTTTGTCCTTTTATTTTTTTTTAGTTGTGTTTTTTGAAGAGCAGAAATTCCTGATTTTGTTGCTGTTGCTGATTTTGATGAGCCATCTTGGCCATTTTAGGGGGAGAATGACCCTCCAGATAGAAACAAGAGCTTTACCCCAGACTCTCCAAAAAGGGCAGATGAGTATGTTGCTGAGTTAGGGTTTGTTTAGATACTCTCTTTCTAATCAGGCCACTGAGCTCTGTTATGGCAGAAAATAACTAAAAGGAAGTTTTGTTTTAGTGGGTGAGAGCCTAAAGAAGTTTCTTGAATTTTTAAAAAATCGAGGTTTTGTTCAGTTTAATCTCATTTCACTTTTCCCCTGCCATTTGTTTTAGAATTTTAAAACTTTAGTTATTTTATTTGTTGTACTTGAAATTGAAACGGTATTTTTAAACAGTATAAGGATTCAAGAACAGTTTATTTTCATCTTTCCAATTACATATCTACACCAGGGGTCCTCAAACTTTTCAAACAGGGGGCCAGTTCACTGTCCCTCAGACCATTGGAGGGCCGGACTATAGTTTAAAAAAAACTATGAACAAATTCCTATGCACACTGCACATATCTTATTTTGAAGTAAAAAACAAAACGGCAAAAACACTCGCATGTGGCCCGCGGGCCGTAGTTTGAGGATGCCTGATCTACACTAATAAAAGAGAAAGATGCAAATTGACCATACCTCAGTGACACCCACCAGCCAATCAGGAGTGAGTATGCAAATTAACCCAACAAAGCTGGGTTAATTTCGCAAGTGGCCTGGGGCAGGGCGTCGCCAAGCGGCCTGGGTCTGGGGATGGGCACCAAGCCCACAGGCTCCTGGGACCATTGCCAGCCCTGGGAGGCGATGGCGGCTGCGCCAAGCCACGCCAGCAGGCTCCCGGGGGGCAGGTGGGGGTCGGCACCCAGCAGCCCCAAGCCCCACGGCTGCAGCAGCACTGGTGCCGCTGGGCCGCAGCGGAGACACAAACCCGCAGGAAACCTGTGGAAAGGAGATAAACTATCTTAACTTTATCTCCCTTTCCACAAGATGAGAAAACTGACCCTGATTTATTTAGTGATGTGGCCCACACCTTTCTACAAGCACAGGGTATGTTATGACCACTCCCAGGAAGGTCTGGTCAGAATACTGTCTCCAGGGAATAATGCTACTGTGGCAAATCATCTAAGAGAGGAAACAAGCTTTTGTTGGGTTTATTCTGAAGGTCAGAGAACATGCCACCCCAGCATATGCTGTGTTGTTATATTGATGATCTTGAGCTGCAGATGCTGAAAAACAGCAAATGCATGCAGAGGCTTTCACTGAAGTATCCTGATCTGCCTAAAATTGGACCCCCCAAAATGAGCTTAAATGTCATAGGTCCCCTCGATGGGAAAAGTGTCATCAGCCAGCGAAGACTACTGTCACAGGACAGGAAACTAGAAGTTGACATCACACCAAAACTTTGTTTACAAACTATCTCCCCCCACCACATTCATCTTTCCTAAAAATCATTTACTCTCCTCTAAGAGGCCTACATCTCCCGTCCCTTTTCCCTAGGAAGAAGGTATTTAAATCCGGATTCTAAGCCACCTTGGGGAGTTATTCATTTTTCTCTGGGATCTCCCACATATACACGAGGTACACATGTTAACCCTTTGCACTTGCTTGCTTTTTTCTCGATTCCTTTATTTTAATGCTAACCATGTCAAGTCACACTCGACATCCGAGTGCAAAAGGTTAATGAACTTTTGTTTTTCTCTTGGTAATCTGTCTTTTGTTACAAGGGCCTCTGCTAAGAACTCTGAAGGGTAGAGGAAAACTATTTTTCCTCCTCCATAATTCTCTCAGGAAATCAAGTCGCGTGCTGAACAATGAGGTTGGCTCAAGTACCAAGCAGTCCCGGATGAGGGGAGCGAAGTTACTAGGGGGAAATCAATGATATTGGCATCAAAGTAGGACAGAGGGCACATGCATGGTTGCTGGTGGGAGTTTACAGTGGTTCAACATTTTTGGAGGATGATTTGGCAAAATATATAGAAGTGTTAAAGGTACATCCAAGAGTCTTCTTTTAGGAATCACATCTGCTGAGATAAAGCATGAGTGTAAGCCCTGGTCAGAACCCAGGATGCTACTGCAGGCTCCCCTTCCACGATAGGAAAACCTGCTAACAACCTTCATTTTTAGAACAAGGTGGCATCTATACTAATAAAAGGGTAATATGCTAATTAGACTGAACATCTTCTGGACGACCTTGTGGACGTCCTTCTGGACAAAGCCATGGTGGCGGGGCTGAGGCAGAGGCGGTTAGAGGCGATTAGGCAGGCAGGGGAGAGCAGTTAGGAGGATCAGGCCGGCAGGGGAGAGCAGTTAGGGGGATCAGGCCGGCAGGCAGGTGAGCAGTTAGGAGCCAGCAGTCCTGAGGGGTCCTGGATTGGAGAGGGTGCAGGCTGGGTTGAGGGACTCCTCTGCCCCCCATGTACGAATTTCGTGCACCAGGCCTCTAGTTTTATTATATAATATTTCAATTTTTTACTATTATTTTGTGTTGACAATATATGTTTATTTGCTCATCTGTTCTTCTTGGACTTCAGACTTTCATTGGACTCATTTCATTCTTCTTCAAGTATATCCTTTAGAAGTTCCTTTAGAGCAGATATCTTGAAGGTAATTTATTTGTAAATGTATCTATTTTCTTTTTTGAAAGATTATTTTGCTGGGTGCACAATTCTAGGTTGATAGCTATCCTATTTTATTAGTACATTGTTGCCTTGGCTTCTGTTTTTCTAATGAGCAATCTGCAGTGGTTTTCTTTCTTTTCTATTAATGTCAGAAAGTGAATGTGATTCAAAACAGTAGATGATATGTCCTTTTCAACTGTTTGCTTTCCAGACCTGCTCTTTGTTATTATGTAATTGAACTACAATGTTCATGGCTATGAATTAGGTACATGTCATGCTTCTTGGATCTGTGGATCCATATAGTTCATCAGTTTTGAAAAATTCTCAGCCATTATTTTTTAAGATACTTCCTTTCCCCATCTTTCTGTTTTCTTCCGGAACTCCGGTTTGAAATATGCCGGAAGAGGGCTTGGCAAGCTATCCGAAAATAGCTTCATAAGCCACATGCCGTCTCTGCATAATTGTTGTTGTTTTTTTACGTTAGCAATACAAATCTATTCTTAGCTCGCAGCAAAATATATGCTTAGCGGAAAAATATACTGATGGGGAAAAGGAGACATTTTTGGGGGGTGGCAATCTGAATCTGTGCCAGTAACCTAATGCATCCTTGTTAGCCTATAGTCTAGTCACTGTCCCTTCTTTAATTATCTGGTCCTGCAAGACCTGTTTACCTAAGTACTACTCCCATTTTAGAGAGGCCATAAACCATGAACAACACACAACCCCCCGACGGCGTTATCAGCGCTGGCGCCAGGCCAGGCCTTTAGGTGTGGTCTCACGGCCCCCATCCCAACACTTGGGGTTTTCTGAAAAGCCCGCAAAAGGTCCATATTTGGGGGACAAAGAAACCAAAGGGTATAAAGGGAAAGCTTCCTCCATATTGGCTTGCTCAGGATTTGGAGAGAAACAGTCTCCCCTGAGTCCTGTACTGGTACATGTGAAACATCTGAAAATAAACGTGTTTTTTTCCTGTGCCTCTAGTACCCCTGCGTATTTTTCGGTTGCCTAGTAAATTCTGTAACATAAAAATGGTTCCCTGGCGGTCTAGTGGTTAGGATTCGGCGCTCTCACCACTGTGGCCCGGGTTCAATTCCTGGTCAGGGAGCCATTTTTATCTTACAGAATTTACCATTTATTTTCAGATGTTTCACATGTACTGGTACAGGACTCAGGGGAGACTGTTTCTCTCCAAATCCTGAGCTAGCCAGTATGGAGGAAGCTTTCCCCTTATACCCTTTGGTTTCTTTGTCTCCCAAATATGGGATGGGACTTCCGGACCTTTTGTGGGCTTTGCAGAAAGCCCCAAGTGTTGGGATGGGGGCCATGAGACCACACCTAAAGGCCTGGCCTGGCGCCAGCGCTGATAAATCCATCGGGGTGTTGTGTATTGTTCATGGTTTATGGCCTCTCTAAAATGGGAGTAGTACTAGGTAAACAGGTCTTGCAGGACCAGATAATTAAAGAAGGGGCAGTGACTAGACTATAGGCTAACAAGAATGTGCTTTAGGTTACTGGCACAGTTTCAGATTTCTAGTCTCCCCAAAAAGTCTCATTTTCCCCATCATTTGGTAAATTCTATAACAATACTACTAGTAGACTTTCTTTTACTCTTTTCTATGGCCCTTAAACTCTCATATTTTTCATATCCTTATCTCTTTGCACCACTCTGTAAAATCTCTATCTTCCAGTTTACTAATTATCTCTTCAACTCTAATGCTATAGTCACTGGGTTCAAACAACTGTATATTTTTATTCCACATATTTTATTTTTTAAAAAAATTTTCATCTAGTAGCCAGACAATTTCACTAAGATTAATTTTTTCTCATCCATAAGGATTTGTGCTTAAAGTGGGAGCTCCAGTCACAGCTTTCCCATCTTACTACTATTCCAAATATTAATCTTCCCTCTGCTGGTTGCCACAGAAATCAGCCTCAAGGTCACTTTCTCTATCCCTTCTTCCTGATTGCCAGCTTATATAGGTAGGCTCACTGCTGACTGGCTCCTCACTACCCTGCACCAGCTCCTGCCTCTGCAGCTTGGCTCTGGGCTGTCCTGGTCCACCCAGACCCAAGCTCATGGATGGCGTCATGCTATTTTCCAAGGCTGCTTGCGGTAGCTCAGGCCCTAGTCAGCTCCAGGATCAACCCATATTTGATTGTTGATATGTTTGTTTTGGGAGGGGGTAGAGGTCATTGGAGACCTCTGCTAAGACTTGTAAGAACAAAGCTACTACAAACAGTGTGTACTATCCAAGATGTAGTTGCTGTGTGAGCTGGCAGGTTTCTTGGAGCATCTGATCAATTGTAATGCCAGAGCATAAATTCCATGGTAGTTTTGTATTTAGAAACAAAGTTATTAAAAAAGTCCTTCTTTCACAGACATTGATTATTGAATAAAGAAGAGAGGATAATATATATGTACAGTAGAGGCCCGATGCACAAAGATTCGTGAAAGAATGGGCCTTCCTTCCCCTGGCTGCTGGCACCACCTTTGCTCTGGCCAGAGCCACCTTTCCACCTTCCCATGCTGCCCAGAGGCCCGGAGCAGCTGGGGCAGCTGGGGTGGTGCGGAACTCTTGCGTTGTTATCATGGCGATGATGCAAGTGTCCTGCCCTGCCCCCAGCGGCTCGGAGCCTGTGTATGCAAATTAACCAGCCATCTTTGTTGGGTTAATTTGCATACTCACTCCTGATTGGCTGGTGGGTGTTGTGAAGGTACGGTCAATTTGTATCTTACTCTTTTTAAAAAAATATATTTTATTGATTTTTTACAGAGAGGAAGGGAGAGGGGGAGAGAGCTAGAAAGATCAATGAGAGAGAAACATTGATCAGCTGCCTCTTGCACACCTCCTACTGGGGATGTGCCCACAACCAAGGTACATGCCCTTGACTGGAATCGAACCTGGGACCTTTCAGTCTGCAGGCCGGCTCTCTACCCACTGAGCCAGACCAGTTAGGGGTGCATCTTACTCTTTTATTAGATATATCCTATCTCATAAAGAGGGAATATGCTAATTGACCCTCACACCAACACAAAGATGGCGGTTCCCACAACCAATAAGGAAAGAATATGCTATTTGACTGCCCCGCCCTCAAAGATGGCGCTGCCCACAGCCAATAAGGAGGGATTGTGTTAAATGGCTGCTCCATCCTCAAAGATGACGGTGCCCACAGCCAATGAGGGAATATGCTAATTGACTGCCACACCCTCAAATATGGCAGTGCCCACAGCCACAAAATGGTGGCACCTAGTCCCCTCAGTCCCGCTGGGGCAGCAGGTGCACAGCAAGGCCTGCCCTGCCTCCAGGTGGGCCCAGCCACTACGTTCACCTGCCTCTAGAGTCCCCCAGTCCCCTCAGCCACCCAGCTGCCCAGGGCTTGCCCGAGGTGCAGGCAAGCCTCGGATGGCGGCTGTCCAGCTGCCCAGGGCCACCTGAGGATCAGGTAACCAGGGCCGGCCGAGGCTTGCACTGCCAGCAGTGGCAGCAGCACAGGTGTGATGGGGCGTCGCCTTCCCCTGATCGCTGGATTGCCTTCCGCCCCTGAGGGCTCCCAGACTGTGAGAGGGGGCAGGCCGGGCTGAGGGAACCCCCTCCAGTGAATGAATTTTCATGCACCAGGCCTCTAATACATATCCTACCTAGTAAAAGTAATATGCAAATTAACCATCACTCTGCCACACCCACAGCCACGCCCACCAACCAATCAGAGCGAGAATGCAAATAAACCCAACCTTCTATAATTGAAACTTTGTAGCCTTGAGTGGAGGCTTAGGCCGGCAAGGGCAGGTGGAAAGCTTGGCTTCCTCCATTGCCTGGGAAACCCAATCCTCCCTCCTGCTCTCTGTGGCTGTAGCCATCTTGGTTGGGTTTATTTGCATACTTGCTGTGGTTGGCTGGTGGGCGTGGCTTGTGGGTGTAGCAAAGGTATGGTCAATTTGCATGTTACTCTTTTATTAGGTAGGATATATATATATATATATATATATATAAAGTATATTTCTTTATTGATTTCAGAGAGGAAAGGAGAGGGAGAGAGAGATAGAAACATCAATGATGAGAGAGAATCATTGATAAGCTGCCCCCTTCACACCCCATACTGGGGATTGAGCCTGCAACCCAGGCATGTGCCCTTGCTGAAATTGAACTTGGGACCCTTCAGTCCACAGGCCGACGCTCTATCCATTGAGCTAAACCAGGTAGGGCAAGATGACAATATATTTAAAAATATTTTTCAATGTATTCTTCAAAGAAGATTTAGTTTAAATTAATTATGCTTGGAGGCTCCTTTTGGTATACATTTTTACTTTCTGTAGTGTTTTTATTGAAAATTCACTGGTGTTTTACCTGATGCCATTCCTAAGGTAATCATTATATTTTAAAAGTAATGAGCACCACTGTAGTATATTATGAACATTACTGTATACCAGCAATGAATTTGATATTTGGTATATATGTTTTTATGAATAGTAAATGTATTAATTTTCTCAATTCAGGAAAATGTCTGAACAGAAGGAAGAATTTGATGTTCTGGATACTGCTGATGCAACAGAAGAAAGTGATGAGCTTTATGACGCTATCAAGATCCCAGTTATCTCAGAAGAGCCTCCAGAGTCAGATCAAACTGAAGACAATGATTCTGAACAAGAATTATCTGGTGATGGCCATGAACCGCGTGCTAAGGGGCAGAGTGACCAGAGCTCTTCAAGCCCGGCATCAGACGAAGGAGAACAAGTACGCATGGAAGAGGTTATGCCATCTGAACAAGTTTCAGATCACAAGCTAACTGAATTTGGTATAGCCAAACGGTATTCAAATGATTATTATCAGACATTGATGGAGAAAATAAGGACTGTCAGAGAATCTCTGAAAACATCAGTGATAGATTCTACAGCAACAGGTATTACCCAGGGAAGATAGGATAATTCTTATCCTCATTTGAAGAATGCTTGCTTTTTCTTGTTTGTTTTTGCTTAAAGATTTGTTTTATATTTGATTTCACTTTCCTCTTTCCTATACACCAAACTTCTCCAGCCATACCACTTGAATCTCTTAACTATGTGTGAAGTTTTTCTATTTACAGTATCTACTCTCCCTAAATAAATGAATATCTTTAATTTTAAATGGATATTTATCTGTTTTTTTTTTTTCCTATAAAGTGTATTTTTAAAAATGTTTAGGGATCTTAGGAAGTGGCAGATAAAATTCTCGAGTATAACTGAAGTTTTTTTGCATGCCAATTTGGAATTAATTGTAAAGAGCTAGCAAGCAGTGTGATGGGAACTTGACTCCAGATTTCCCAGTTTCATAGCCAGTGCTCACCTATCATGTTGCTTTTACAGATGTCCAAATGTCTGCATAGTGTTACCTTATTTTTAGCTTCAGAAAAATCATTGTCTTTCATTACAGTTTAATTTTAAAGATACAATGTTGGTGGTATGCATCCACAGGGTGAGAATGTGAGCCATCACTTAACAACAATTACAGCAGCTTAGTTTGGCTGGTATATGTAGCTTTTGAATTCAGTGGAGTAGTTTATCCTTGTGAGGCATGTCCACATAAGTTAAGAATGGAAAGGAAGAAGAAGAAATTAATCAAGCCCATTTACACCTAACTGAAGGTGTTATTCTTTGATTTTATTATTCAGTGTAAACTGGGATTCATTTCTTCATATTTCTGTGATTCCCTGATATTGTAGCTTATAACAAACACATGGTGATTTTTTAAAAAGTTGTCTTGGTCCTGAGGCTCACAAATTCCTCAACACACCTCCCTTCCCAAGTTTAAAACATATTTATCATCGAATTTTGAATCCATAAAACAATTAAAATAGCCTTCTGAAAATTTAACATCCGTGGAAGTGTTCTTTGTTGACAGAGAACTGTGAAAACAAAATTTTAACAAGTATGAAGAACCTTGGCATCAACAATGCCTAGCTGAATTTTATCTTGGGATTACTGATGTCTCATTTAGTTTATGAAAACTGTCATATCAGACATAAAAAATAAACAAGAAAATTTTGGCTTACAGTGTGCACTCTATTCCATCTTAACTTTTCCATCTTCTTCGTTAAAATTTAAAATCTGTAGGTGAAAAGAAAAAGTTTACCCGTAATAGTTTTTAAATACTGTATTTCCTTCCTATAATTTGTGAACAGATAATCATCTTATAATGACAGTTTTTAAAATTTTCAATGTGTCTTGATTTCCTATTTGTAAAGTGGGGAGTGAACCACATAATGTGCATTTTTGTGAAAAGTGGGTTTGTGTAGTTATTCCAGATTTTTTGTGTGTAGGTATTTCTGATATTTGCAAAACTGATTTTGTGTTTTCCATTTTGGCAACTATAGACATAAATTATGAGAAGAAGAATGGATTTAGTATGAGATATCTTTGTATTTGTAGGGTCAAAGAAAAATTTCTTTGAAAACTTATTTTTCTTAATTTCATAAATATGCACTGATTTAGTGATGTATGATATCATTGGAACACTCTCTAGGCCTCAGGGTCCCTTTCCAGTATGACACAAAAATGCTTAATTTTCTGAGGTGTTTTCTATGTCCAAATCTGAGTAACATATAGCAGATAGTGGGAATTTTTCAAAGCAGTTAGTTTTATTTTATATTTCTCCCGATATTCTGAGTCAGGAGGTAATACCAAATGTGCACTGATCCTCATGCCAGGGAATAGAAGAGAGATCTGAACTTTGAGCTGGCATTGGGGAGCAGGTGTTCATCATCATTGCTAATTTTTGAGATTCTACTGAATGTCGCTTCTCATAGAAAATGAAAAATAACTCTTATTATGGAGGTGCAGGCAGTGGAGGAATATGGCAGAAGCACCTGCATTCTATGTAATTAAAAATTGTTCCATGATTTTCCATCTGCTTATTCACTGTAGGTTGCTGACCCTTGCTTTTGACCAGGATTCTTTCTTTCCTTTTTTTTTAATAATCTACAGTAAAAGTTGTACTACTTCCTGTGGGCCAGGAAATTATAATGCCTTTTAAAATTGAAAGCATTTTAAAACACCTCAAGGATCATTTTTCATACTTATTGAATGTGCCATCAGATGTACTGCAGTTAAGATGTGCAGGTAAGCTTGGAAGCTAATAAAATGTATTAAGACTTCTTTAGTGTTAATGATTTAATTATTTACATGTAAATAATCAGGATCTTTGATTTGTTAACTAATTATTTTGATATTTACTAATTGAATTTTATGTTGTGGTTATGTATTCATTCATTCAACATATTTTTATTGAGGACATACTTTGTTCTTAATACTTTGCTCAGAACTGAAGATGTAAAGAAACATGAAACAAAATCCCTATTCTCAAGTTGTTTATGGACTAGCGAGGAAGGAGATTCATGCAATAGTTCCCACATAATGTGTATGCACAAAAAGCTGTGACTACAGGGAGGAAAGATTCTAGAAAGCTTCTTTTAGTGAAAATTATAATATTTGTGCTAAATCCCAAAGAGGTGGGAAAAATTAGGACTTTTGGGAAGGGTGGCTGGAAGAAGGCTATATATGGGAATGGGAGGAAATGAGGTTGAAAAAAATAGAGGATGAATGAGCATGTATAGAGTAAGAAGAGGGCTGAAAATAATTTATCTGTTAGCTTTCTATACATTAAGGTCAATTCACATTCCCACAATGTGCAAGTTTATTTATATTTTGTGGGCAATGTTGAGCAGCCCACTTTATAGTAGCTTTGTGTCATGAGCGGAAGTAATCTTTGTAGCTGTGATGGAGTTAACCAGACTGATATCTATATATATAAAAGCCTAAATGACAGTTACAACCCATCAACCAAACGACTGGTGGCTATGATGCACACTGACCAGCAGGGGGAAGATGCTCAACACAGGAACTGCCGAGCTGCGGTGACTTGGCAGCTGCGATTCTTGGGTGATGCACCGGGAACCAGACAGGAGGGAGCCCGATTCCAGGGTGTGTCACCCGAGAACTGCCCTCTTGCAATCCAGGACCCCTCGGGGGATGTCGGAGAGCCAGTTTTGGCCCAGTCCCTGCAGGCCAGGCCGAGGGACCCCGCCTATGCACGAATCCGTGCACGGACCTCTAGTAGCTAAATAAATGTTTCTATAGACTATGTCTGTGTCTGCGCAAATCCTAATATTTTATTTTTTAATCTTCATTGTTGGAAGTATTATATATGTCTCCCTTTTCCTCCATTGACCCCCCCCCCTTCAGCCTACCCGCACTCCCTGCCCCAGGCCTTCACCACCCTATTGTCTGTGTCCATGGGTTATGCATATATGCATATAATTTATTTGGTTGATCTTTTCCCACTTACCCACCCACCCTCCCCTGCATTCCCTCTGAGATTCTGCACTCTGTTGTTCCATGCTTCCATGTCTCTGGATCCACTACGTTCATCAGTTTATTTTGTTAATTAGATTCTACATATGACTGACTGAAATCATGTAATACTTGTCTTTCTCTGACTGACTTATTTCACTTAGCATGATACTCTCCAGGTCCCCCATGCTGTCTCAAAAGGTAAGAGATTCTCCTTTTTTATTGCTGCATAGTATTCCATGGTATAAATGTACCACAGCTTTTTTACCCATTGTCTGCTGATGGGCTGTTTCCAGATCTTAGCAATTATAAACTGTGCTGCTATGAACATAGGGATGCATACATTCTTTCTGATTGGTGTTCAGGGTTTCTTAGGATACAGTCCTAGAAGTGGGAACACTGGGTCAAATGGCAATTCCATATTACATTTTTTGAGGAAAATCCATACTGTTTTCTGTAATGGCTGCACCAGTCTGCATTTCCACCAGCAGTCCACATCCTTACCAGAACTTGTCATGTATTTGTTGATGGTAGCCATTCTGACAAGTGTGAAGTGATACCTCATTGTCGTTTTTTAAAAAAGGTATTTTCATTGATTTTAGAGAGGAAGGGAGAGGGAGAGAAAGATAGAAACATCAGTGATGAGAGAGAATCATTGATTGGCTGCCTCCCGCATGCCCTCTACTGGAGATCGAGCCACAACCTGGGCATGTGCCTTGACCAGAATGGAACCAGGGACCCTTCAGTTTGTAGGCCAACACTCTATTCACTAAGCAAATCAGCTAGGGCCTCATTGTCATTTTAATTTGCACCTCTGATGATCACTGACTTTGAGCAGCCTATCTAATAAAAGAGTAATATGCAAATTGACCATTCCTCCGCTACAACCATAAGCCACGCCCACCATCCAGTCAGGGGCGAGTATGCAAATTAACCCAACCAAGATGGCTGCGGCCACGGAGAGAGGAGGCTTGGGTTTCCCCGGCAATGGAGGAAGCCAAGCTTTCCTCCTGCTCTGGCCTGCCTTGGCCTCCGCTTTAGGCTACAAAGTTTCAATTATATAAGATAAATAAATCCCAACAAAAATGGCTGCAGCCACAGAGTAAGCAGGAGGCTTGGCTCCGCTCCAAGCTATAAAGTTTAAATGATAGATGTTAAATAAATCCCAGATACCAGGGCCTCTGCTTGGGTCGCCGGGGGGCGTGGCAGCCTGCAAATCACCACAGGCCCCTCGCCCAGGCCGCCCCATGCCCCAAGGGAACCCCCACCCTGATCTGGTACACCCTTCAGGGCAAACCAGCCAACCCCCACCCGTGCACCAGGCCTCTATCTTATCTAATCCTATCTAATAAAAGAATAGTATGCAAATTGACCATCACTCCAACACACAAGATGGCTGCCCCCATGTGGTCAAAGATGACTGCCCTTATGTGGACACAAGATGGCCACCACAAGATGGCCAGCAGGGAGGGCAGTTGGGAGGGACCAGGTCTGCAAGGGAGGGCAATTGTGGGTGATCAGGCCAGCAGGGGAGGGCAGTTGGGAGGGACCAGGCCTGCAAGGGAGGGCAGTTGGGGGCGATCAAGCCTGTAGAGGAGGGCAGTTAGGGGTGACCAAGCTGGCAGAGGAGGAAAGTTGGGGGCAACTGGGCCTGCAGGGAAGGATAGTTGGGGGGGGGGGACCCAGGCCTGCAGGGGAGGGCAGTTAGGGGTGACCAGGCCTGCAGGGGAGGGCAATTAGGGGTGACCAGGCCAGCAGGGGAGGGCAGTTAGGGGCAATCAGGATGGCAGGAGAGCAGTTAGGCATCAATCAGGCTGTCAGGGGAGTGGTTAGGGGGTGATCCTACGTGGATCGGGCCTAAACGGGCAGTTGGACATCCCTCGAGGAGTCCCAGATTGGAGAGGGTGCAGGCTGGGCTGAGGGACACACCTCCCCATGCACGAATTTTGTGCACTGGGCCTCTAGTTTTTTTATATGTCTCTTGGCCATCTGTATGTCCACTTTGGAGAAATGTCTATTTAGGTCCGTTGCCCATTTTTTAATTGGCTTGTTTGTCTTCCTTTTGTTAAGTTGTATGAGTTTCTTATGTATTAACCCTTTATCAGATGTATCATTGCCAATTATGTTCTCCCATACAGTGGGCTCCCTTTGCATTTTGCTAATAGTTTCTTTTGCTCTGCAGAAGCTTTTTATTTGATGTAGTCCCATTTGTTTATTTTCTCCTTAGTTTCCTTTGCCCTAGGAGATGATTTTGTGAATATATTGGTATGAGAAATGTCTGAGATTTTGCTGCCTCTGGTTTCTTCTAGGATTTTTATGGTTTCCAGACTTACATTTAAGTCTTTTATTCATTTTGAGTTTATTTGTGTGTATGGTGTAAGATTGTGGTTTAGTTTCATTTTTTTGCATGTATCTGTCCAGTTTTCCCAACACCATTTATTGAAGAGATTCTCTTACCTCCATTGTATGTTCTTGCTTTCTTTGTCAAACATTAATTGAGCATAATTGCCAGAAGCTAATTCCAGAAGGTCATAAATGCAAGAAATTCATCAAAAGGTTGGTGGACCTTGAGCCTTCAGCAAGGGCTGGAAAATCACATGTTATTGCCTGTTGGAAATGGCTGAGGGCATTTCCCCAAACCTGAAAAGGATGCATAAATGATTGCTTGCTGCCAGACAGCTCAGGGCATTTCAATCTACATGTTATTGCCTCCTGCTGGCCAAACACCTGAACAGCCTTAGGCAGTTCCTCCAATCTGATAATGGATTCTGTATACTAAACCTTGCCTTTGATATGTATATCTACCTTGCTTTAGGACAATTTGTGTTAATAAAAAGTGCTGGGTCCAGAGATTCAGGAGAACTTGGTTCCTACAGCCAAGCTCCCCTGGCTCCCCAAAATGCCTTCCAAAATTATGTTTCATCTCTAGACTCTTTAATAATTAACTTGCAGCCCTTCTCCAGATTCCTGAACCCTTTTAAATGCTGGACAATACCCCTGGCACAAAATGGCTTGGATCGATTTCTTGGGTCTCTATTCTGTTCTATTGATCCATATGTCAGTTCTTGTGCCAGTACCCAACTGTTTTGATTGCAGTGGCTTTGTAGTATAACTTGATATTGTGATTACTTCAACTTTTTTCTTCTTTCTCAAGATTGCTGCAGCTATTCAGGATCTTTTTTTGTTCCATACACATTTTTGGAGTATTTGTTCTAGATCTGTGAAATATGCAATTGGTATTTTAATAGGGAATGCATTGAACCTGTAGATTGCCTTGGGTAATATGGACATTTTAATTATGTTAATTCTACCAATCCATAAACATGGTGTATTTTTCCATTTGTTTATATTTTACTTAATACCAGTGGTTCTCAACCTTTCTAATGCCACGACCCTTTAATACAGTTCCTCATATTGTGGTGACCCCCAATCATAAAATTATTTTGTTGCTACTTCATAACTGTAATTTTGCTACTGTTAATGAATCGTAATGTAAATATTTGTGTTTCCCGATGGTCTTCGGCTCTACAGCAGCGGTTCTCAACCTGTGGGTCGTGACAGGGTCACCTAAGACCATCGGAAAACACAGATATTTACACTATGATTCATAACAGTAGCAAAATTACAGTTATGAAGTAGCAACGAAAATAATTTTATGGTTGGGGGTCACCACAACATGAGGAACTGTATTAAAGGGTTGTGGCATTTAAGGTTGGGAACCACTGCTCTATACCTTTTTTTTTTCAACATCCTGTAGTTTTCCAGTACCAGTCTTTTACCTCCTTGGTTAAGTTTATTCCTAAGTATTTTAATGTTTTTTGTTGTAATGGTAAATGGGATTGTTGGTTTAGTTTCTCTTACTGAGAATTCATTATTGTACATAAAAAAACACACATTAGTTTTGGGGTGTTGATTTTGTATCCTGCTACATTGCCAAATTCATTTATTAAATCTACTAATTTTTTGGTGAAGTCTTTAGGGTTTTCTATGTACAATATCATGTCATCTATGAGTAATTAGAGTTTTACTTCCTTCTTTCTAATTTGGATGCCTTCTCCTTCCCAATTTGGATGCCTTTTATTTCTTCTCGTCTGATCTCTATGGCTAGGACTTCCAGTACTATGTTGAATAAGAGTGGTAAAATCAGACATCCCTGTCTTGTTCCTGTTCTTAGAGGAAATGGTTTTGTTTTTGCCCATTGAGTATGATGTTGGCTGTAGGTTTGTCATTAATGGCCTTTATCCCTCTACTAGAGGCCCAGTGCATGAGATTCGTGCACTGGGCGGGGTGGGGTGGGGGGGTGGTCCCTCAGCCCAGCCTGCACCCTCTTGCAGTCCAGGAGCCCTTGAGGGATGTCCAATTGACAGCAGGAGAGGCTTCTGCCACTGCCCCTGTGCTCGCCAGCCATGAGCCTGGCTTCTGGCTGAGTGGTGCTCCCCCGTGGGAGTGCACTGACCACCCGGGGGCAGCTCCTGCCTTGAGGTCTACCCCCTGGTGGTCAGTGTGCGTCATAGCAACTGGTCGTTCCACCGTTCAGTTGATTTCCGTATTAGCCTTTTATTATATAGGATTTCAACTTTGCTGAGAGGTGTTTTTTTTTTTTATCAAAAATGGGTGTTGGATTTTATATGATGCTTTTTCTGCATCTATTGATATGATCATGTGATTTTTGTCTTTCAATTTGTTTGTCATGTGTCACATTTATTGATATGTGAATATTGTATCAGGCTTGCATCCCTGGAATAAATCACACTTGGTCATGTTTTATGATCTTTTTAATACATTGCTGGGTACAATTTTGTTGAGGGTTTTAGTATCTCTATTCATCAGGGATATTGGACTGTAATTCTCTTTCTTTGTCATGTCTTTATCTGGTTTTGGAATTAGGATAATGCTGGCCTCATAAAAAAGAGCTTGGAAATGTTCCTTCCTCTTGGATTTTTTGGAATAGTTTGAGGAGGGTAGGTGTTACTTCTTTGAATGTTTGGTAAAACTCCCCTGTAAAGCCATCTGGATCCGGGCTTTTGTTTGCTGGGAGTTATTTGATTACTGCTTCTACTTAATCAGTTGTTATTGGCCTATTCAAGTTTTCTAATTCTTCCTGATTCAGTTTTGGGAGATTGTAGTTTTCTAGAAATTTGTCCATTTCATCCACATTGTTCAGCTTGTTGTCATATAGTTGTTCATGATATTTTCTTACAATCCTTTGTGGTGTCAGTGGTTACTTCTCTGCTTTCATTTCTGATTTTATTTATTTGGGTCCTCTCTCTTTGTTTCTTCATGAGTCTGGCTAAAGGTTCATCAATCTTGTTTATTCTCTTAAAGAACCAGCTCTTGGTTTCGTTAATTTTTTTTGTATTTTTATATTTTTTAATCTTTATGTCATTTATTTTTGCTCCAATCTTTATTATTTCCTTCCTTCTACTTATTCTGGGACTTTCTTGTTGTTCTCTTTATAATTCTTTAAGTTTTAGGGTTAAATAGTTTATTATTTTTTTTCTTATTTTTTGAGTTAGGCCTATAGTGCTTATGAACTTCCCTTTCAAGACTGCTTTTGCTGTGTCCCATAGGAAATCTTAATATTTTAGCTTAAAAACTTCTGGTCTTTACTTACAAAGGTGCTACAATAACTTTTTATGTGTGGAAAATCCTAAGCACTATAAAGTAGTAAGCTATATATATCAAGTTTCTCCTTGCCAAATCAGAGAAAAACAGTCAGTTCAATTTCAAAATTGTTTTCCAAAACTATTATAATCAATATACTTGAATAGTGTAATGCTTGTGTACTCAAAAAACTGATTATTAAAGCTTGGTTGGGGAAACAAAGCTAAAATTTATATAGTGATAATATTAATAGTGATGACTATCATGATCATGTTGATGATGGTGGTTAATTTGTTGAGCATTTACTATGTGATAGCCCTACAAACTACGCTGCCTACATTATCACAGTATCATTCCATCCACACAACAATCCTTTATTATGAATTTTTTCTTTAAATGAATAAAACTAAAGCTCTGGTTTCTCTTCAGATCATATAAATTCACATAGCTAATAAGTGGCAGAGTCTGAACTTAAATATAGGTGTAACTCCAAAAAGGGAACTTGAAACTGTGTGGCATCCTATCTAATAATAGACAAATATGCAAATTGACCATACCTCTGACACACCCACAAGCCACGCCCACAAGGCATGCCCACCATCCAATCAGAGCGAGTATGCAAATTAACCCAAACCAAGATGGCTACAGCCACAGAGAGTAAGGTTTCCTAGGTAACAGAGGAAGCCAAGCTTTCCGCCTGCCCTGGCCAGGCCTAAGCCTCCACTCAAGCTACAAAGTTTCAATTATAGAAGGTAAACAAATTCAAACAAATGGCGGCAGAATGGAGCTTGAGAGAGCAGGCCAGGGTTGCCAGCGGCAACAGGGGAAGCAAAGCTTTCCACACACCCTGGCCGGGCCCACCCGCTTAAGGCAACAAAGTTTCAATTATAACCCCAACACAAATGGCTGCCGGTGGAGGGAGTCCCAAGCTTGGCTCTGCTCCAGGCTACAAAGTTTCAATTGTAGAAGGTAAATAAATTCCAGATACCAGGGCCTCCACTTGCATTGCCAGGGGGCGTGGCCAGCCTTCAAACCACCACAGGTCCCTCTCTCAGGCCGCCCCACGCCCCAAGGGAACCCCCACCTGATCCGGGATGGCCTTCAGGGCAAACCAGCTGGCCCCCACCCCTGCACCAGGCCTCTATCCTATCTAATAAAAGAGTAATATGCAGATTGATCATCACTGCAACACACAATATAGCTGCCCCTATGTGGTCAAAGATCCTGCCCCATGTGGACACAAGATGGCCACCACAAGATGGCCAGCAGGAGAGGGCAGTTGGGAGGCACCCGGCCTGCAAGGGAGGGCAGTTGAGAGGGACCAAGCCTGCAAGGGAGGGCAGCTGGAGGTGATCAACCCTGCAGGAGAGGGCAGTTAGGGGTGACCAGGCCGGCAGAGGAGGGAAGTTGGGGGCAAACAGGCTGGCAGCAGAGTGGTTAGGGGGTGATCAGGCTGGCAGGCAGAAGCGGTTAGGGGCAATCAGAAAGGCAGGCAGGCAAGCAGTTGGGAACCAGCAGTCCTGGATTGTGAGAGGGATGTCATCCCTTGAGGGGTCCCAGATTGGAGAAGGTACAGGCTGGGCTGAGGGACAACCCCCCTCCGTGCACGAATTTCGTGCACCGGGCCTCTAGTTAATTATAAGGTGAAATTTAAAACTGGAGGAGAGCACTGGAGAAGTTGGCACTAGTACCTAAGAATCTCTTTCTTTGCACTTCATGGCCTTTTTCTTTATGTGTAAGTACTCTGCATCGCCACGGGGCTTATGTCAGTAGCAATAATAATGAAAAAGCTGGATTCTGTGTCAACTAACCACCTTCTAAGATAGGTGCTTTTTTCTCGTACTAGAACTGGAATTCAAGTTTGGTATGGGGCTAAGCCTACTACAGAAGCAAGGAGAAGAATGAAGAGGCTCTGGGAATCTGTATTAGGTTCCCATGACTGTTATAACAACCCCTGATCTAGTAGCTTAAAGCAACACATTATTTCTCCTACAGCTCTGGAGGCCAGAAATCCTAACTCACTTTCACTCAGACAAAGTCACAGTGTCAGCAGGGCTCTTCTCCTAAATGTTCTGGAAAGAATCTGCTTCCTTGCCTTTTCCAACTTCTAGAGTTGCATTCCTTGCATTCATTGGCTCATGGCCCAGTCCTCCATCATCAAAGCCAGCAGCATAGCCTCCTCAAATCTTTCTGCTCTGTCATGTCATCTTCACCCCTATAATCAAATCTCCCTCTTGCTTTTTCTTATAAGAGCACTTGTGGTTATATTTAGGGCTTACCTGGATAATCCAGGATAATCTCTCCATCTCAAAAACCTTAACAGTCACTTTTTCCATATATGATAGCAATCATAGGTTCTGGGGATTAGGACCATTATCTCAACCTATCACAAAATCCATAACATTCATGTTAATTTTTAAATTATGAATTGAGGGTGAAATATAGAAACTCAGTGATTTTTGTGCTTTCTTGAACTATGTATGGTGCCAGGGAGGTACTAAAAAAATCAGGGGAACACTTTGTAAAGTATATAGTTATCTAACCACTATTCTGTACACATGCAACTAGTATACAATAATATTGAATGTAAACTGTAATTGAAAAATTTTTTAAAATATTGATAATTGTCAAACATTTTTAAAAGGCTATTGGTGATATGTGATGTATTTCTAAGAATGAGTATATCAAAACCTTTGCTATGCTTAACTTATTAATTGTAATTAGGAAGATCATATGTTGGAAAATTGGTATGGGTATTATCAATGAAGTTCCCATGATACAAAACTGCAGCCAGTAACATTATACATATTTTTGTATGCCTTAAAATAGAAAAATAAAATTAGAATCAATTTATAGAATAAACCAATGGGGAGAAGGAAGAGGTTATAGCAATACAACATAAAAATAAAGTGCTCTATACTTTTCCAAGCACAAAACTGAGGCTTAGCTCCACCTTGGCATTAATTAATTTGTATGAGTTTCTGATTATAGAAACAGGGACAGGAAGGGATTCTTTAGAATTCTGATTGTATGCTTTTCTGCTGGAGAGAGAGGTGAGTATTACAATAATCAGGTTTTCCAGGATATGCTAGGTCCTGTGCTTACATATAATACACTGTCATTTTTTACGGAATTACTATTTAGAGTATGATTTTGCTCATTTATAGAATAGGTTTTTAAAATTTTCAAATGTTTACAGAGTTGCATGGTTATTATATATTTGCATTTCGGATGAGTTAAGACTTGTAGCTTTACTTAGAATGTTAAATTCTTGTTCGGGATACCACCTTGACTTTTCCCGCTGCAGAGTGTTCTGTATTCACTTTTTAGCAAGAAATGGACACCATTAATACTTGGCACTTGATACCAATCAATATTTTGGTAATTAAACAATATGTGTTTATAGATATTTTATAGCCCCTTCAAATGAATATATATTTCATTTCTTTGTCATAACACTTCTTATAATTTTATCTCATTTTTAGGAAATATTCTTAAAAATTATGAGACTCTACTACAATATGGAGTTAAGCCGCAGGATGTTGTACAAGTGGATATCTATTCCATACTTCCAGATCTATATCCAATCAAAAGAATAAAAAGATTACATGCCCCTCAAATCATAATTGTCAGAGTACAAACTGGTTAGTTATTTTATGTCTTTTAGATAAAAGTATTTTAGAGTCATTTTGTAGTTGAACTTCCATTCAGTCTTGGTTTTATCTCCTCAGGCATTGATCAGTACCAGCATGTAGCTGTTGAGATTATAAAATCTGACTTTCACAAACCATTTCTTGGTGGATTCAGACATAAACTAACGGGAATAGAATATCACAATGCTGGAACACAAACTGTACCTAAAAGGATTCCTGAAAAAGGCAATGTATTCTGTAGGGATACCCAGGTAGTATTTTTATTTTTCCTTATAGGTTTTTGAAGCTAAAGAATAAACACATGTTATGCTTTATTTCTCTCTAAAATAAAAGTCTTCTGAGGAATTATATGGCATTTAAAATAATGAATAAATAACAAATATGTAGGAGAATATGCTCTTACTCATTTATATGTGTATAGAGTAGATATTTATTTAAATCTTTTTTTTTAAATTTTAGACAGTTTTTCAGAGAAAAAAGCTCCAACAAACTACAAATACAACATCCACACAGATGACTAAAATTGGTGTGTATGTTTCAAATATGACTGATAAACTGTTAACACCAGGAAAATATTTTACAGCAAAAGAATATCATGCTCAAAGATTAAACGCGGTAAGATAACTTTTATTATGGGTGGATACTAAAAATTTAATATGTGAGTCAATTGTTCTGTGTATATCTATGTCTTTGCCTAAGCCACACTATCTTGCATGGGAAGAACCCATGTGAATGTTGTTAAAGACTAAATTACAATATCTGTTAAAGATGGTAGGGCAGACTTGATTCAAAAGGGGCTACTACAATGGAGGGAAGAGATTAGGCTTAATTTTGAATACAGCAGGAAAAGTGGAACCTTATAGCCAAGGAACAAGGTAGGGGTCAGTGGATGGAAAATTACTATGAGAAAACATCAGGGGTAAAGGGGATTCTGGCTAAACCAAACTAACAGGATTTTTGCCAAAGGCAGGCCAGAGTGAGTAGGCATCATCTGGGGCTGGTGGAAGATGAGGAACCGGATCAAATATGGAGAGTGATCAGATATTGAGGGTGGGGATTCTGGTTAAACTGAGTTAGCAGGATTCTTTTTTTTTTTTAAATCAGGATTCTTAATAAAATTGAAAAAAATGCAAAGCTGAACACAGAAGCCTAAATTTCAAGGCATAGTTGAAAAAGAGCTTAGAGGAGCCTGATTATAATTTAGTCAAGGAGAGAGTCTTTGTCAGTATGAGCCATGTTTTATTGGTAGTAAAAGCAGTCCTTGGCATTAATCTGCCCCCAGTATAAGGAACCAGAATCCTAAATACTCCTAATCCTTCTCTTTCCCTGAGAGAATTCCCAGGACTTTGTGAGTTGCCTTTGGCCATTTATGAGCTCTGTCCCCTCTATCCCTTGGCCTTAATCCCTGTGACAGCAGGATCACCTAGGAAGGGTTCCAGACTAATTGAAAACAAAAGGATATTAAAATCTGTTTTCTCTGATATTAATATAGCCACTCCAACTCTTTTATGTTATGTTTGCTCTATCTTTCTTCATCCTTTTACTTCTAACCTAATTGAGACTTTGTATCTGGAGTACATATCTTGTAAACAGCATATAATTGGATCTTATCTTTTTATCCAATCTAGTAATCTCTGCATTTTGACTAGAGTGTTTAGTACACATATACTTAATATAATTATTGATAAGGTTGAATTATATCATGATTTTGCTATTGTTGTCTATAGTCCTGTATCTCTCTGGTGCATCTGTTCCTCCTT
The DNA here is from genome assembly GCA_025583905.1 of Ia io. Lineage (NCBI taxonomy): Eukaryota > Metazoa > Chordata > Mammalia > Chiroptera > Vespertilionidae > Ia > Ia io. Next base: position 15,344,890 of record JAJQQW010000016.1, on the reverse strand, counting down.
TACCACTTTCTTTTATGTTAAGTATTTTTCTAGTGTACAATTTTTATTATTTTCTAGTTTTTTATTTACATAATTAATATCTATATATATAAAAGCCTAAGCGACCGGTACAACTGAATAACCAGAATGATCGGAACAACTAGTGGACCAGTCGCTATGACATGCAATGACCACCAGGGGGCAGATGCTCAACACAGTAGCTGTCCCCTAGTGGTCAGTGTGCTCCCACAGCCAACCTCCCATGGCCAGCCAACCTCCCCCAGTCCCTCTCCCCGTCTGGCAGGCCCCATCCAGCAGGCCCTGTCCGGTAGCCGGCAGTCTCTGTCTGGTGGCCTGCAGGCCCCCAGACCCTGAAAGGCCCCCAGGCACTGTCCGGCAGCTGGCAGGCCCCGGCCAGCCTAGCCCTGATTGGGACTGGAAGAGATGGCCCGCATAGGCCCTGATCACCAGCCAGGCCTAGGGACCCCACCGTGCACAATTTTTTGCACTGGGCCTCTAGTCTTTAAGTATAAAATTTTCAGTATCTCTTTTAAAAAAATTATACAGTTAAAAGATTTTTCTATATAAACAGAGTTATTCAACCATTATCACAATCAATTTTAGAACATTCCCATCATTTCAGAAAGAAATTCTCCACAGAATAGCCATCCTATTTCCCTACAATCCTTTTTGCCTCAGGCAGTCAATAATCTACTTTCTGTCTCTATTGATTTGCCTATTCTGGATATTTCATATAAATGCAATCATACAGTATGTAGTCTTTGTGACTGACAATTTTAACTTAGAATAATGTTTTTAAGGCTCATTCATATTGTAACATGCATTAAACCTTCATTTCTTTATATTGCAGAATAATATTATATTGTATATGCCCAAATGTATATATCTATTACATATATGCAAATGTACATACCATGTTTCATTTGTCCACTTATCAGTTGATAGACATTTGGGCTGTTCCTACTTATTGGCTATTAGAAATAAAACTGATATAAAATTCATGTACAATTTTTTTTATGTGGACATAACTTTTTTTTCTCTTGTGTGTATGCCCAGGAGTGTAATTGCTTGATCATATGGTAAGTCTACTTATAAAATTTTTTAAATATATTTTTATTGATTTCAGAGAGGAAGGGAGAGGGAGAGAGAGAGAGAAACATCAATGATGAGAGAATCATTGATTGGGTGCCTCTTGCACGCCCCCTACTGGGGATCGAGCCCACAAGCTGCGCATGTGTTCTTGACCAGAATTGAACCCAGGACCCTTCAGTCCGCAGACCTATGCTCTGTCCACTGAGCCAAACCAGCTTAGGACTACTTATAAACTTTTTGAGGAACTGCCAAATTGTTTTCCAAAGCACTGTACCATTTTATGTCCCCCTCAGCAGTATATGAGGATTCCAATTTCTCCACATTCTTATCAACATTTGTTATTGTTTTTTATTATAGCTATCCTAATGAGTGTGAAGTGTTATCTTATTGTGCTTTTGATTTGTGTGCCCTGATGGCTAATTATAGTGAATATATATACATTTTTAAAATATTTTTATTGTTATCAGAGAGGAAGGGAGAGAGAAAGAGAGATAGAAACAGTGATAAGAATCATTGGCTGCCTCCTGCATACCCCAACTGGGGATTGAGCTTGCAACCCAGGCATGTGCCCTGATGGGAATCAAACTGGCAACCTCTTGGTTCCTGGGTGGACACTCAACTGCTGAGCTATACCTATTTATTTATTTAAAGTAATTTATTATTATTTATTAATAATAAATAATTATTTGTTAATAAAATAATAACTAATAAAATTTATTTTATTATAAATAAAATAAAATATATTTTTTAACTGGCCCGAATAAATTGTTATTTGCTTATTAACAACTTGCATATAGTCTTAGGAGAAATGTATACACAGATCCTTTACCCATTTTTAAATTTTTTAAATTATTGTTTTACTATATTTTTTAATTATTGTTTTGAATTATTTTTGAGTTATTTTCTAAATGGTTGCTCTGAGTGTAATCTAGGAATTACAACATGCATCTATATTTATAATAATATATTTCACATTAATACTGAAAACCAACAAAATAGTGAAATATTGCACCAATAGAACTCCAATTTAGTCCTTTTTTTGTGTGCTATCATTATCATACAAATTTGTACATTCTTTTTATGTTCTAAGTCTTATACTTTTTTTATAATTATTATTTTATGCAGTTATATTTTAAATAAGTATTTCTATTTTATTATTCACTAGAGGCCCGAAATGAAATTCATGAAATTCATGCATGGGGGTGTGTGTTTCCCTTAGCCCAGCCTGCACCCTCTCCAATCTGGGACATCCCTCTCACAATCCAAGACTGCTGGCTTCCAATTGCTCACCTGCCTGCCTGACTGCCTGATTGCCCCTAACCACTTCTGCCTGCCAGCCTGATCACCCCTAACCACTCCCCTGCCAGCCTGATCAACACCTAACTGCTCCACTGCTGGCCGGATTGCCCCTAACTGCCCTCCCCTGCCGTCTGGTCACCCCTAACTGCCCTCCCTTGCCAGCCTGGTTGCCCCTAACTGCCCTCTCCTGCCAGCCTGGTCACCCCAACTGCCCTGCCCTGCAGGCCTGGTTGCCCCTAACTGTCCTCCCTTGCCAGCCTGGTCACCCCCAACTGCCCTCCCCTGCTGGCCTGGGCACCCATAACTGCCCTCCTTTGCCAGCCTGGTCATCCCTAACTGCCCTCCCTTGCAGGCTTGATTGCCCCCAACTGTCCTCCCTTGCGGGACTGGTCCCTCCCAACTGCCCTCCCCTGCTGGCCTGATCACCCACAACTGCCCTCCCCTGCTGGCCATCTTGTGGCGGCCATCTTTGACCACATGGGGGCGGCCATCTTGTGTGTTGGAGTGATGGTCAATTTGCATATTACCTCTTTATTATATAGGATGTTTATTTTTTCCCATCTCTTTAAAATGTCCCTTTAACATTTCTTATAAAACTTCTTGCTGGTGCTGAACTCCTTTAGCTTTTTCTTATCTGGGAAGCTCTTTATTGATCCTTCAATTTTAACTAGTAGCCTTGTTGGGTAGAGCAATCTTGGTTGTAGGTCCTTGCTTTTCATCATGTTGAATATTGTGTGTCAATTCCTCTGGCCTGAAAAGTTTCTGTTGAGAAATGAGCTAACAGTCTATGGAAGCTTCCCTTGTAGGTAACTGACTGCCTTTCTCTTGCTGCTTTTAAGGTTCTTTCTTTGTTTTTCATCTTTGCCATTTTAATTATGATGTGTCTTGGTGTGGGCTTCTTTTGACTTCATCTTGTTTGGGACTCTATGTGCTTCATGGACTTGTCCATCTATTTTATTTTCCAGGTTAGGAAAATTTTTGTCATTATTATTTCAGTATGTTTTCTATTCCTTGCTGACTCTCTTCTGTGCCCCTATGAAGTGAATGTTGTTATACTTGATGTTATACCAGAGGTTTCTTGAACTATCCTATTTTTTTTTCTTTTTCATTTTGCTGTTTTGATTGGGTGTTTTCTGCTATCTTATCTTTCAAATCACTGACTTGATCCTGTGCTTCATCTAATCTACTGTTAGGGTATAATTCATTTTGGTTATTGTATTCATTTCTGACTGGTTCATTTTTATGGTTTTCTGTGTTCCTTTTTATGCTTGCTATTTCTTTGTTGAAGTTTTCACAAAGTTCTTTGATCATGCTCTTTGATCAGTATTTTAAACTTTATATCTAATAAATTGCTTGCCTCCATTTCATTTAGTTCTTTTTCTGGGGATTTCTCTTGTTCTCTCATTTTGGACATGATTCTTTGTGTCCTCATTTTGATTTCCTCTGTGTTTGTTTCGAGGTATTAGTTAGATCTGCACGTTGGCAGGATGGCCTTATGTCGTACATGTCCTGAGAGCCCGGTGGCTCTGTCTCCCTGGCCACGTGAGCAGAGTGCTCCAGGAGTGTCCTTTGTGTGGGTTGTGTGTGCCTCCTGTTGTAGTTGTACCTTCGTTGTTGTTGGCACATTGGTGGTTGGGGTGACCCTCAGGCTGATTGGCTGTGAGTACTGGTCATGACCAGAGTGTTCAAGCTACTGTGTGGGGGCTGAATGCATAGAGTGGGATGCACCCAATGGGCTCTCTTGCCTGCCAAGACCACTTTTTGGTTGTGTTGTTTGTTGAGCTAATTGGGTGGTGCTCTGTTGTAGTTTGAAGCCAGCCACTGAATTTGTTGGTTCTGGGGCCTCTTGGGCGGGGCTTCAGTATAGGCCAAGGTCAAGCATTGCCTGAGACCAAGTCAGCATTAGCTGGTAGGTGCTACAAAGTGATCCATGGTTGGTAGCTGCCTGTGCTGGGCCTGGAGGCGCATGGGAGAGGCCACACTGTGCACTGAGACTTATTGGTTTTTGGTCAAATGTCCTAAAAATATCAATTATGTTTTTCTAATCTAATGTGTCAGTTTAGGCCCCTGTTTCCTTATTGATTTTCTGCCTTGATTACCTATCCATTGATGTTGATGTGGAGAGTGTGAAAACATGCTAATGGATTGTTAAAGTCACCTACCATGACTGTATTATTGTTAATCTCTCCCTTTTTGTTTGTCAGTATTTGCTTTTTATAAATAGGTGCTTCTACATTGGTTGTGTAGATATTTACAAGAGTTCTGTCCTTTTGTTGGGTTGATCCCTTCATCATTATGAAATGTCCTTTTTTATCTCTTGTTACAGCCTCTATTTTAAAGTCTGTTTTGCTTGTTAAAAGTATTCCCCACACAGCTCCCCTCCCCCTTTTATTTGTATGATATGCCATTTTTCATCCCTTTACTTTCAGTTTGTGTCTCCTTCTATTTGAAGTGGATCTCTTGTAGGCAGCATATATATGGGTCTTGATTTTTTTGTCCATTCAACCATCCTTTGTCTTTTGCAGTTGATTGCTGCCTTTGGTGGGTTTAGAGGTGCCTGGAATAGGCAAGGCTGCAAACTGGGTCTGGCTGCCATTAGACCAGGGCGTGGGGTGCTTTGCAAGAGGCACAGGGTGTGCCAGTGCCAGCTGCTGCTGGTTTGGGGATTGAGGACCTCTGAGAGATTGTAGGAGAGTGAGCAGCACCATCTGGGGAAGATTGCTGTGTGAAGGATCTGCTAGGAGAAGTTGGTGGGTTGTGTGAGTGTGGTGGGTTCTCAGGGAATCACCAGGGTGGTGGACAGTGTTAGCCAACTTAATGGAGATCTCTAATTTGGCAACTGCACCAGCTGGCTGGATGGGGTAAAGTTAAACAAAGGAATAAGGGAGTCTGCCAGCACTTTCCTGCCTTAGCCCCTGCTCCTCCAGCCCTTGTATTGAAGCTTGTGAATTTAGTTCCAGATGCTGCTGTTGCTCTGGGTCTAGCCCACAGGTTTGAGACCCGCTGTTCTAGTAATTGTTTCATACAAATGTAAATTATTCTTTGTTGAACGAGGCACTTTTTATTTTGTTGGCTTTTCTTAAATGTTTTGTTTTCCTTGGGTGTGTCCTCAGAATATTTGAGATTTCTGATGTCCGCTGTGTTACAACGTATTTGTTTACTACAGCCTTACCCAGTGGCTTTAGGGAATGGGCAAGGCTTGATTCTGGGAGAGAGCTAGTTTTTTGAGGGGGGGCTTCTATTCATCCTGGTGCCATGAGCCTTCTGGGACACTAACTCCTCTTGCCCAGAGGCAAATACCTCTGTTGCTTTTTTAAAATATATTTTTATTGATTTCAGAGAGGAAGGGAGAGGGAGAGAGAGATAGAAACATCAATGATGAGAGAGAATCATCCACAGGCTGCCTCCTGCAGGCCCCCTACTGGGGTCGAGCCTGCAACCTGGGCACGTTCCCTGGATCGGAATTGAAACTGGGACCCTTCAGTTAGCAGGCTGACTCTCTATCCACTGAGCCAAACCAGCTAGGGCTGTTACTCTAACTCATTGTCTTAGAGGATCCTGTCTCTTGCATTTTTCAAGAAGTCACCTAGTTAGTTTCCCTGGGATTCTTCTGCTCACATGATCCACCAGTTTGGGGCTTGAAGCAGTCTTAGAATCATTTCTGTATTTTGTGACTTGCCTCTCCAGTATATGATTAGACTCCTTCTTCAGCGATTCCACCTAGTTCCTTTCTTGAGGGGATTCTTTAAAGTTTCTCTTCCTTTGGAGGACTCCTTCAACATGACCCAGTGTCTTTTCTTATTTCTGCTTATATAATTATCTCTAATTATCTGGGACTAGAAGGAGGGAAAGGAATGTATCAACATATTTGTCTTCAATCTTGATCCAGCCTCTCCACATTTTTATTTATGAGTCTAGTAAATAAAAATGGAAACTCTCTCAACTATATTGCAAGTATTTTGCGGATCCAGTACTATAGTGGACCCTCAAACATATTTATATTTCTCACAATTTAATAAATACCTGCTTGCTTAAATCTCCCTTTTATCTAACCCACCTTTGGTGATTTCCACCACGTAACCTACCTGCCATATGTTTAGGAAATACAAATTTTCTTCCTAATGGGAATTCTTGTGAACAAAATTTCCCGATCTTATCTTATCTTTTTTTTTTTTTTAGATTTAAAGGCCTTATCTTAGAATGATATACTTCATGAGAAAGAGTTATGGTCTTCAATTTTGTTTTAAATATGAGCTAATGCTAAGGACAAAATGATAAACTAGAGATAATTGCTATTCAATAATAATAGAGATAACTAAAATATGACAATAATAGTATTTATTGACAACATGAGATATACCAGGTGTAAGCTAACTAAGCACTTTAGATGCATTATTATCACTGTTTTATAAATAAGGGTGCCAAAGCACAGAGATGGCAAGTAGCTTACCCAAAACCAAACAGCTAGTGAGCAGCAGAGGGAAGATCTAAACTGAGTTTTTCTGTAGAGCCTGTGCTCTTAAGTATTATAGTATCTGCTTCCCATGAAGATGTATTTGCTAGATTTCAAAGTCAAATAGCTGATGTGCATTATCCATGTTATAACATATGTGAGAATACCGGTCACAGAACTAAAACTAGACTCAGAGTGTTTTAGTATTTATTGAATTGGAATAAAAATAATCATTGTTATTGACTCATAAAGTTGATGGTAGATTCTTTTTATTTCCTTTTAACTTAACTACAGGTAATAGTGTTACAGACTTACTATAGAAAATGGCATGCTAAAGTCTTTGTAGATAATTTAAGAAGACAAAAAATGTTAAAGTTGAAGTGGCTAGAAGAGGAAGAACTAAGAAAGATAAGAGAAAAAGAAGAATGGATGAAAATGGACTATCAGCGGAGGCATAATCCTAAAACAAAAGAAGATTTTGAACTTCTTTATAATGCACTAGAACGTAAGTTTAAAATAGGCTTTGCATAAAATATTAATTTTTCATTAGTAAGAAAAACAGGTCTACTAAAGACAAAAGGAAGACTTTATTATCTTAGGAAAAATATCTTGGGTTTCTAGACTAGACAATTTAAAATGATGAATAGTGTTTTACATTTGGTACAGGAATTAAGGGGGAAATGAAATTGGAAATGCTTTTATATTAACAATGGGTGAGTTGTGCAGTTTTAGTATATTATCTCATTTGATCCTCAACCCTGTGTTATAAAGAAAGTATTGTCCAGTATGGTTCTTTGACGAACTTGGGAATCTTTGAACTTCTCCAGTTTTTTTTTAATACATATTTGTATTGATTCCAGAGTAGAAGGGGGAGTGGGGTGGTGGGAGAGGAGAGAGAGTTAGAAGCGTCATTGATGAGAGAGAATCATCGATTGGCTGCCTCCTGCACACCCCCTACTGGGGATTGAGCCTGCAAGTCAGGCATGTGCCCTTGTCTGGAACCCTTCAGTCCGCAGGCTGATGCTCTATCCACTGAGCCAAACCAGCTAGGGTCTTCTCAAATTTCTTAGTCCAGCATCCTGTCTCTGATTCTGCCCTTTAGACGAGGGGCGTGGCAATATATTTTAATTCCCTCCCATCAGTAATAATATATAAATATGTGTTGTCTACACATTTGACTTTTTTGCTTCATTTCTTTCATTCAATGTATGCTAGTCACTGGCACAATTAGAAGCTTCGGTTACTCGAATAAGCAGTAGATGCACTGTTCTTCTCGAAGCCTGTCTCATCTCTCAGCTTAAGTGTCATCTACTCCAAGCCTTTTGTGACTGAGATCCTATTGCATCTCCAAACTTTTCACTCACATCATCATAATTTGTAGTAATACATCTTTTATTTAACATTAATTTTCACCACTGAGTTGTAAACTTCAGGAGAGAATAACTGATTTTTTAAAAAATTATCTCTGTTTTTCTGTGTTTAGCTCATATCCCAACAAATATTGGTAGAATGAATGCATACATGAATGAAGGGGAAACAGGCGTGTAGTAATGCCCCTCTTTCCAGCTTCTGCTTTCCTGGGAATACCTGCTGAAGTGGAAGTAACTGGAACAGGAGGGTTTTTCTATTGCCTTAGATGCCAGAAAGTGGGGAAGTTGGGCACTTGTGATAACAGAAGAATTTTAGAAATTAAAAATGGCTTCAATTATTATTATTTTTTTGGTTGAACAGGTTTTTTTTAAATCCAAAGAAATAAAAGTATGATTTCTATGATGATTCATAACATTAACTTTTAGCAAGTGTGTTTTTACTATAACTTTATTTATATACTACTAGAAGCTCGGTGCACGAAATTCGTGCACGGCGGGGGGTTGTCCCTCAGCCCAGCCTGTACCCTCTCCAATCTGGGATCCCTCTCACAATCCAGGACTGCTGGCTCCCAACTGCTTGCCTGCCTGCCTTCCTGATTTCCCCTAACCGCTTCTGCCTGCCAGCCTGATCACCCCCTAACCACTCCGCTGCCAGCCTGGTTGATGCTTAACTGCTCCCCTGCCAGCCTGTTTGCCCCAAACTTCCCTCCTCTGCCGGCCTGGTCACCCCTAACTGCCCTCTCCTGCAGGGTTGATCACCTCCAACTGCCCTCCCTTGCAAGCCTGGTCCCTCTCAACTGCCCTCCCTTGCAGGCCTGGTCCCTCCCAACTGCCCTCCCTTGCAGGCCGGGTGCCTCCCAACTGCCCTCCCCTGCTGGCCATCTTGTAGTGGCCATCTTGTGTCCACATGGGGGCAGGATCTTTGACCACATGGGGGCAGACATATTGTGTGTTGGAGTGATGGTCAATCTGCATATTACTCTTTTATTAGATAGGATAGAGGCCTGGTGCACTGGTGGGGGCCAGCTGGTTTGCCCTGAAAGGTGTCCCAGATCAGGATGGGGGTTCCCTTGGGACATGGGACAGCCTGAGCAAGGGGCCTGTGGTGGTTTGCAGGCTGGCCACGCCCCCTGGCAACCCAAGCAGAGGCCCTGGTATCTGGAATTTATTTTCCTTCTACAATTGAAACTTTGTAGCCTGGAGCGGAGCCAAGCCTGCTGCTCCCTCCGGGGCGGCAGCCATTTCTGTGGCAGTTAATTCACCTTCTATAATTGAACCTTTGTAGCCTTAAGGAGAGGCCTGAGCCTGGCCAGGGTGTGCGGAAAGCTTTGCTTCCCCTGTTGCCGGTGGCAACCCTGGCCTGCTCTCTCAAGCTCCATTCTGTCGCCATTTGTTTGAATTTGTTTACCTTCTGTAATTGAAACTTTGTAGCTTGAGTGGAGGCTTAGGCCTGGCCAGGGCAGGCGGAAAGCTTGGCTTCCTCTGTTACCTAGGAAACCTTTACTCTCTGTGGCTGTAGCCATCTTGGTTTTGGTTAATTTGCATACTCATTCTGATTGGCTGGTGGGCGTGGCTTGGCTGGTGGGCGTGGCTTATGTAGCAGAGCGATGGTTAATTTGCATATTACCATTTTATCAGAGAGGATTTGTGGATATTATTATGTGTTCTATTACTCAAATCACTGTTTCTGCTCTAATCCTATCTAATAATAGAGTAACATGTAAATTACCATCACTCCGCTACACCCATGATTGGGCGGTGGGAGGCTGGGGGGCAGGACTCGGGGTGGCCTATCTGGCCATTGAGAGGCACGGATCCACTGCCACTGACGGCGGCTACCCTGCTGTTGAGAGGCGCAGGGGGCGGGACTCCTGCCCCCTGAGCCTCTCAACAGCCTCTGAGGGGGCCTGCCGCGGACACCCAGCTGCGCCTCTCAACAGCAGGGTAGCCAGGTGTCCATGGCAGCCCCCCTCAGAGGCCGTTGAGAGGCTCAGGGGGCGGGAGTCCCGCCCCCTGTGCCTCTCAACAGCAGGGTAGCCCCCCTCAGCGGCTGCGGACCATCAAAAGTGGGGGAGCTGGGTGCCTGTCTGCTCCGGCACCAGGCCTTTCAGAAGCCTCCGCTGAGCTGGAGGCTTCTGAAAGGCCTGGTGCACCAGCGGACAGGCACCTAGCTCCACCGCGAAAAGCAAAAGCGTGTGGGGGACCATACACGTGCATGATTCAATCATGCACTGGGCCTCTAGTTAAATATAATTTTAGGTGTCTACTTACATAGCTGTGTGATAAGACACTATTTACTCAAGACGATACAATTCAACACTAGGTCCAACCAGCAATATTAATAAATGTGCCTCACTGAGCGGCTTTAGGGATGTGGCCGAGTGGAATATAAAGCTTGCTCCCTAGATTCCTACATCTGCGTCCCCTGTCTCCTCAGCATTGACCTGTGCAAATAATTACTTTTTTACTTTAAATTTTGCTTCTACTTCCATTTGCTCTATCAGATGAAAACAAAGGTTATTTCTAAGTGTTAGTAGTTAAACAGAGCACTGTTAACAAGCTGTCTGCAAAAGCTCTTACTGATAATTGTAAAACTAAAGTTCTGTTAGAGCAGAACTCTATTCAAATAACGTGCCAAATTCATATGTGAATAAGCCAAATAATATCATTGTTATTTTGTTTCGTTAACAGGTAACTGTGCAAAATAATAGGAGATAAGCTAAATGAGGTTCTACCTTTTCTACTTACTAGTGGAATTAACTTACACAAGTTACTTTTCCTAAGCCTCAGCTTCTTCATTAATAAAATAACTTAATAATTTCTGACTCATCTACTTCACTTTATAAAGTAGAAAATATAAAATATTATATTTATGGAACTACTTTAAAAAAGTACAAAGACCTATGCATGTCTAAGTTACTGTTATGTGGTAAATAATTTTATACAGGTTTTCCATATTAGAGTAGAACACATATATTTTATGTTTACACATGTTTTATATGGAAGCAAATGGAGTTTGCATGAAAGAGACATCCCTTAGTTTTTTTTTCTAGCCCTAAAATTCTAAATTTAAGCTCTCAGAATAATAATTTTGAAGTCCTTTTTGTTGTAGTTAAATTTTTTGGTTCACAGCTCAGTAATTTATACCGCTCTCCTACTTAATAATATAGTTTTCAATTCATATTCTTAACTCCTGTACGTATTTGAAACTGCTGCCCTCTTGTGGCTCATAGTAGCAATAACAGTTTGAATTAGAACGCCTAATACAAAGTTTTAACTTTTCCTCCAGATAATCTGTCCCTTACTTCTTTATTTATTTAATTTTCCATAGATCTCAAATGTTACTCTTACCTCAGACTCAGCATAGGGGTCAGCATCTTTAGAAACCTCTCCCAACAGCATGGATAGAGCTCACAGCCTCTTTTCCTGCCCGTTATTCTCTGTGCACACCACTCTCTTTTTACTGTTCACCGTTGTACCTATGGCATCTGATAGGACCTTGCTCAGTATGTCTAGTAAATATGTATTGAATTGGATCTTCTAACACTTTGCTTTGTTTGTCTTCTGTTAACTGAGTCTTTTGACTCTAATTATTACCTCTTGGTCAAGGTACCTTGATTTCTGGCTTTTGGAGACTCCGCAGGCCCAGTCCCTTTACATATCTGGCCCTGGGCTTTCAGTCTGAATCTTTCTGGATTCTCGCCATTCAAGCTTCCAGTCTGTGATGGGAATTTTATTTATTTACTTATTGATTGATTGATTGATTTTGTGATGAGAATTTTAAAAAGAAGATTCATGTTAGTTGCCAGTGATAGAAAATATTGTATGTTCTGTAATTTTTTTATTTGAAAATTGCAATTTAGATCTCAGAAATTTTAGAATGTGTGTGGACTTTAGATACTAGTCCTATACTTTCATTTTATAGTTGAACTTCAGACTCTGGAAATTAGGTCATTTGTCAAAGAAGATAAGTTAAGGAGGTAAATGTATTCTTTCAAATGAACCAACTTCTTTAATATCATTTTCTTTAAAAATATTGAGGGTTATTGATATTTTTTATGGGCTGAATTGTGTTCCCCTAAAATTCATATGTTGAATTCCTAATCCCCAGTATCTGAGAATGTGACTGTATTTAGAGAAAGGGCCTTTAAAGGAGTAATTAAGAAGGAGTGAGGTCCTATGAATGGGACGTAAGGCAATATGATCTGTGCTCTTATAAGAAGAAGCGATTAGGAGACAGACAGGCACAGAGAGAAGATCATATAAAGACACAAGAGGAAGATGGCCTTCTAAAGCCTAGGAGAGAGACCCTCAGAGTAAACTAGCTCTGCCACCACCTTGCTCTTGAACTTCTAGCCTCCAGAACTGAGAGGAAATTAATTTCTGTTGTTTAAGTCACCCATTCTGTGGTACTTTGTTATGGCTGCTCAAGCAAACTAATATATTATTCCATTCTTTAAATCATCCCTAGGGAACATATACGTTATGAAGGGGAGGAAGAATCTCTCTGTTCTCCTCATTGGCTTCTATGTATAGTTCTGGAAACAGTCAAATGAAATATAAAATTAGTTTTGTCCAGCTGTTCCTGATTCCTGTCGTTTTATACTTCTTACTAGTAGTAGGGACATGGTATATTTTTGATGCCATATTCTGTCCCTTATAACAGATTTACAGGGAGGTTATTCATCTATTGGAAAATTTTATTGAAATTAAGGCCCATATTTTCATTTCTAATTAGCTTCATTGGGTGGTTTTCTTTTTAAAAGTCATACTAACAATTTAAGCAAAATATAAAAGCTGAGTAATATGAATACATGTATTTGAAAGCACATATGTATATATATCCAGATTAACCTAGGACTCAAATATTAATCTAGGTGAGCAGTATTTTGCTTCTTGAGGTTAGCAGAATACCCTAAATAATGCTCCAGTGTCCTAAATTTATTACTGGTCTGAAAGGTTTCTAATGTAAAACTAGGAAGTAAAATAGGCTTACTAATATAATTCAGTTTTTATTTGCTTTCTGGGAACATCCAGGTAATACCATGAGATAAATATTCTGTTATTATTTCTATAAGCAAATAATTTTTCAGTTTTTCTCTCAATCATATACTACCTTTTGGTATATGGAGTATGTTCAATTTTTAAAAGTTCATTTTGGTTACTACTCTTTACTGATAAACTCATCAGTCATAGATTTCCTGGACTTTTTAAATACAATTTAGCTCTTAAATTTACAAATCCTCTTATTGGACAAACCAAGCCATACAGTGTCTACAGGTACAGGGTAGATTACTTTTTAAAAGATTTTTTATTGATTTTTAGAGAGAGAGGAAGGGAGAGGGAGAGAGAGAAACATTAATGTGAGAACGGAACGTCGTTTGGTTGCCTTCCTCATGCCCCTGATCGGGGATCAATCCCGCAACCTGGGCAGGTGCCCCAACCAGAAATCGAACTGGCAGCCTTTCAGTGCATTGGGCGAAGCCGCACTGGTCAGGGCCAGAGTAACGTAAAGAACCTGATCAGGTGATTTCAGATTGAAATTTAAGAGGGAGAAGAAACGGTGTGATAAAACTGTAAATCTAGATGTCATGAAATCATGAAAGGCATTGGCTATAATAGATGAGGGCCAGAAACAACACTATGGCTTCAGATATTCACCTTTCAGTGCAGAGACAGGTGTTAAAGTAACCTGACATTTTAATAGAAGAAAAATATAATTTCTAATTATATAAATTATATATAAATGTAATAGAATTTGCAATATCTCTGTAACATGATGAGAAAGTACCCATGTCTGGAATATAACAAAGAAAGAGTATATTTTACTTGATTAAATCATAAATAAGAGGCGATAAGGGACAGTAATCTTATATGTCAAGAAATGTATCCCTCTGGTGGGGTGATGTTGGGGGGTGTTGAGGGATTGAGCAAAAAATAAAAGAGAGAACTCATGAGCATGGACAACAGTGTGCACTGGTGATTGCAGGGGGCTAGGTGGTGGGTGGAGGTGGAAAAGGGCATAGAGGGGATAAATGGTGATGACAAAATTTAATTTAATTTAATTTAAAAATGGCTGTTGAGTATTTCAAACTGGCAAAGAAGAATTTTGGCAGGTGTTAGAACCATATAAGTGAACGAGGTTATTTAAAGTTCAGAAAAAAAAAAGTTTGGTTCTATGTCCACAATACAGTTCATGGGAGTTTGAAACTTCATTCTGACAGTGTAATAATAAATTACCTTTCTGTCAGAGGAAAGGATTAGATGGTGACTTAAGTCAAGGTAGGTCTCCAGAGTAAACCAACGAGTCCGTTCGCATTGAAAAGGACTGTACAATTGAAAGGATGGCATGCTCCTAAGAGGCAGAGATCAGGCAAGGCGTGGACCATGGAGTCAGACTGTTAGTGTTCGAGTCCCGGCTCCTTGGGCAAGCTACATGGTCTCTTTTCCTGTTTCCTTTTCTATAAAATAGGGGATACTAGTAGCACCTAATCATTGGTTTGTCAGGAGAGTAAATGAGTTCATAGAAGCATTTGGGACATTCTGGCACATAGAAAGCAGCTGTCATTTGTATGGTCTTGTTTAATTAGAAAGAGGGGGATAGGGGTTGGGAGGAAAACAGGAGATGAAGTAAATGGCAAAGTTACAAAAATGATTTTTTTTTTTTTTTATTGCAGCCAGTAGAATAGAAAGGACGTGAAGGCAAGATCTAGCTATACCTTGAAACCACTTCCTGTGTGGATTAGGAGAGAAGAGACTGAGATGTGTGTAAGAAAAGGCTGGAGCATTTAGCATATCTGATGTGTTCAGAGGGGCGGGTATCTTAAGCGAAGCTGAAGTTAGGTAAACGTGCATGGATGAAGACAGACCTGCTGCCTGCGGCAGGAACCCGCGAGCAAGCTTACCTACAGGCTTACGTTGACATTCTCTGTACCGATTTCCTCTGGCTTCTGTTTGGCCACTTCTATTGCTTTAAGCCTCTCAGCTTCTTTTTTTGTCCTATTTTTTCATATGTCAGATGTACATTATGAGTGATTCCATTCATGTATAATTTTATTGAAATTGACATAGAAATAAAAGACTGCTTGTCAGGATGTGATGGTAAAAAGCTGTGGGATTTTAAACCTCAGAAGTCTCTCATGTTATTCCCCTAGTCTGGCGACAAGAAGAACTGGAATGCATTAACCAGGCTTTCTGTGGAGCTGAGAGGAAAGCTGCTTTGTGCGAACTTCTGGAAAAAGAGACCCAAATCATTGCTTCCATTGGGAGGCACAGACACATCGCTTACATGGCAAACCAGGAAGCCATCATACAAACTTTTTTGAATAAGGTCAGTGCAGCGGCACTTGTTTAAACATCAATGTGTCCTTAGTGTAAAACAACTAAGATTTACATTTTAAGAATTTGTGTGAATTTTGTTTGGCATTTTGGTGACATATTTCTTTAAATTCTATTTTTATTTTTGATGCATCTTTACATTTCAACTGTAGTCTAGAATAATGACGGACATGAAATTAATGTATTTTCATGAAATTAATGTATTTTCAACAAAAGGGATTTAGCCAGGAATGAAAAAATTGAGACACTTTCCTTGTGACTGTTCATTTAGATTTAGGCTAGCTATAGGAATTGGATGAATTGCACCCCCTGATAAAATGGAGTATGAAATTCACAAAATATCTTTTCTGGTGTGCCCATAGGGTAAGCAACCTAGGGAAATAGCTATAGACTAGTGTTTTTCCTCTTGCTCACCAGGTCATTAACTGATTGAACATTTCTGACCAAAAAGATACATGGTTATTGAAAACCATGAAAACATACAATTAATGGAAAAACTAAAGTAATTACCCTTTCTTGGTGACAATTGTCTGTTTGATACTGAAGAGCCTGTTTCCATAGTGACCAATTTTCTTTTATAAACCTGATCTTTGTAAACAATTAAAAGCCAACCAGCTACACGAAGAAAATGAATGAAGCTCTTCAAGATATTCACCTGTAGGGAGTCCAGTGATTCTAGTTTGTATGATTCTTGTTTGAGAGCATTTGTCCTCAAAAAGTGTACTTTTTGATACTATAAATGCCTTCCTCTTATCTTACCTGCACACTCTCCTGTTTGATCTCAGTTTTTTCTTCTGGCTTTAACTGCTGCCTGAATCCTGGACTTCCCTATAGTTCCAGGCTGGATGTGATGGTAAAAAATGGCCAGACCTCTCTTAGGAGCTCCTAAAATCACATATCCAATTGCCTACTGTCATTGCTCTTTGGATGTCCCAAGAGTCCACCTCACGTCAACCCTTAAGTCATATCATCTTACCATTCCTTCACCCCTCACCTCCAAACTTATCCTATTCTGTAGCACTCACACCATTTATCTCTGTGAATATTTCATCATCTACCCAGTTGCTTCAGGAAGCATTATTCTTGATATCTCATTTAGCCACCAACCTGTTTGTTCTATTATTTTAATAATCTCCTCAATTCTTTACTGCTTCGTTTCTAAATCCACTACCACTGCCTGTAAGGAAATGGCTCCTTCATGGCACTCTGATGACTTCCCATGTATCCAAATAGGCAAAGACTAGAACTGCAGCTACTCTGAGTCTTGTGGAATGCCTTGTGGTCCTACTGGAACACAGAGGGATGGGAGGCTTCTGAGAGTATGCTGTGGGCAGCTCCTCTCTCTCTCGCTGCCCTTTCGCCCCCAGGAGGCTGTCATGAGACACTTGTCCTGTGTGTGTGAGCTTGCCACTGATTTAAATAATTCTGATGTTCTCCTCCTCTGGATTACTCTATGTCCCCAAATTAGGCTCTTGGTGTCCAGTCTCACTTTGCAATTCCCTCCTCCATTATCCATACTGTTGCCACTACCATAGTGACCTCATTAAATACCTCTCTGCCATGCCCCTCCTCACTGCCTCAGGGAACAAAGGTTTTAAATTTTTTAATTTTTATTTGATTTCAGAGAGGAAGGGAGAGGGAGAGAGAGATAGAAACTTCAATGATGAGGGAGAATCATTGATCGGCTGCCTCCAGCACACCCCATACTGAGGATGGAGCCTGCAACCTGGGCATGTGCCCTTGATCAGAATCGAACCTGGGACTCTTCAGTCCACAGGCTGATGCTTTGTCCACTGAGCCAAACCAGCTGGGCCTCAAAGATTTTAATAATGGATTCTCAGCCCACCTCACCCACCCCACTGTAGTCCCACAGTCATCTCTCCTTGTACACTAAAGCTGCACTGCTCCAGCCATGCTCAGAAATTTGCACATCCATAGAAAGATCACATGTGCTTGATGCTTTTGCATCTAGTGTTGCCTCTACTTGGACTATCCTTTCCTTCCTGCTGCAGTAGCCAGCTAACCACCCTTCCAAACAAGCTCAGACGCCCCTTGTTCGAGAAAGGATCCACTGATCCTCCTCCTGTAGCCTGGACTGCATGTTTTCGTGAGACTATTTACTTCTCTTTCAGTACATTATGGTCAGTTTTTATTATATCTATTTACATGTCTGCATCCTTCCTAGATTCTGAGCTTCTGAAGGCAAGAGCTATCTTTGTTTCTGTATCCTCATATCTTAGCAGAGTTTATCACAGAGTATCAATAAATGCTTGTGGAGGAAGGCAGGGGGGTATTGAGAAACAATGGTTTTATAATTATATTTCAGATATTATCAAGAAGCTACACATGTAGATACTGTCATTTCAAATTTTTAAATATTTTCATTTTAGAAAAGATGAGTCTACTGTATAGAAGCCATAATATTCATACTTCTCCAGATTCATATTTCAAACAAACTTATTCATTTAGCAAATTGCTTTATGTTGAATCTAGCTTCATCACTGGGAACTGTGTTCCTTATGCGTCTGATTGTTAACCTCACCAAGGAGGTCAGCATGGACCCAGGGCCCAAGAGTGTGTGCAGGTGCCTGAGGCTCTGAGGTGCCAGTGGACAGGGAAGATGGGCTGCACCCTCCATAGGGTTTCCACCTGTGCATTCTCTGCTCCTTTGTTTACTATAAACTAATTAAATTCTTCTGTAAATACTTCTGCAATATCTATTCTTCTTTATGCCTTTTTACCTTGCCCCTCATCCCTACCCCAGGCCTCATGTCTAGCATCAATTCTAAACATTTTTTGAATTATAAAGAATCTAAAAGTAGATCAAGTCCCAAAATATAATAGCAACTCTGGAGCCAGTTGAAGGACATAACTCTTTCTCATGAAGTATATCACTGTAAGATAAGGCCTTTAAATCTCACACACACAAAAAAAGGATAAGATCGGGACATTTTGTTCACAAGAATTCCCATTAACCCTTTGCACTCGCTTGCTTTTTTCTCGATTCCTTTATTCTAATGCTAACTGTGTCGAGTCACACTCGGCATCCGAATGCAAAAGGTTAAGAAGAAAATTTGTTTTTATTTTTTTTTAAATATGCTTTTATTGATTTTATTTTATATTTTTCCTTGATGACATTTTTTTATTATTTTTTTAATCTTTATTGTTGAAAGTATTACACATATGTCCCCTTTTCCTCCCATTGACCCCTTCTAGCCCCCACCTGCCCCCCTCCCCCCGCCCCCCCCGTCCCCCCCCCCCCCCCCAAGCCTTCACCTCCCTATTGTCTGTGCCCATGGGTTATGCATATATGCATACAAGTTCTTTGGTTGATCTCTTCCCATCTACCTACCCACCTCTGCCTACCTTTTATTGATTTTATAGAGAGAGGAATGGAGAGGAAGGGTGGGGAGGAGGAGAAAGAGAGAGAGAGAGAGAGAGAGATCAGTGTGAGAGAGAAACATCGATTGGCTGCCTCCTGCACAATTGAGCCCTCAACCCGGGTATGTGCCCTGACTGGGAATCGAAACTGCGACCTTTTTGTGCACAGAGTACACTCAACCAGCTAAGCCACACCTGCCAGGGGTCATTTTGGTTTCTTAAAAATACTTTGATAATTTGTTGGGGTTCAATCTGACTCTGAAGGATCCTCAGTGTAGGAAGTATTGTTTTGTGCCAGTAAAATGGAGGTTTTTTAGTATTGCTGAGGAGACAGTTGGAAGGCAATGGGTCCAATGTGGCTTCTTTAGTTGTACTACTAAATATATGAAATATTAAGTGCAAGATGGTATTTTTTTGTAAGAGGGAAAAGAATGAGAGAATGACCGGGTCCCAATGTCCAGACTGATTCAGGGCAGCACACACAATGCAAGACCAGAAGGTTGATGGAAGGGTAGAAAAGGTTGATGGAAGGGTAGCCAGAAGAACTTGTAGATAGCAAGGAAAGGCTTTTTGTGGGTCATAGGCTTTTAGAACTGGAGTTCTACATCTGCAGTCACCCCAGGTGATAACACCAGATTAATCACCAATCCCCAGACTAAGGTTTAGAGAATTGGACATTTCATCTGATACAAAGGAATGTCACTTCTCTTTTGAAGTTGTTGCAAATACAACATCTACCCCCTTTTATGCTCGTCCACCTTCCCACATTACCTTCATGCCTAACATTATCTCTGATATGCAGGAGGAGTCAGTATTCAGCTCATAACACTTGAAGTAAGTTATTAATCTGCAGGTTTTTTTGATTGCTAAGAAAAAACTAGCTTATTATTAATCCCTGAAGCTGGACAAGTTTAGAGTTTTTCAAATGTCAAAACTAACAACCAGGGCTATAATGCAGATTTTAAGAGCCACACTTAGCACCATCATATATAGATATGTAAAAAGAACATTTACTCTTTTATAGTTTGTAAGTAGCATTGCAGAACAAAATTACAATTTTGGTGTTTAACTTCATTGAATCTAAATATTATGTAGATTACTGAACTGATATTTTATTTTTT
Source organism: Ia io (assembly GCA_025583905.1). Classification (NCBI taxonomy): domain Eukaryota; kingdom Metazoa; phylum Chordata; class Mammalia; order Chiroptera; family Vespertilionidae; genus Ia; species Ia io. Next base: position 15,324,836 of record JAJQQW010000016.1, on the reverse strand, counting down.
ATCTTTTTATCCTGAACATGGAATTTCTCTGAGTAATAATGATATGCTTTTCCAATGGAAGCATATTAAAGGGAACTTGAAATTCAAATCTAGGATTCTTTTTATCTATCACTCAATGCCTTTCCAGTGAAGGCATTGAATGAGTCAGTTATTACGAATTCTATACAAAGCCAGAAGGCTTAATTGAAAGGTTTTATGAAGAATTAATTAAATAATTTATACTTTTAACACATCAAACATTGACCGCCACAGGTCATCAAATGTTAAAAACTCACAAGTTAACAGAGGTGAAGAAATTCAGGTCAAGAAATTTGAACGAAAAATCATCAGCTGGTTTCTAATATATCTTGTGTGCTTTTTATTCAAACTGTATTGAGACCATTTGCACTTTGTAAGAAGCTTTCTGTAGAGCCGAGGCCATTTATTCTTTGATTCTCTTGATTTCACACCACTTCTCATAATCACAGGCTACAAAACTGCAACCTGTGTTAGCTGTGTCATTTAAATGGTTTTTCTCATTACTCAGGTGGCCAACAGCTAATGGGACAGAAAAATGCAACCGAGTCTTGCCTCTCTCTGAGCACCACAGTGTACAGGGGTGTCCTCTCTGGACGAACACAACCCCTTTGCTGTGTGAAAGGAAAGCTGACCACTACCCAGTAGCTATTAGGGGGTTGGGGCTATTCTTAATTTGTGTCCTTAGGGACTTGAGTATTAATTTAGGAGGAAGAAAGACCTCTTCACAGTGCAGTCATTTCTCCTCCTTTGTGGAAGCCTGCTGCACTCAGGGTTCTCTCTCCACCTTCCCTTCCCTGAAATGCGTCTTCCTGCTGTTCTTCTGTTTCTCTCCTCCAGAGTCCGCACTGTCTCATTTGTTAGCAGCTGAGTGGAATTTATTACACTCCTGTTTTCTGAGTCAATTTAAGAACAGTATTGTTGTGTGCATCTCTTAGTACAGCCAAAGCTTTCAAAGAAAAAAAGGAAATAGGAAAGAGAAATCAGCAAAGTTGACATTTTCCTACATCAGAGTAAAAAAATATCTTAAGGCCTGAAATCAAAGAAGCCTAGATTTGAAGACCAAATTGTCAGTGTTGGCAGAAATAAATCTGGTATAAAAAAGCTTTGCCAAACAGATTTTTAATATCTTCGCAGTGCCAACACTAGGGAACTTGAAATTCAAATCTAGGATTCTTTTTATCTATCACTCATTATTCCTTTTACTCTGGCTACCTCCTAGTTTTTCTTTGGGTTTCATCTCAGATTCTATTTTTTTCATCAGTTAATTACTTATTTACCTGCAATCATAAGCATAATCACCCTTCTTTTAGTTACTTATTTTCTTATCTTTATATCTCATTAGATTTGAGAGTTCTTGAAATCAGGACAGTATTTTATCTACTAGGTACTTAGTGTGCTGACTGATGTATAGTAAACACAATAAATATTAGTTGGCTGAATGAATGAGTACTGTTAGCCCTATGAGATATACACAACTGAAACATTCTTATAATCTTTGGGGAGATATAGAATTAACAAACATAAAATAATTATAGACACAAATTTTATTGTCCTGAGCAATTGAAATAAAAATACCGTGTGTGTGTGTGTGTGTGTGTGTGTGTGTGTGTGTGTGTGTGTGTGTTTATAGGTAAAATAAGATTTCAGGTACTAGTAATTTTATTGGTTCAGACCATAGTAGTTAAGAATAGAGTTTGAGTTGAAAATTAAATGATGGGAAGGTTCAGAATGTTGAATATATTTGGAAAAAATTCAAGATATTACCATATCATACTATTTAGATGGGGCTAAAAACTTGGAGGTAAGGTAGAGTTAAATCAATCCACCAGCTGGATAAAATACAATGTAGTAGATAAACTAGGTGTGAGAAATGGCTCACCTGTCCGAATTTCAAATGACGGACTGGGAAACAGAAACATGGTGAAAATGAGACTTTTAATAACACTCTGGAGAGTGGGTGCCCATTGTACAGGAACACACATGGGCCAGCGAACATAGCCTATTTATTTAGTCCCTCCTTCAGTTCCTCATTGGCTGAGTACTATTTGGTCACCTGTTTCTTAACACGCCTCCTAGGTCTTGCTGTCTCCCATTGGGCCTTTAAAACATTGGGCTGAGACCTTTCTAGCTGTCTCCACCTCCCTTTGTTTAGGGGAATCTTCCAGGAAAATGTGCTATCAGCCCCGTGCACAGCTCTCATACCTTCTCCTCATCCCCCACATCCTGTTTGCTCTGGGGAAATTCAGTCACCGCCTGGCCACATGCTGTTTCTTTTTTATGAAGATGAATCAGAGGCATGTTTCTTACACTAGGTATTTCATTAAAAGGTTAATATACATGGATTATTACAAATGAAATAAATTATCAGCCTGCAGAGCAAAAGGTATCATCCACATTACTTGAAGATTACATTTAACAGAGCCACCCTGAGGAAAATTGCATATTAAATTAGTTAGACTTTAGAATGTTGCAATAGAAAACTTATCTTAAGATTGCTTATTCCTTAAAACTTTTAAAAAGAGCTTTGAAACAAGCATTAAACTTTAATAACATTCTGAGGCCTATCCCATACAAGGCTGTATTCAATTTAAAACAATATTTTTATTTCTAATTGATAATAATTAAGTGATAAAACACTATTATTGAGCTATATACGTTTTGTAATTCTTAATAAATTTGACTTAATTCTATCAGCCCACTAATGAATAATACATTATTTAATACTACAGTTATGCTCTAAAATATAATTAATTATAGGGCTGATGCTTCGCACTTGCTGAATTAAAACTAGAACTGAGAATCTAAAATTTCTGATTCATTTTGGCTTTGACCAGAAAATGATGTCATTACTTTGAAAGCATATCAAATATAGTTGATTTATTTTTACAAATATGTTTTTATTTACCTTAGAGAGAGAAGAAGTGAGAGCGAGAGAGAGAGAGAGAAACATCAATGAGAGAGAGAAACATCTGTCGGCTGCCTCCTGTATGCCCTCTGCGTTCAACCAAATGAGCCACACCAGCCAGGGCTCAAATATTTTTTCAAAGGTTATTTTGTAGTTCTCAATGTAATTTAGCTAATATGAAATGTAAAATAATAAAAGGCAAATTGATGTTATAACTATAAATTCTCATAATACTGTCATACCAAGTGCATCTTAATATTTCTTTATTTGGCTAGTCTACATTCCTGATAATTTGTCCCAACACATGGGATTTTATTTAAACTCTAAATTATATCAAATCTAAGATTTAAATGGTTGCAAGTATGGCAATTGGACTACAGGTCTCCAAAGCGATTACCAATCAGCCTCCAACATCTGAACAGTCATGATAGGAGAGATAGCCTTGTTTCTGATAGAGTATAATCAGGGAGAGAAACAGCAGCTTTCTACCTTAAAGTGGAAGAGCAAATAGACTATGAGTTTTCACAGGGAAGTTTTCAGGTGAATGCATCTTAAAGGCGGGAACAAAAGCATTGGCAAACCCAAACTTAATACCAGTCATTAAGACTGTGCTGGTGTCCCGAGTTGCGGAGGACTTTCTCCACTTCCTGTCTCTGGTCTCTGAATTCTTAACCTGGAAGTAGTCAGAGGAGCTTCAGGGCAGGTGAGCTCTAGTTTTCACCCTCAGTTCTGGAGGTGGGCTCAGTTGGGAGGTACCATGGCAGATTTGGAAATACAAAGTGAGACTCTTAGCCATTATCAGGGAGTCAGGGACCAAAGCAACTGCTAAGATAGCTGAGTAAAGCCGTCTCACTATGGACATCTGCTTTGTGAAGAATTGTAAACTTTTGGTAGATTTATTTATCTAGGAAACAAAACTAAAACTCACAGAGTTCTTTTGGCTTAACACATTGAGGATTGTAGCAATAGCTCCACCCACAAAGGTGGTCTTCAGTTGGCAAGGCACGATCAAGACATTTATATAATTCAATATAATTGAACTGAGCAGATAATTTTAAAAAACGTTCTAAATCGGGTTAATGAGTTTTTTCATGCATCCTTCAAGCCATTCAAAGTAACAGCTAGTACAAATTAGTAGCAAAATCTGAATCCTGTAGAAGTGTTTATACTTTATATGCTGAACAGCTCTCTCATATTTTTTTTCCTAAAATGTCTTACTGTCCCATGGTCTCCAAATTTTTCAATTAATTTTCTGATGTTTTAGTGATACTCTTATTTATAAAGCACATGATAATTAAGGTAAACTTTTAATAGAAAAAACAAGGTTATATTTTAGCCTTTAACTAACTGATAATTATAAACATAATATTATTTTTTAAGTGTTCAGCTCCGAAAACATGGAGAAGAGCCGATGGCAAAATAATTGAGATGGATACACAGTTCACTATCAGAGCCAGAGAGCTTCAAAACATCTATAAATGCATTATGCTGAAAAATCTCTCGCAAGATGAGAGACTGGACGTACTCTTAACACTTAAACATACTGTGAAGGTACATTAACTGTCTCTTAGTTTTGGGGTATTCTTAGCACTATCAATAAAAAAAATTGAATAGTGAAATAAATAAGATGTTTGCATTCAGTAATTATAAAAATGATTGATAAATGTTTACATAAATTTTGTCAACAACTATATTGTTTGGGTATAATTTGGAGAGGATATGGGTTATGCATGGATATTTATCTAAAAGTTCTCAAACTATATATTATGGCACATAATAAATGTAAAAATAGCACAATGGACATTCTAAATGTAAATGTATTTTTATATATATGCAGTAAAGCAAATATATGCAAATATATTGCATGGGATTAATACTCAACTCAAATATATGCAAATATATTGCATGGGATTATAGTAACTATTGTCTATATGTTGGTTTGTTTTCTTAACATATTTTTTATTGATTTCAGAGAGGAAGGGAGAGAGAGAGAGAGAGATAGAAACATCAATGATGAGAATCATTGATTGGCTGCCTCCTGCACACCCCCTACTGGGGATTAAGCCTGCAACCTGGGCATATGCCTTGACTGGAATTGAACCTGGGACCTTTCAGTCCACAGGCTGACACTCTATCCACTGAGCCAAACCGGCTAGGGCTGTCTATATGTTTTGACAGTCGTCAATGAAAATTTTATTTTCAGCAGTTTTAAAGCAGCATTAGTGTATTTTTGTCTTTTTTCTTCATCAAATATTGATTTTGTGTGTTAGTCCTGCTTTTAATGAAAATGAAACACATGTCACAGGTCAAGTTCCCAAGAAATACTGGGATTTGTGTGCAGGAAGTTTCTTGGACAGTGCTCTCAGAAGTGACTCCTGCGGGGAAATTGAGAAGGCAGGACTGGTCAGGTGGATAAAAGAAATGCTGGTCAAATCTCAGCAATGACTTCAGCCAGTCTCACAGGAAACTCAGAAACTGGGAAGGCTTCTGAGTTGTCCTAAGTTGAGGCAGGTGCTGGGAGTTTTTGCTCCCATATGACCATTTACTAAATGTGGGTTGCCCCCAGGAAGGAGGTGTGACTTTGTTTTTGTTTTGACTTTAATCTTTTGTTTTTAAATTGACTTTTGTTAGAGAGGGAGAAGGTGAGAGAGAAATATTGATGTGAGAAACATCCGTCGGTTGCCTCATGTATGTGCCCCAACTGGGAATTGAGCCCACAACCTGGGTATGTACTCCGACTGGAATTGAACCTCCAACCTTCTGGTGCACGGGATGACGCTCCAACCAAATGAACCACATGGGCCAGGCTTCATTTCAATCTTATATTCGTAATTTAAGTTACCTTTTCTGAACAGTTAAAACAAAACAAAACACACTATTACCATGATTCTAGGTTGTGAACATGTTGGTACATTGACTGCACATCACCAAAACATAATTACAAGTCAAAGCAGCCAGTATTTAAGAGTCTAGAGCAAGCATGTCAAACTCAAAGGCTAACATGGGCCAAATAAGCAAAGTTTAACCCTTTGCACTCATTTGCTTTTTTCTCGATTCCTGCTACCGATGCTAACCGTGTCGAGTCACACTCGACATCCGAGTGCAAAAAGTTAAGTTTATGTGGGCTGCAAAAAAAACAAAAGCTTCAATTTTCATAGAAATGTAGGTATATTTGGATAGAGACATGCTGAATACAAAGGGCTGAAATAAATGAGTAATCCTATCTAATAAAAGAGTAATATGCAAATTAACCACCCACAGGCCATGCCCACCAGCCAATCAGAGCGAGTATGCAAATTAACCCCAACCAAGATGGCCGTGGCCACGGAGCGAGCAGGAGGGAGGCTTGGGTTTCCCCAGCAATGGAGGAAGCCAAGCTTTCCACACACCCTGGTGGGCCCGGGCCTCCACTCAAGGGTACAAAGTTTTAATTATAGAAGGTAAATAAATTCCAACAGAAATGGTGGCAGCCACGGAGCTGCAGAGAGCAGGAGGCTAGTGTTGTTCCTGGCAATGGAGGAAGCCAAGTTTCTGCAGCCCTGGCTGGCCCAGGCCTCCGCTTAAGGCTACAAAGTTTCAATTATAGAAGATAAATTCCAACAGAAATGGCGGCAGCCACAGAGTGAGTAGGAGGATTGACTCCGCTCCAGGCTACAAAGTTTCAATTTTAGAAGATAAATAAACCCCAGATACCAGGATATCCACTTGGGTCACCAGGGGCTGTGGCCAGCCTGCAAACCACCACAGGCCCCTCGCCCAGGCCACCCCACGCCCCAAGGGAACCCTCACCCTGATCCGGACACCCTTCAGGGCAAACCAGCTGGCCCCCACACATGCACCAGGCCTCTATCCTATCTAATAAAACAGTAATATGCAGGTTGACCATCACTCCAACACACAAGATGGCTGCCCCCCTGTGGTCAAAGATCCTGTCCCCATGTGGACTCAAGATGGCCACCATAAGTTGGCCAGCAGGGGAGGGAAGTTGAGAGGGACCAGGCCTGCAAGGGAGGGCAGTTGTGGGCGATCAGGCCAGCAGGGAAGGGCAGTTGGGGACTCAGGCTTGCAGTGGAGAGCAGTTGGGGGGGACCAGGCCTTCAGGGGAGGGCAGTTGTGGGGGACCAGGCCTGCAGGGGAGGGCAGTTGCGGGGGACAAGGCCTGCAGGGGAGGGCAGTTAGGGTCAAACAGGCTAGCAGGGGAGCAGTTAGGAATCAATCAGGCTGGCAGGGGAGTAGTTAGGGGGTGATCAGACTGTCAGGCAGAGGCGGTTAGGGGCAATTAGGAAGGCAGGCAGGCAAGCAGTTGGGAGCCACCAGTAAAGCAGGCAGGCAAGCAGTTGGGAGCCACCAGTCCCGGATTGTGAGAGGGATGTCCGACTGCCTGGTGGGATCAGGCCTAAATGGGCAGTTGGACATCCCCCGAGGGGTCCCAGATTGGAGAGGGTGCAGGCTGGGCTGAGGGACACCCCCCCCCCCCCGCATGAATTTCGTGCACCGGGCCTCTATTCATTAACATAAAATAATAGAATATTTTAATAAAAATTAGTATTTTTTCTTGAACACTAACTTACCAGACACTGAATAACTGCTTAATAAGCGTAATGCAAATAAACCTATTTTTCTTGTTCTCCAAAAGTGAAATATTTCCTGTTGTGCACACCAAACAAGTCAGTCCAAGAGTAATGATGTGGCAATCAGCTGCTAAAACATTCGCTGTTAGTATTAGTGGAGAGAAATGGTGAGCCTGCAAGTAAGGCGTGTAAGGGAAATGAATGCAACATGATTATAATAATGAGTCATTAGCGAACATTGTAGTTTGTTATTAATAACTAGAGTCCTGATGCACGAAATTCATGCAAGAGTAGGCCTCCCTTCCCCCGGCTGCCAGCACCGGCTTCCCTCTGGCACCTGGGACCCGGGCTTCCCTCCAGCCTTCAGCAGGCACCCGGGACCCAGGCTTCCCTCGCAGCCCCAGCTTCGTCCAGAAGGTTGTCCAGAAGGATACCCAGTCTAATTACCATATTATACTTTTATTATTATAGACTATATATAACAGGATATTGTAAAAATTTCTTACATACTGTTATATTGGCTGGGCTGCAAAAATATTTGTTGTGGGCCATGAGTTTGACATGCTTGGTCTAGAGAACGAAGGGCTGAACCAACCAATACCTCTCAGGGAAGCTCACATTTGTTGCCAGGCCTGCTCCATGATTGGAGTCCAGTGAACAAGCTCCATGATTTGAAGCTAGTGAATATCCCTCAGAACAGTCTGGGTTGGGCTTGAGTGATCACTGATTCAGGAAGGTGTCAGTTTCTTTGGTACCCAGTGGTCTAACCTTCCCCGGTGGTCTTTTCCTTCAGTGTCCAAGAAGGGAAAGGGGTAGGGGAAGGTGACGCTTTATGCTGCTCTTTACTGCACTCATCCTTAAATGGTATGTCAAGAAATGCCCATTACATGGATGCCAAAAATACCCTTCCTTGTCCGCATTGGGTAATAGCTGCCATACTGCCTTGGAAAGATCAAGGTCTGTTACCTTTACAGGCATGTGACACTTTTCTGGTCCCAGGTCATGTGGCCTAAGGACCCCAGGCATTAGTTATAGTTTCAAGTTTAATAGGATTTTTGCAGTGTCCACTGCTAGAAGCATTCCCGCCGCCCCCCCCCGCCCCCCCCAGGAATTGGGACCTCTAAACTTGAGGAGCACACAGTTGCAGGTACAGGAAGCAAACATTCCCAAAGTAGTGAGTGAGGCCATTTCTACTCTACACGCTTGGTTTCCAGGGTAGAGCAGTTTTAAGGGCTTCTGCTTCATCTTCCCCATCACAGAAGCACAAGAAATCAAAGGAAAGGGGGCCTGTGCCAACTACCAAGTATTCCATTCCAATGATATGTGTAAGAATCAGGGAAATGGATACAGGGTGGGTCTCTGAACCCAGGGGACCCACTGTGAGCTGGACCTGGGTCGGAATTCCATTTAGTTATTTGTTCCCATATACCTCCATTCAGGGTCCTGGCCTTTATACCCCCACATTGATTAGTCATTTGATTTCACGGTGTTCCAGGGAAGAAAGCATGGCCTTGAATGAGGAAGTCCTTTTAAATTGATGGCAGCTCTTTTCAGCCAATATGGCTTTCTGCAGCTGAGGGCACTCTAGAGAGAGGCTTAGCTGAGAGTTGCCAGCCGCCAACCCTGTCCACAGCAGGGAGACCAAGTGCTTTGGTTCTGAAGTGGGGTAATCCGGGCAGCACATCACAGCATTCACTGTAATGAATGTCTTCACTGTAATGAATATGTCTTCTATATCCTAAATAAAGGGGGAAAATCTAAGTGTCATCAGGACCACTGGTGCAGCGCTTATGTTTTATAGCTCAAATTGAGGACAATATTGGTTATATGTTTTTGTCAATATAGGTAAATTAAGTGGGCAATTCAGCTAAAATATTTGGCTTCTGAAAAATGATTTTCAGTTCACTAAATTTACAAGGCACTTGCCAGATGTCACCTTCAGTTTATGGCATAAAGATATAAGTTATTTCTGAATTACCATCTGTTTTAACTATTACAAAGGTTTAAGGTAGGCAATGGATTGGATAACTGCATTGCATGTCTATTTTGGTCATCAATATGAGCCAAATTCTCAGAGCATATAGATATAGATATCCAAATTATAATCAGGGGTTCATTATAAATAATAACGGAAAATTGTCAGCCATATTTAAATGTATCTAGGAGAATCATGTGATTGCAATCTAAGAATTTCATCAGTAAAATGCTTAGATACCTCGTGTGGGTTATTTGCTTCCTAACTACAAAGAACGGTTATTCTGTTGAGAAGAAACAAGACCAAAACACACCAAGTTCTTATGACATATTAAGTAGTTGAGTAAATGGTTCTTGTTGGGAGATAAGTCTCCACAGGTCTTGCATTTCTGCCCATCTTGAGAGCAGAGGCATTGAGTGCCTTTGTCCTGAACTACTCTTTCAAAGATGTTTGTGTAGTGAGTGGCCTTAAAATACCGTGATACTTAGGAAGAGAGGGAGAAGCAATAGATCCAGAGGTAGGAAATAAGCATGATATCCAAAACGTTAAAAAGGGAGTGCAGGTGGGGAATCTAGTAGAAATCCTCTTATCTGACATAATTAGGACCATTATCTGGCTAATTAAAAAAAAAACCAAAGGGTGGCTTATAAGAGATAAATTGTGCATCTCTTCAACAATATGTTTAAGCTATTATATCCACACATACCTTTATTTAACAACCAGAGGCCTAGTGCACAAAATTCGTGAACTGGGAGAGGGGGGTCTCTCAGCCCTGCCTGCGCCCTCTCACAGTCCAGGACCCCTTGGGGGATGTCTGCCTGCCAGCTTAGGCCCGATACCCCCGGGGATTGGGCCTACGCCAGCAGGCAGACATCCCTCTCGCAGATTGGGGCTCTTGCAGTCTGGGACCCCTCGCTCCTTACTGCCAACCTGCAGCAGAGGTGGGAGAGGCTCCCGCCATGGCTGCTGCACTCACCAGCCATGAGCCTAGCTTCTGGCTGAGTGGCGCTCTCACAGGGGGAGCGCACTGACCAGCAGGGGGCAGCTCCTGCGTTGAGTGTCTGTCCCCTGGTGGTCAGTGTGCATCATAGTAACTGGTTGTTCCATCGGTCATTCCACCATTTGGTCAATTTGCATATTAGGGTTTTATTATATAGGATATTATGATGGATGATTGAGGCCTTCAAGAACAATTCAAATTCTGGCTCTTATTCATTTATGGCTGTGCAACATTAGATAAGTTATTTAATATTCTGAAAATCACTTTCAATTAATTTGTAAAATTAGTTGCTTTAAGGATATGAATATATCTATGTTTGTGCATACATATGTATATATAAATATATAGAATAAAAATATAATCTGTATGTCTCAGTACTTACAAATAGAAAGCCCTCAATAAATAATAGGTATTATTTTGATGATAATTGCTAATACAGACCAGTGAATCTTGAACATGAGTACACATTAGAATCATCTGGAGAGCTTGAGAAAGAGAGAGTGGCAGACAGACAGACACAGACACAGACACACACACACACACACACACACACACACACACACACACACACACACAGAAAGAAAGAGGATATGAGAATGATTAGAAATAATATCTAGGCTCCATTTCAAGGCAGTTAAATTAGATTCTCAAGTGTGAAAGCAATGTTTAACATCTTTTAAACCCTCCCCCAGGTCCTTCTAATGTGCCTTCAGGCTCAGGGACCACTGATGTAGACTCACGTATTAGCTATGCCAAGTATGTATTAAAAAGTACAGAAGAGAATTGGTAACTGACTTTACCTTCTGGCTAACTCATTTCTCATGATCCTCTGTGGGGCAGTTGGAGCAACTTCTGTTTGACTACTTATCAATCCTTCTACCTTAATCACTTAACTCTTACCTAGGGCTTTCTTATTCAACCACACTCATTTCTATTACTTTATTAAAAACTAGAGGCCCGGTGCACGAAATTCGTGCATGGAGGGGTGTTGTCCCTCAGCCCAGCCTGTACCCTCTCCAATATGGGACCCCTCAAGGGATGTCTGACTGCCCGTTTAGGCCCAATCCTGGAAACAGGCAGTCGGACATCCCTCTCACAATCCAGGACTGCTGGCTCCCAACTGCTTGCCTGCCTGCCTTCCTGATTGCCCCTAACCGCTTCTGCCTGCCAGCCTGATCATCCCCTAACCACTCTGCTGCCAGCCTGTTTGCCCCCAACTTCCCTCCTCTGCCGGCCTGGTCACCCCTAACTGCCCTCTCCTGCAGGGTTGATCACCTCCAACTGCTCTCCCTTGCAGGCCTGGTCCTTCTCAACTGCCCTCCCTTGCAGGCCGGGTGCCTCCCAACTGCCCTCTCCTGCTGGCCATCTTGTGGTGGCCATCCTGTGTCCACATGGGGGCAGGATCTTTGACCACATGGGGGCAGCTATATTGTGTGTTGCAGTGATGATCAATCTGCATATTACTCTTTTATTAGATAGGATAGAGGCCTGGTGCAGGGGTGGGGGCCAGCTGGTTTGCCCTGAAGGGTGTCCCGGATCAGGTGGGGGTTCCCTTGGGGCGTGGGGCGGCCTGAGCGAGGGGCCTGTGGTGGTTTGCAGGCCGGCCATGCCCCCTGGCGACCCAAGTGGAGGCCCTGGTATCTGGAATTTATTTTCCTTCTACAATTGGAACTTTGTAGCCTGGAGCGGAGCCAAGCCTGGGGCTCCCTCCGCAGGCAGCCATTTCTGTTGGGGTTATAATTGAAACTTTGTTGCCTTAAGCGGGTGGGCCCGGCCAGGGTGTGCAGAAAGCTTTGCTTCCTTTGTTGCAGGCGGCAACCCTGGCCTGCTCTCTCAAGCTCCATTCTGCTGCCATTTGTTTGAATTTGTTTACCTTCTATAATTGAAACTTTGTAGCTTGAGTGGAGGCTTAGGCCTGGCCAGGGCAGGCAGAAAGCTTGGCTTCCTCTGTTACCTAGGAAACCTTGCTCTCTGTGGCTGTAGCCATCTTGGTTTGGGTTAATTTGCATGCTCGCTCTGATTGGATGGTGGGTGTGGCTTGTGGGCGTGGCTTGTGGGTGTGTCAGAGGTATGATCAATTTGCATATTTGTCTATTATTAGGTAGGATTATTGTGAATTATATTAGCATGTAGACAATATGTGTAAGATATATATGTGCAGTCTAATGAATATAAAGCCATCAATCATATAACCACCTTCTGGATCCAAAATAGGATAGAACCAACATTGCTGGTGTCCCATTTTCTCTTCATAACGGCAGTTCACCCTCTTAGCAACTAGCACTACTATCATACTGACTTTCATGGTGGTAATTTCTTTTCTTTATTTTACCACTTCTGTGTATATTTCTAAAAAAATATGGTTAGTGTTGCTTATTTTTGTATTTTATTTAAATGGGATGATACTATATGTACTATTTTGTGCCTTGATTCTTTTGCTCAACATTAATTTGTAAGACTGAAAGTTGTTATTGTATATAGCTGTAGTCTCCTTATTTCCTTACATTAGATAATATTCTGGTATATGAATAAGCCATCACTTATTTACGTAACTAACTTATTTATGGCTCTTTGGTTGTTTTCTACTTTGGAGTCACTGTGCGCAGTGACTCCATATGCACATTTCTCTAAAGCACTTAAGAGCAGAATTGCTGGGTTGTAGATTGTGCATATCTTAAACTCTACTAGATAATGTCATTTTCCCCCCCCCCCCCCAAATTAGTTGTGTCAGTTTATATTGTTATCAGTGATGTTTCATTTCTTCTGGAGTCTCATTTTAGTTTCTTCGGTGGTAATTTCAAAAACTAACTGATTCTTAAAATTCTATACTGAATATTTTTTGTGTCTTAAATAGGAACATGAATGTAAATTGACTCAGGAAATTCTAGAATTGATTGACAGAGAGGTTGACCTTATGATGAGAGGAGTCAAAGATGATAACCTTGAAGGGCTCAGAAAAAGAATTGCAACATTGTTTTTTCATTACATCCAAACACCTATGTTTAATGCAGAAGTTGCAAGATACCTTAAGGTACTCAATTTTTTCCTGTATTGTTTTCTCAAAATTCTAAGATGTGATATAGTAAATGGAAGACTATTCAAAGTTTGCTTTAACACTTTACTTGGGATCCATGTGCAAGACCATCTTATTGTGAAATCTCTTTTGAATGTTTATTTTTTGTGTTGATGAATTAAACGTATTCATTTACCTTCTGTGTCTGTATTTCCAATCTTGAGTTCTTTCCTAATATCTGAACCAGATTTCTAGTTAAATATTGCACCATGTTGAGTGTATCATCACCTCTCACACCTTCATGCTTTTGCACGTACTGTTGATTCCACCTGGAATGCTGTCCGCCTCCTTCGCCCAGCCAAGTCCTAATTCATTTCCTAAGACTCAATTCACATGCCCTTCCTTCATGAGGCCTTAGAGATCCTGAAACTCTGAGATTCTACATGCACCTGGTTTGTGTTCCCTTAGAATACTAATACATGTAGCTATCCTGTAACATGTGTTTGAATTAAACTGTCTTCTCCAACTCCAACATGTTTAGGTTTCAGTAGGGCTTTTGCTTTCTGAAGCTAAGATAAATGCCTGATTGCCTTCTTACTGTACAAAATTGTTTAAAATATTTTTAGGGGTAGTTTGCTAAAGAATTCTAAATAGTGTTTTAGTCCAATGATTATTTGTAGAGTTGTAATTTACTTAAGAAGCTGACTGAATATGTTTTGCTTTTTGACAAACAAATATCTTAATAATCAAAACTTTTATAAAAATGAAAATTACCTAATTTTTATATTTTTTATTTTTAAATGAATGTTTAAAATTTAATTGTATTGGCAGAGAATATTGAAATATAACAAAAATTCAAGAGAAAAGTTTCCCATTTTATTATTTTTAATTTAAATCAATGTTTCATTTGTCTAGGCTAACCTCTAGCCTTTTCTATAGACTTACTTAGTTTTTATATGTTTGTAGTAACATAATAGAATTTTATATTTTCTACATTCACATAACATTATACCATTTTATTCACCTTGTAAGTTACCTTTGGTAAAATTCACTCTTTTTGGTGAGTTTTGACGAACTCAGAGAGTCATATAACCAATAGCACAGTCAAGATTAAAGAAGTCTTATTACCTTCCCAAATTCCCTCATGCTGCTACCTTGGAGTCAACCTTTTCAGTGGCTCTTAACCTTTGGTAACCTTTGGTACTGATCTGCATTTTGTTTTTATGGTTTTACCAAACCCAGAATGTCATATAAGTGAAACAACATGTAGTCTTTTGAGATTGGCTTCCTTTATTTAGCATATTGCATTTGAAATTCACCTATGGTTTTTAGTATATCAGTAGTTTGTATTTTTATTGTCTGGATGTACCAGAGTTTATCTACTTACAGTTGTAGAGCATTGAGTTGTTTAGAGCATTGAGTTTAGAGTTTGTGGTTTTGTGAATAAAGTCACTACAAACACTTGATAATGAATTTTTGTGTAAATTAATTGCCTGGGGTTAAATGCCTAGGAAGTGGGATTTTTTGAATCATATGGTAAATGAATATGTACTTTTATAAGACACCGACAAGTATTTTTTCTAAACTGGCTGTACAATATTGTATTCCCATCTCAATGTATGAGAGTTCCAGTTGTTCTACCTCTTTGTCACTGCTTAGTATTGTCAAGTTTTACTTTAATTTTATTCTAATAGATGTAAAGTAGTATCCTGTTATTTTTTAATCTCCATTTTTCTAATGACTAATAAACATCTTTTTACTCACTTTTTTTGCAATACATATTTCTTTTTGGTGAACTGTTTGCATATATCTTGTGCTACTACCCCCACCTTTTTTTTTAGTTGGGCTATTTATTTTCTCATTTATTGAATTCTGAAAATTCTTTGTATATTTCACATACAAGCCATTTATAAGATATATGATTAGTAATCCTTTTAGTTTGTGGCGTGGCTTTTTATTCTCTACACAATATCTTTAACAGAGCATAAGTGTTTGATTTTGATGAAGTTGAATTTATCCATTATTTAAGTGGATCATGCTTTTGGTGTTTGTTTTGTATTACTAAATCTTTTTGGAAGAATTAATATTGTTAAAATGTCCGTACTACCCAAACTGACCTACAAGTTTAGTGCAATCAATCCCTTTCAAAATTCCAATGGCATTTTTCACAGAAAAGATTCTTAGTAGCCAAAACAATCTTGAGAAAGAAGAACAAAATTGGAGGCATGATGCTTTCTGATTTAAAACTATATTTAAAAGCTATAATAATTAAAACAGTATGGTATTGCCTTAAAAAGAGACATATAGATCAATGATACGGACTAGCCAGAAAAAAACCTACACATATAAGGCCAACTAATATTTGACATAGAAGCCAAGAACACAATGGAGAAAACATAGTCTCTTCAATAAATGAGATTGAGAAAACTAGATAACCACATACAAAAAAAAAAAAAAAAAAATGAAATTAGATTCTTATATCCCTCCACATACAAAAATCAACTCAAAATGGGTTAATGACTTAAATGTAGGACCTGAAACTAAATCTACTGGAAGGAAACAGGGAAAATGTTTTTTGACATTGGTTTGACAATGATTTTTTAGCCATGACACCAAAGCAAAGGCAACAAAAGCAAAATCAGACAAATGAGATTGCATCAAACTAAAAAGCACAGTAAAAGAAACAGTCAACAAAGTGAAAGGCAACCTATGAAATAGGAGAAAATATTTGCAAACCATATATCTGGTGAGTTAATATCCCGTCCCCCCTTGCCCCCACCCAAAGGGAGCTTTTACAACTCAATAGCAAAACAATTTTAACCCACTTTGAAATGAGCAAAGGACCTTAAGAGACATTTCCCAAAGAGTGGAGAAATGAGCACCACGCACATGAAAATGCTCAGTCATCAGGGAAATGCAAATCAAAACTGCAAAGTGATAAAGACAAAAGGTAAGTTTTGACAAGGATGTAGAGAAAAGGGAATTCTTGTGCACTATTGGTGGACATGTAAACTGGTACCAACGTTATGGAAAACAGTATGGAGTTTCCTCAAAAAAATAAAAAAGAACTACCATATGATACAGAGTTTCAAATTTTGAAAATTGATCATTGGGCCTATCCAAATTTATTGTTAAACTGAATGAATAAGAACAATTGGTTTATTGGGCTTTTACTTATATGTTAATCTAGTTCCCTGTAAGATTAATTAGTGTAGCATAACACCAAAACTCTAAATTCTTCTTAAAAATAAGTGCCAAAGTACTTGGAAGGCTTTCTTACTGTTTTGCAACCCAAAATCTTGACTTACTAATTTTCTTTCAGTCAATTTTCTATGTGATTTTATTACACCCAAGGATTGATGAATAATACAGATTTTTAATATTTTGGCAGGATAAATACTGCTTGAAGTTTAAATTTTGTATAGAATAGGAAGCTAAAGGGAAAGTGTGACTTTAAAAATTAATCAACTTTTGCCCAGCTAGTGTGGCTCAGTTTGTTGAGCTTTGGCCTATGCACCAGAAGGTCACTGGTTCAACTCCTGGTCAGGTCAGGGCATGTCCCTGGACTGTGGGCTCCATCCCCAGTAGGGAGTGTGCAGGAGACTGCCGATCATGTTTCTCTCTCTCTTGAGGAGGAATATAGGGGGAGCCAGCAATCTGAATCTGTGCCAGTGACTGGTGTCCTAGTGCATTCTTGTCAGTCTATAATTAAGTCACTATTCCTTCCTTAGGCAATAATCTGTTTTCCTAAATACTCCCAGTTTACAAGGGTCACAAACCAAGAATTTAACAGCTTTAGGTAGAGGGGAGGCCACTAGAACTGCGCAGGCCAGGCCTTTAGCTGTAATCTTACTTCCCCATTCCAACTGACTCAGGCAGGGCTGTAAAAGCCTGGAAGTAAGGAAACAAAGAATTTAGAAATATATATAAGGAGTAATCTCATTGTATAAGTTGTTCAGGCTTTGGATCTTCGAATACCCTGAGCCAGCAGCACCGCTTTAAATAAAAGGTTTTTCCTGAATCTCCAGTACTCCTTCTGTATTTTCTGGTCACCTGGTAAATTCTGCAACACTCTCTCCCTCTCCCTTTCTCTCTCTGAAATCACGAAAAACATATTTTTTAAGAAAATTAACCAAATTTTTATCTCTTTCTAAGATGTTAGCCCTCCGTGCTTCTGTTGGGTGGTATTTGACCTTGCTTTTATTTACATCTTTCTCTCGCTCTCTCTGTATAAATATAAATATATGTATATATTTACTATTTAGGTCCCTCAAGACCCACTGAAATTTTATAAGAAGATTTACTTTTGCCACAGTTGCCAGCTCTACTTACCGTCTACGGAGTTCGCTATATCATCCACTGCACACCGCGTATACCGGTGTCGTAACTGTATTAGCCTTGACAATGAGACTCGACAACGGGAATCATTTTTGAAGTACAAATATTTACTTAAGCGGCTCTACTATTCAGAAGTTAATTATGATGATGATTCTAAAATTGCTTTCCTGATACAGGTATGATCAGGGAGAGTTGCCAATCATAGATGAAAGTTTACAGACAAGATTCCTGCTTTTCCACCTAAACTTTTAAAAATAATGGATTTTACCTCCTATGCTTATACTTTCTGAAGCTTGCTCTTCGGGCAATTCTACATTTATATATGTAGACTTCTTGATAAAAAGTTGCTTCAAGAGTTTTAGCTAATATGGTTTAAATTAAAAAATGTTTTTAAAGTTATTTTACTTCCCCTTTCTCTCTTTTATCATTAAGACAAAAAAAACATACATCTTTTTAACAACACTCAGAAAATTGCTTTTTTAAATTTTAATTTCCTCATTTGTAAAATGGGGATAAAATGAAAGACAGTAACCCTGAGGACAAGATGATAGTTACTCATACATTTTGAAAAATACTTACCATATACACTGAGTGGCCAGATTATTATGATCTCTGAACGCATAACAATCTGGCCACTCAGTGTGTGTGTGTGTGCATGAATTTGTGCATGGGTGGGGTCCGGCCAGCCTGGCCAGGGGGAGAGGACATGGGAAGTTGGCCGGACTGCCTGCTGGTCGAACTCCTGGTCAAGGGGACAATTTGCATATTAGCCTTTTATTATATAGGATAATACACTGAGTGGCCAGATTATTATGCATTCAGAGATCATAATAATCTGGCCACTCAGTGTAAATGTAAGGTAAAATTAGCATACTGGAAGGAATATATATAGCTTGGTCTAGGTTAAAGTTACAGTCATGAATCTGAGACTGATAGCCTAATTGGGTTGGAATGAACAAATATTTAGTGAAAAATAAGGAGCAATATGCCACTGAAAACCTCACTAATAGTATTTCTCTTTCAAAAATATACTCAATATAATTTATTTCCTTAAGTAATATAATAATTGTAAGTAATTTTTATGTTTATAAGAAAACATTTTCCAAACTTATGTTGACATACAGCTGCAAGATATTCAGTACCTGGTAGAGAACATCTGGGCGTCCCAGTCAGCACTCAGTGCCTGGAATGACCTCAATGATCTGGTCCTGGTCAGATGGGACAAGGCCGTAGAGTGGTCCCCTTGGAACTGCATTCTCCTTACCAAAGATGAAGCTGCTGCTCATCTCAAGCTAGCAAGTATTGAAGTGGTAAGAAAGTTGAATTTTACTGGGGAAAGTTAATTTAATCATTGGAATTATTAGAGATAACTTGACTGTATTACAACATTCCATGCATGCCCTGGCTGGTTTAGTTCCGTGATTAGAGAATAGGCCATTAGACTGAAGAGTCTTGTATCTTTGATTCCCCATTAAGGGTGTGTACCTCAGTTTGAGGTTCGATCTCCAGCCCTGGTCTGGGTGAGAGTGGGAGGCAACCAATATGTCTCTCTCTCACATCGATGTTTCTCTCTCCCTCCACCTTTCCTTCCACTCTCCCTAAAAAAAAAAAAGAATGGAAAAAATGTCCTCAGGTGAGGATTAAAAACCCATATTCCATGCATAATTTAAATACTTCCATTGAGTTAAGAAACAGAGAACCCATTGGATAACAAAATATGTGGGTGGATGGTATGTGTGACAGAGATTAAAATGAAAAGGAAGCTAAGGTGAGAATAAAAGAGAATGAAAGGTGAGAATAAAAGACCCGAAGGTTTGTACAAGTACCCAAACATGATACTACTCCCATCTAGTAATAGCAAGTTCAAGCAAAATCTCTCCACAAGGGCAGAGATTTTGTTTAGCTTATTTGTGTCTGTATTTCTAATACCTATCACATCACATATCACAGATTAGGGGTTTAATTAGTATATTATCACTAGATAGATATTATAGAACTCAAAATCTGCCCTTTGATTAGTCACCACAAGTCTACTTAAAAGCACACTAAATTGTCAAATAAATGTTGTTCATAATTTTGTGCTCAAAATAGGAATCATCATACTGATGGGGTATAGTTTCAAGGCTCCATTATTTATTTGCTTCCAACTAACTGGGAGTGGAGAAAGCACTTTAAAAATTAAATACCACTTAGGTTCAGTAAGTTACAAGATGTAATTTCTAAAGCTTTTTGATGAATGGTTTTGAGGAGTCCCTAATGAGTTCCCAGAGAGCTTCATTTACACTAAGCAAGCCTAGGACTCCTACTGCTGCTCCTGACTTCTGTTGATTAAACTGATGTACTGAATTCCATGTAAGATGTCAGCTAAGAGAAACTAAAGAAATGACTTCAAATATAAGTCATTTTGGATAGTGCTGTTCCCTGCCTGTGTTTTTATTGGGGAGAGGGAAGGTGTAAAGGGAAGAAACTAGTTACATTTTTAGCTTTTCTTGAATAATTTTACAGGAGAAGCCAGGCTAAAATAAATTTTACTTTAGCTATTGAAAGAAAGAGCAGCAAGAAATTTTGAAGGTGTGTTATGTGTTGTATTTAGTAAAGTAAGCTGCCTCCTAAATACTTAATCACTGGAAGCATAGCCAATACTAGCAAAATCATTTCATCTAGCACCGTAGTGGGATTGGAGTGCATTCCCAAAGCTGATATTCCACCGCTTCTTCAATTAATCCATACAGCTCCCCTTGTGTATTTAATCAAATTACTGCAGAGTCAAATTAAGTTCTATCCCCATTCAGGATGCCGAGCTTACTGAATTTCTGTAAATAGAGCTAAGGTTTACAACCAGACAAACTCGAGAAAAAAAATTACCTTCTTGATAGTTTTGGGCTGATGTAATGTTTAAGGTATTAATATTCAGCCTGGTGTAATCATTTGAGTATAAATATTCAACCTAGTTAAAGAATAATTTGTTGCTCTGGTGGTTTACTCAGTGGTTAGAGCATTGGCCCACCAACTGAAGGGTCATGGGTTCGATGCCTGGTCAAAGGCACATACCTGTGTTGCAGTTTTTATCCCTGGCCCTCAGTCAGGCCCCATGCAGGAGGCAACCAAGTGATGTGTCTCTCTCACATTGATGTTTTTTTCTCTCTCTCTTCTCTCTGTCTCTCACCCTCTGGTCCCCAGCCCTTCCACTCTCTCTAAATATCAATGGAAAAAATATCCCCGGGTAATGATTAACCAAAACAAATAAAAAAAGAATAATTGGTCTTGCAGCAAGTTAAAGTATTTCCAGATTTTCCATAATGCACTGATAGTTGCTTTCTCAGTAAATTAAAAAAATACTCAGAAGTTAAAATAATCTTGACTTCCTGTAATCATGACAAAAGTTATAGGAAAAGAATGGAAAAAAGTTTCTCTTCTCTAAACTGTAAATGAGACAGATCAGTTTCTCATGGTGTGCACATTGGCCAAAGTAGAACAACAGTGGATTTAGAGTCAGCAGACCTGACCCAGTATTTCCCATTCCTGTCACTAACAACATGAATACCAGTAAGGCCTGCCCCCTTTGCTTCATACATTTTTATAAAGGTTACCTAAAAGCATGGATTTGGTACAGAGGACCTGAGCTTCCTGACTTTGAATTCAGGCTCTGTCACTCATGAGCTGAGAGAAGTTGGGCAAGGTTGTTAATGTCTTGGTGTTCTGGTTTTCTCATTAATAAAAAGGGAATAATATAACAAGGGAATGATAGGTATTGGCTACCTTTTTAATATCATTCTTTAAGAGCTGCTTATTATTTCTTTAATTGTATCTATATAATAAAGAGGTAATATGCAAATTGACCCTCACACCCTCACACAAGATGGCCGCCCCCATGTGGTCAAAGATGGCCACCACAAGATGGCCAGCAGGGGAGGGCAGTTTGGGGAGACTGGGCTGGCAGGGGAAGGCAGTTGTGGGCAATCAGGCCAGCAGGGGAGGGCAGTTGGGGGTTACAGGGTCAGCAGGGGAGGGCAGTTTGGGGCAATCAGGCCAGCAGGGGAGGGCAGTTGGGGGCAATTGGGCTGGCAGGGGAGCAGTTAGGCGTCAATCAGGCTGGCAGGGGAGTGGTTAGGGGGTGATCAGGCTGGCAGGCAGAAGCAGTTAGGGGCAATAAGGCAGGCAGGCGGGCGAGTGGTTGGGAGCCAGCAGTCCCGGATTGGGCCTAAACCGGCAGTTGGACATTCCCTGAGGGGTTCCAGATTGGAGAGGGTGCAGGCTGGGCTGAGGGACACCCTACCCCCCACCCCCCCAGTGTATGAATTTTGTGCACCAGGCCTCTAGTGTACTATAATATGCTTATCTCATCTTTAAGGACTACATTTTGGATCTATAAAGGTACTTTGAAAACCTAGAAAGTCCTGTGTATGGATAATTTAATGCTGCATAACAGAAATGTATTAATTTTTCTTTAATAAATATGAGCTAAGAAGTGATGGAACAAAGTTAGATTAGTGCAAAGAATTCCTATTTTGACCTGTTAAATTTGTCTGTGGAGAGGAAACTTAAAAATAAGCCCAGGATACTGCTACCTAGTTCTTCCTGCAAGAAGATCATATTCTTTGGCTCCCATCCTCTAGGGCTTTCTTTACTTTTGATTGACACTATGGAGGGATCTTTACTGAGGGGCTGTTTTGCTCCCAAAAAACAGGTGGTGAGAGAAGGTACAGGTAGTAGCCATCACTTGGTTGAAAAGGAGGGTCAATTAATATTAATAAAGAGAATAGATGGTATTTATTATTCCAATCAGAATTTAGTTTTGAATGTTCCAGATACTGCGCTAAGTGCTTGAAGAAAAACATAATTCTTCCATGCTCTTTCCTGTTTAGAAGCCACAAGAGAAAGACTGCATGGATTCATAAGGTGGGAATCAGAGGCAGTAAAAGGGTTGACCAAAGGAAGTTTACATTGTTGCAACACCAATGTGATCTTGATTTTGAACTCTGGAGATATGGGAAGGATCAAGCTTGGAAAAAAAAAATTTAAGTTGGTAATTTTGTCAATGTGAAAGAGACTTAAAGAGAGAACCAAGA
Source organism: Ia io (assembly GCA_025583905.1). Lineage (NCBI taxonomy): Eukaryota > Metazoa > Chordata > Mammalia > Chiroptera > Vespertilionidae > Ia > Ia io. Next base: position 15,301,947 of record JAJQQW010000016.1, on the reverse strand, counting down.
CCAGCTGAGTGGCATGGCTCAGTGGTTGAGCATCAACGTATGAACCAGGAGGTCATGGTTCGATTCCTCGTCAGGGCACATGCCCAGGTAGCCGGTTTGATCCCCAGTGTGGGATGTGCAGGAGGCAGCCAATTAATGATTCTCTCTCATCATTGATGTTTCTACCTCTCTGTCCCTTCCTCTCTAAAATCAATAAAAATATATTTAAAAAAAAGAGAAAGAGAGAGAACCAAGTTGGCACAAGTGCATTCATTCAAAAATATCAATTAAGTATTTACCTTAGGGACATGGCTATTAGGAAGACCCAGTTTGAACCCTCAAGTTCCCTTTATCATGGGAGAGATTTTAAAGAAGATAGCGAAGTTCAGGTAGAATGACCTAAAAGTTACAATGAAAATACGTAAAAGTGTTTGCAAGTACGAAGGCAGGAAGGATTAGTTTGGACTCAGAGGTTAGCTCCTATCCTCTAGGGCTCTTTACTTTTGATTGACACTCTGGAGGGATCTTTACTGAGGGGATGCTTTACTCTCAAAAAACAGGTGGTTGGAGAAGGTACAGGTAGTAGCCATCACTTGGTTGAAAAGAAGAGAGAATCAGGAAAGGCTGGCAGGTTAAAGGTCATAGGAGCTGAGCCCTGAAAGATGATGGTCAAAGTGGGGAAAAACGTATACTGGGCTCCGAGAAATGACAAGCAAAGGCCGTGAGGCATGGAAGTGTCTTTACTTGGCTAAATATAACTGTGACATTTAATAGAATTTGTGTGTTTTTTGTGTTTTTTTTCAGGGTTATGAACCCTTGTTCATTCACAAGATCAAACACAAACATATCCTGGCTAAGAACTACTTTTCGCAGATTCCAGTCCTGGCTTCTTTTATACTTGATGATGCCGAAATAGATGAAATCAGACAGAAATATCATGAAGACACAACACCTAAGATTATAGAGCCCCAGATGCCCAGTCCTTAGAAGTATGTGTTTGATAATCAGCATTTTGTCCACTGCAAACAGAATAATACAGAGGTCACACCATATGGAAATAGAATTTGTTAAATTGATTTTAATTGTTTTTCAAATAAAAGTATATTGAAATGTAAAACAAGTGGCTTTTGCTGGATATCCTTCCTTTGCCTCTTTAGCTCTGCCTTCCACCCTTCCTCTCTCTCTCCTTTGTGCCCTCAGAGGCTGATCATTGTGCACTATATCCACGAGTATGTAATGCCTTCTAGTTGCGTTGGTCAGTGGGAACCATGAGCAGGAAACCTGAGGTCCGAAAGAAAGGCTAAGATTGTGGTATTTATTCCCCTGGCTTCTCTCATCTGATTCTTGGTCTGTTGTCGGTGACTGCATTCAGCTGCATGCTCTACAACTCTTTGAATTCTGGGACTCATTCTTTCTCTTTACTTCTTCAGCTTATGGGTGGCAATGCCTTTCTTTTGTAGCTAGGTTTAAGGTGATTTACTTTTTAATTTTGCTTTCCTTATCAGTAACAAGCAATGGGAGGCGACTGGATTTTCTGTTTGTTTTTTTATTCTGCCTTCACTCCTCTGCTTCTGCTTATCTTAGGTATTTTTCAAGGTCAACCTAACCATATCTCATCCATTCATTTACTAATTTATTTAACTTATTTTTTAATTTAATATGGACTGACTACTATGCCGTGGGGCCACAATGTCCAATAAACTACTATTTATTCTTTTAGGAACTTATGAAAACAGACAGAGTTAAAATCTTTTTGTGTCTCCTTATCTATAGTGATGTTGGGAATACTTCAGCTGTAGGATTGCTGAAAATTAGAAAGTATAGGTAAAATATATGGGACACAGGCAGTGTTAAACGTTTGTTAAATGAAGGGTTAATGTTTGCTTGCTTTAAGTGTTACAACAGCACAATTTTCTTTATTATTTCATATGCAATATGTTGATGGGATACACGCAGAATTTGGTTTGCCCTCCAGTGACTGGTCATTTTCCTAGTGGCCTAACGGTTATTAACTGTAGAATAGTCACATGGCACTGTGGGAATTTGTCCAAAAGCCATTGTATTCCAATTTGACCCAAGAGTCATCTCTTGTCCTTACTGTTTCCTTTTATTCAAAAGAGACAGAATTCTGCTTTCCCGGGGTGAAGGTTCCAGGCATATAAAGTGCGTTCAGCTACTGCTGATACTTTTAGCTCTGAAATTTACAGGTGTTCAAGAGGTTATTATAAACTTTCAGTGGGACTTCCTTAGAAAAAAATCTTCCGGATTTCACAAGAGCTTTATCTGCAAATGGATTGCTCTGTCTCTCCTCCCACTCAGCTTGGCTTCTGGCTAATGCTTGTGTTTGGCAGCTTCCAATGGTCTTCCTACCTGCATTTATCTTTTCCAAATTAGAGGCAGCTGGGCAATTTTAGGAAGACAACAACTCACTAATTCCCTCTTTTCTAATTTATTAAGTCAGTAATTCTCTCAAACTTCAGGAGATTGATTTGGCTTTGAAACAGAGAACTATGCTAGTTATGTGGTCTTAAACTTTTTAGGCTTTATTATTTTATAAATATTCTGTAACAATGTGAAGTTTTAAAAATACCAGTTATTAGAATAAATAATATTAGTATGTTGTGATAGCTTTATTCTTTTTATCTATTTTTAAATTGATGTGCACAAAACCAACTGGACTTGGTCTCCCATTGTAAGTAAGAAACTATTTAATTTCTATTATACACAGCAGCAAGTGGCCAGGAAAAAACCCTGGAGTTGAAAAAAATAATTAAGTTGCTTTTGAATAAAGAATTCTTATTTGCTAAACAAAAACCCCATTTGTTTTATGTTAACAATGTTTTTGTAATTGTCTTGTAGTTTTAGCTTTACATTTAGGCCCTTGTTCCATCTTGAGTTCGTTTCTGTATATTATGTGAGACTAGAGGCCTGGTGCGGTGCACGACATTTGTGCACTGGGGGAGGGAGGTCCCTCAGCCCGGCCTGTGCCCTCTCACAGTCCAGGACCCTTGGGGGATGTCCAACTGCTGGCTTAGGCCCGCTCTCTGTGGGGAGAGGGCCTAAGCCAGCAGTTGGACATCCCCGGAAGGGTCATTAGCGCTGCCACAGAGGTAGGAGAGGCTCCCGCGGAGGCAGGAGAGGCTCCTGCACCACTGTACTCGCCAGCCATGAGCCCAGCTTCTGGCTGAGTGGTGCTTCCCCTGTGGGAGTGCACTGACCACCAGGGGGCAGCTCCTGCATTGAGCGTCTGCCCCCTGGTGGTCAGTGCGCGTCATAGCAACCGGTTGTTCCGCCGTTCGTTCGATTTGCATATTAGGGTTTTATTATATAGGATAGGCATTGATTACAGTTTCTTTTATCAATATGAATATCTAGTTTTTCTAGCACCATTTGTTTTTGTTTTTTTTCAGTGACATTTTATATTCACTAGTAGAGGCTCAGTGGGGTCCCTCAGCCTGGCCTACAGGGATGGGGCCTAAACCAGCTCTCCAACATCCCCTGAGGGGTCCAGGATTGCTGAGAGGGTGGTTCTTGGGTGACGTACCCCAGAATCAGGCTCCCTCCTCTCTGGGTCCAGGGTGTGGGTGAAGCAGGTTCAGGGCTGACAGTGCCCAGTAGCAACCTAACCCATGGCTGATTCCACAAGGAATCGGGCTCCCTCCTCTACAGGTTGGAGCATCTTCCCCCTGGTGGTCATTGCACATCATAGCTACCAGGCGAACAGTTGGTCAGACAGTCACTTAGGCTTTTATATAGAGAGACTAGAGGCCCAGCGCACGAAATCGTGCGTGTGTAGGGTCCCTAGGCCTTGCCTGTGATCAGAGCCATGTCTGCCGCTCTGCAATGCTGCTTGCCACTGCCCCATAATGCTCTGTGACACTGCCACCGCCCCGGGATGCTCCATGAAGCTGCTCGTCACTGCCCTGGGGTGCTCCGCGATGCTGCCGCTGCCCTGTGACCCTCTGTGACACTGCCGCCGCCCTGTGACCCTCTGTGACACTGCCGCCGCCCTGCGACCCTCTGTGACACTGCCGCCGCCCTGGGACGCTCTGCAACACTGCTGCTGCCCCGCGACGCTCGGTGACACTGCTGCTGCCCCATGAGTCCAGTCCCCAGCCCTGCTCTGCTGCCACCCAGCCCAGTTCCCATGGTTGCCCATTGGCCATCCAGCAATGGGAGCCTGTGGGCTGCGGGGAGGGACCAAGAGGTGGTCAGTGCACCTCATAGCAACTGGCGATTGGTCATTCTGGTCGTGACACCTGGCCTTTTATTATTATAGACTAGAGGCCCAGTGCACAAAATTCATGCATGGAGGGGGTGTTCCCTCAGCCCAGCCTGCACCCACTTCAATTGGGGACTCCTCGGGGGATGTCCGACTGCCGGTTTAGGCCCGATCCCTGATTGGGCCTAAACCGGCGGTCGGACACCCCTCTCACAATCTGGGACCACTGGCTCCAAACCACTCACCTGCCTGCCTGACTGATTGCCCTTAACCCCTCTGCTTGCCTGACTGATCGCCCCTAACCTCTCTGCCTGCCTGCTTGATCAACCCTAACTGCCTCTGCCTGCCTGCCTGATTGCCCCTAACTGCTCTCCCCTGCCAGCCTGATCGAGCCCTCAACTGCTCTCCCCTGTTGGCCTGATCTCACCCCCAACTGCCTCTGCCTGACTGAGATCACCCCTAACTGCCCTCCCCTGCCGGCCTGATCTTGCCCCCAACTGCCCTCCTCTGCCAGCCAATTTGGTTCTGATTGGTCAGTTTCTATGCCAGTCAACATCAAAAGCTCCTCCTCCTAGGCAGCCATTGGCTCCTTACATTCACCCAGATTTGGTTCTGATTGGTCAGTTTCTATGCCAGTCAGCGTCTCTGGGCCTATCAAGGGGGCCTGATCAGAAAGGTGGGGCTGTTCAGCAGCCCGGTGGAGGCCTGGAGAGAAATGGAGGCCGGCAGTTGGCCTGGCCAGGAAAGAAAGAGAGGAAAGTTCTGATCAATGGCTGCCACCGAGGCTACAGATCAGACCCTGCCTCTCTCTCTGTAGGCCTCTCTCTGGGCCTGATCCACAGTCCCCTAGGCAGTCAGTGCTGGGTTGGGTCACTGGCAGTGGCCCCAGTCAGTGCTGGGTCACCATGGCAACCCAGCACTGACTTCTGGTCTGGTTGAGCCTTCAGTTGTAATGGTTGTTATGACCCTGGCTCTTTATTGTATAGATGGTTCTTTATTATATAGATTATTTTGTATTACTTTCAGGAGTTTAGCAACATTTGTTGAAAATAATTTTCTTTCTCCCTTTATTATTGGTGACTTCCCAGTAGAAATTTAGATAATTGATTTGAATTATTTTATCTTTTCTCATATAAGCATTTCATATAATAAATTCCACTCTAAGCAGTGCTGAATATAATTTTATATTATAAAAAGCAATATAGTCAAGTGCTATCCTTTGAATAAAAGCTATAGTTTCCAAGATAACATTTAGTTACATGTTTTATATATTTGACTCTATGCATATTATATTCCTCACATTCACATATAACCTTAAGGCACATTCCTAAAAAGAAATATTTGAAGCAGTTTTTAAAATTTTGTTTTATTTTTAAATAATTTTTAATTATAGTTGACATATTATATTAGTTTCAAGTGTACAACCCAGTGATTAGACATTATATAACTTACTAAGTAATCATCTTGATAAATCTAGTACTCATCTGACACCGTACATAGTTATTCCAATGTTATTGACTATATTCCCTATACTGTACTTTATATCTCTGTGACTATTCTGTAACAATCAACTTGTACTTCTTAATCCCTTTATATTTTTCACCCATTCTCCTCTCCCCTCTCTCCCAATTTGGCAGCCATCAAAATGTTCTCTGTATCTAGGTATAAATCTATTTCTGTTTTGCTTGTTCATTTATTTTGCTTTTTAGATTCAATTGTTGATAGATATGTATTTATTGCCATTTATTATTCATATTTTTTATCTTTGTTTTCCTTCTCCTTAAAGTAGACCTTCTAACATTTCATGTAATACTGGTTAGGTGGTGATGAAATCCTTTAGCTTTTTCTTGTCTGGGAAGCTCTTTATATGTCCTTTGATTCTAAATGATAGCTTTGATGCATAGAATAATCTTGGTTGTTCTTTACTTTTCATCACTTTGAATATTTTGTGCCAATCCCTTCTGACTTGAAATGTTTCTCTTGAGAAATCCGTTGACCGTCTTATGGGAGCTCCTTTGTAGGTAACTAACTGCCTTTTTCTTGCTTCTTTCAAAGTTCTCTTTGTCTTTAACCTTTGTCATTTTAATTATGATGTGTCTTGATGTGGGCCTCTTTGGATTATCTTGCTTGGGACTCTGCACTTTCTGGACTTGTATGTCTGTTTCCTTCAACAGGTTAGGAAAGGTTTTAGCAATTATCTCTTCAAATAGGTTCTTGATCCCTTGCTCTTTCTCTTCTTTTTCTGGCACACCCCCTAATGTGAATGTACTTTCAAGTTGCCCAGAGGCTCCTTATACTATCCTCATTTTAAAAAATTATTATTTTTTTAGTTGTTCTGATTGAGTGTTTTCTGCTTCCTTAGCTTCTAAATCTCTGATTTATCTACTCCACTGTCAATTCCCTGTAACGTATTCTTCATTTCAGTTAATGTAGCCTTCATTTCTGACTGATTCTTCTATATTTTCTAGTTCCATTTTTATGTTTCCTATCTCTTTGATGAAGTTCTCACTAAGTTCATCTACTCTTCCCCTAAGTTAATTGAGCATCCTTATAACCAGTGTTTTGAACTCTGTATCTAGTGGATTGCTTATCACTATTTTGTTTAGTTCTTTTTCTGGAGTTTTGTCCTGTTCTTTGATTTGGAACATGTCTCTTTGTTTCCTCATTTTGGCTGCTTCCCTGTGTTTGTTTCTATGTATTAGGTAGAGTTATGATGTTTCCCAAGCCGGGTAGAGTGGCCTAATGCACTAAGTGCTCTGTAGGGACCAGTGACATAGCCTCCCAAATCACCCAAGCTAGGCACCCCAGGTATGCTGCCCCATATGGGCTGTGTACCCCCTCCTGTTGTAGTTGAGCATTGACTGCTATTGGCACATAAATGGGAGGGATTTACTCCCAGGCTGATCAGCTGCAAGGACTGGCTGAGATCACTGTGGAGGATCAGCTATGTAGGGGTCCACCCCACAGAGTAGGACTTACTTCAGCGGGGCTCTGGTGCCCACTGAGTCTGCCTCTTGAGTGTGTCTCTTGTAGAGGTGTTCGGGTGGTGCTTCATTGTGGTCAGAAGCTGTCCACTGGGTGCACATGCTCTGGGTCCTCCTGAGAGGTCAGGATAAAAGTCAGACACCACCTGTGTTCTACCCAGAGCCACCCAGGATAAGCTACAAAGTGATTTGCCGATGACTGCTACTTGTGATGGGCTTAGAGGTACCCAGGTTTTTCTTTGTTGCAAGAAAAATGAGAATGATGCTCTTTGCAGTTTCTAAGGTGATACAATAGCAATTTGATATTCTTCACCATCCACTTAGACAAACACCTTTTCAATACTATATGTTCATCATATTTTCTCAATTCTCCTCTTACAGAACTTTATCTTGCTGCAATATGTATTAATGGCTGACAGTATTTTATTTATCATATGTCATACTTCCCTGTAGTAAAACATTTATACAAATTGGAATTCCAAATTTTTGGCTATGCATTTATTTCTAAACTCCTGAATTGTATGCCAAGAAACATACAGTGTTCTGTCTTCAAAATTATTTTTATTGATACATAAGTTGGTGTCTCAATTAGATGATTTAATTTTGTGCAAAGTAAAGAACTGAAAACCACCTGGTTAGCAATAGGATTTGTTACTCAGACATTATAATCATTTGCATTCCTAATTTGAGGATTAATAAGACATCAAATGAATATCTATTAGTTTTTCACTCAGAGACTTCTAAAGTTTTTTTCATGTTTTAATCCAAAATGTCCAGAAAATTAAAACATTGTTCATTTCAAAACACCTTTGCCAATACAATATTTCAGTTAAGAATGCTTTTTATCATATTACTATTTTAAATATATTCTTTTCAAAACTTAAAACTACAGCTTATAGATGAACTCATTCCACTGGTGACAGCTATGGAACACATCAATTAACTCTCTTGCAGACGGATAGCCCCAGACGCTGCTCTTTGGATCCACCACTGGGTGTTCACTGAGGCTGCATGTCCCTATATAAGACTCAGTAGTTTTAGAAGACTTGGTTGGGATAACTTTTTCATTTTGATGTGGGTGTTTGGGTGATTGATAACTTCCACTTAAAATATTCATTGATCTAGTTGTTCCCAACTGGCTCCACTGGAATAACCAAAGGAACATTAAAAAACATGGAGTGGCTCAGTTGGTGGGAGCATTGGTCCACGTGCCAAAAGGTTGTGGGTTTGATTCCCCATCAGGGTGTATATGGGAGACAACCAATAGATGTTTCTCTCTCTCTTTCTCTCTCTCTTTCTCAAATCAAGTAACATATCCTTGGGTGAGGATTTAAAAACAAAACAAAACAAAACAAAACACGGAGTCTAATCCTTTTCTACACCTGTTGAATCATAATTTTGGGGGACATAATCCGAAAGTATCTGGAAGCACTTGAACAATCTATTGCTTGTGTGTATCACTGTACCCTCACATGACATCTACCTTCAAGTACAGGAAAGTGGACACCGAGGGAAGATGACAGAGAAGGAAAGAAAACAAAATCCTCAGGAGATAGAAAATAATGTTAGACCTTGCTTTTGTGTGCATATTTAAGGAAGAACCATGAAAGGACACAAATGAATGCAGCCCTCTCTCAATTTGTGAGCTTTGGGGGATGGAAAAGAGAGAGGCTTAAGTGGATGTGCCAGGGTGCTGGAGGGCCTGTGTGACCAGGGAATAGTGTGCAAGGGTCTGGAAACATGGCAACCAAAGTAAGAGAGGAAACTGGGAGGTGAACTGTGCTAACTAATTTCTCACCTCATAAGCATCTTGGGCCTAGGTGGCCCTGAAGATCTGACTACTCATCTTTCCTGATGAAGTGGTCACCTGGTCCAGCCCTCCCTCTGTCTTTTCCTCTTCTGTCCACTGCTCCCTCCCAGATGAGGCTCTTCATTTCACAGTCTTTCCCTTTCATTTCAGGTTTCTTTCCAATTACATTCACCATCTACGTCTACTTAGTGTTATATTTCTGTGGCAAGTCTTTTTTTCATAATTAGTAGATGAGCTCTTGTTACCTGTCCCTTAATTAGGGACTGAGTTGGTTATGGGGAAGGAGCATTGGAAAGAGGCATTGGGCTAGTAATCAAGTGACTTTTGCTATTTATCACCCTAAAAATAAAAAGTCGCTAATATATGAGGGAATGAGATTAACTTAGGAAACCCCAATGCCTTCACTTGCGAGCCCTTTCCACAGTCTCCAAGACCTCCCTGCTGGGAAATTTCTGTTACATACCAACCTCTCTCATGTCACAGACCAGGCCCAAGTCCTCTGTCCATTCTAAATGAAGGCAGAGAACCATTTGTGCCATTTTTGAAAAATACAATAACATCTTATTGATAGCTAGAAATTTCAGTTAACTTTTTCAGCTGATGTTTACTCCTCATTTCCACAGGCGTTTTTATCAAAATTTTGAAATTTCGTTCAAAGGGACACACCACAGGAATCTAGATCCATCCCAGTCCCTTTAACTCCAGCTCTACTGTATGGAAGGTGCTACTAATTTCAGGTGGCAGAACACAGCACCTGCTGTAGCTATGTTGACGTATGCCTCCTATTTCTTCTTGAGTCCAGGTCGATGATTGGTTTCTCTGTGAATCCTCCCCCTCTGAAACAAAATGCGCAGAAAGTCTATGTAAACTGACGTGAGGCTGTTTTTCCAGCACAAGTCACCTACCACACCTCTGTTCCACTATTCTTTATTCCATCTATTACATTTCACAGCAGCGGTCTCGATGAACTGGATCTACTAGTATGTGGGCTGGAGGTGAATCTAGGCCTTCGTGGAGGATGTCACTCACAAGGCAAGATAATTTAAGGATGGTTTCTTTGCATTTGAATTTTAAAGCACTACAGGAAGAAAAAAGGCATGTTGCCAGTGTAAATTTATGTATGGATATGACTTTTGAAAAGTATCTTTAGAACCAACATATGGATCACAGAGATCCTATAATAAACTTGGATAATTGAAAGATCGCTTATTTTTACTTCAGTTTATTTTTAAAGATGAATTTATTCACTTTAATATCCATAAGAGCCCAAACTACATTTCCCAGGAGAAAGATCAGTATGGTAATCCAAATGTTTGAAGCCAAATATCTGCTACCAAATTTAAAGTTGTAGAATGATCTCATTTGACCCTCTGGGAAATCAGTATTAAATATTAAACTATCATGCCAGTTTAAGTTAGGACAATAGAGATAGGGATGAAGCAGAAAGGGCAAGCCCCAGCCTGGAGCATCGACCTATGAACCAGGAGGTCATGGTTTGATTCCTGGTCAGGGCATATGGTTGGGGGCTCGATTCCCAGTGTGGAGCATGCAGGAGGCAGCCAATCAATGATTCTTTCTCATTATTGATGTTTCTATCTCTCTCTCCCTCTCCCTTCCTCTCTGAAGTCAATAAAGAAATATCATATATATTAAAAGCCTAATATGCAAATTGCCCCCTCTGGTGGTCATTTGACTGAGAGTTCAACTGCTCACTGTGATATCCACTGACCTCCAGGGGGTGGTGCGGAACATGGCGGGCGTCAGCGATGTGGCTCTGGCAGCAGGCCCCGATGGGCTCCAACAAGAGCGGGACCATGGTGGGATGGTGGAACAGGTGAGCAAGTGGCGCCAGGCGAAGGCAGGTGCGAGCGGGGACATGATCACCCTGCTGATCTCTCTGCAGACGGCAACCAGTGGCAGTGGCGGGGGACAGGGAGCAGGGTTGCTGCTTGGCTCCCAGGCGCTGAGGGAGCCGGGCAGGGGGCCTGGTCCTGATTGATCGCCCCGCAGGCGGGATGGTGGAGCAGGTGGGAGGGTGGCACCAGGCCAAGGTGGGGTGCCAGATGGGGCTGCGGGGCTGCAAGGCTTGGGGTGCAAGCTGGGGCTGCGAGGCTGGGGGACCGAGCTGGGGCCCGATATCCACAGCCACCCCAAGGGATCCCACCCATGCGTGAATTTGTGCACCAGGCCTCTAGTATATCCTATATAATAAAAGCCTGATATGCTAAGTATCTGGTTGTCCAGTCGGCTGTTCAACCAATCAAAGCATAATATGCTAATGATATGCTAAGGCTGCTCAACCACTTGCTATGACATGCACTAACCACCAGGGGGCAGACAGTTGACCAGTCGACCAGTCGCCATGACATGCACTGACCACCAGGGGGCAGATACTCCGAATGGTAGATTAGCTTGCTGCTGTGGTCTGGCTGATTGGAACTGAGCAAGATGGGCCAGACATGCCCTGGAGCCCTCCTGTGGTCCCTCCCCACCTGGCCAATCTCCCGCGTCTCTCCCTGGCCCTGATCATGCACCGGTGGGGTCCCTCAGCCTGGCCTGCACCCTCTCACAATTCAGGACCCTTCAGGGGATGTCAGAGAGCCAGTTTTGGTCCAATCTTGCAGGCCAGGCCGAGGGACCCCACTGGTGCATGAAGTTGTGCACCAGGCCTCTAGTGTATATATAAAGAAAGGGTAGAGGGCATGCTGCAGCAACCTTGAAAGTAAGGTCTATACTACAGATCCTCCTGCTTGACACTTGCACTTCTGTCTGTTGAACAGGGCTTAGCCACAGGTGAGTATAAACTTGATTCTGAAGGATTGAGTGTCCCATTGAAAATTGGGGATTCTAGACTATGGGAGAAGGGGCAAGTAGTTATTGGAAAACCACTCACAATGTGAAATTTTTTTAATGTTCTAAATCCAATTTTTGTATCCCACTGATTTCCAAGGATCGCTACTCTTTGAAAGATATCACATATTTAAAAACATTAGTACAATGGGGCAGCTCAAGGAAAACTGGAGGATGACTGAACTGTTCTGTTTCGGGAATAATGGAATCATGGCATTGGATATATGACTATGGGAAAACCCATAGAACTGTACACCACACAGAGAGCATTTTATTCTCTGTAAATAAAAGGAAATTTAACTATGATGTTATAGAGGTAACCTGAAGACGGAAGACAGATTGTGAGAAATGATTTTAACTGTATTTCAAATGAGTGGCATAACCACACTGAAACAGGTAGGAATGAAAGGAGCTCTGACCGAGTACTTTTGAAAAGCCGACTTTTGACTGGATAAGGTAAGACTAAAGCCAAATTACTATACACAAACACTGTGCATTGTTTGGTAAGTCTCTCTTACAGGAGCATGGGTTAGCTATACTGAAACTACTTTATTGTAAACTAGGATTGAACAAATAGGTTAACATATTATATATATCAGCAAAGCTTCTCTCAACTGGAGAAAGATATTACAAATAAGGAAAGGGGGAAGGCTAGAACTGAACCCTGTGGTGCTAACTTGGAGTCATATATACCTGTGTAAACCCGTATTTCCAAATATGCAAAGAGGTAGATACAGAAGTAAATACATATGTGTAGGTAAGTGTCACAGGCACATTTCTTAGCTCTGTCCACAGAGGAGGTTTACAAGCTTTGCTATCCCAGCAGCACTGAGCACACTCAGTGCCTAGATCTTTGTTTCTAAATATCTTTTTCCATGAAAGGAACAAAGGTTCCTTGGAAAAGTGTTTGATTTCAGGACTGAGGCAGGTAATATACAAGATGAGCCTGGAATATTCTGTAGTTCCAGAAAGTAGAGAAGTGCAAAAGGATAGAAACTTGTCAAAAGAACACAGGAGCCAATCTGAATGAGCTCCTATTGGCTAAAGCTGGAACAATTTGAGAAACAAAATAAATAATGTTCATATTGGGTTATAACCTATAACAGTTAATATTATATGTCAATTTGGCTGGGTCGTGTTACCAAGTAGTTCAGATATTTGGTCAAACATTATTTTGGATGTTTCTGTGAAGCTGTTTTTTTTTTTTGTTGTTTTGTTTTGTTGTTGTTTGTTTGTGTTTTTTTAGCGAGATTAACATTGAAATTGGTAGACTTTGACTAAAGCATATTATTTTCCATAATGTGGGTGGGCCTCATGCCATCAGCGCAAGGCTTGAACAGAACAAAGACTGACCTTCCCCTGAGGCAAGAAGGAATTCTGCAAGCTGACCATGTTTGGACTAGGACCGTGGTCAGCAAACTGAGGCTCGCGAGCCACATGTGGCTCTTTGGCCCCTTTAGTGTGGCTCTTCCACAAAATACCACGACCTGGGCGAGTCTATTTTGAAGAAGTGGCATTAGAAGAAGTTTAAGTTTAAAAAATTTGGCTCTCAAAGAAATTTCAATCGTTGTACTGTTGATATTTGGCTCTGTTGACTGAGTTTGCCGACCACTGCCCTAAGACAACATTTGTTCCCTGGGTCTCCAGCCTGTTGGCCTCCCCTGCAGAGTTTGGACTGTGCACATCCTCAACAGTGTGAGTCATTCCTTAAAATAAATCTCTCTCTCTTTAGGTGTATATACACATCCTGTTGGTTCTGTCTCTCTGACTAATACATTGAAAGGGCAGAGCAGGACAGCACAAAATGTACTGTACCCTCCATCCTGTGTAACTATGTATATGACTCCTTTTTCTTAGAAAACAGCGAGAATATAACAGTTGCATAAACCTGCCAATAGGAATGTAGAGAAGTAGACTCAGTCTAAATTAGGCAAGTTGCACAGTACCCCCGTGTAACCAGACCCCTGACCCTGCTCCCTGACCAATCAACGGGGCCACGAACGTTCCCCCCGCCCACTGCTTTGGACCCCCTTTAAAGCCTTTGTTCTCCCAAGGCTCCCTCTCTCCCCACCTCACTGCTGCGCCAGTGTGTGTACGTGTGGGACTGAGCTCAAGCTAGCTTGAATACAGGCTCTTTGCTTTTGCATCGGACTCGACTGGCTCCATGGTGGTTTTTCTTGGGGACCCCGAATTCTGGGCCTAACAACATAACCCAAAGAATTAAATAAATATCCACGAGACCATGCTGATATAAATAACAGAATAAATAAATGAGAAAGAAGAGGTAAGTATTCCTTACAAAAGAATTTCAACTACTAAGTGAAGAAGGGTTAAAGGAAACAGAAAATCATTAGAACACTAGAGTAATAGTTGTGTGGGCAAAATCCATCCATAGATATTAAACTAAATGGGTAAAACAGGATATTTGTATCATCTCAAAGTATCTCCCTCAAAGCATGTATTTATTCATTATAAAGGCGGACTAGTAACTTTAGAATGGAGAAAACTGGCAAATACCACCTTAATGAAGCAATGAAGATTAACATCACCAATAATAAGACATATCTATATCATATAGCCCCTGATAGGATGTCATGAGAAGGCCACATAATCTCTGTGGAATTCTTCCACAAAATCTCTGACCCCTGTCTTACCATGAGAAAACCGCAGACCAACCCAAATCGAGGAACATTCTAGAAAATACTGGATCAGTACTCCGAAAGAGTGTGAAAATACTGAAAGATAGGGAAAGACCAAGGAACTGCCACAGGTTGGCGGAGACTAAAGGAGACATAACAACTAAATGCAATGTAGTTCCCTGGATAGACTCCTAGAATAGAATTCTAGGGATATTAGTGGAAAAACTGGGGTAATCCAGATAAGTCTATTATTGTTGGTATTAGTTAATAGTATTGTAGTAATGTTAATTTTTTAGTTTTGATAATTACTCCACAGTTATGCAAAATAGTAACATTAGGAGAAGTTGGGAAAAGGACCTAGGGAACTCTATACTATCTTCTTTTTCTGAAAGTCTAACATTATTTCACTATAAAATGCTAAAATTTACTATCATGTTTATAATCTATCAGGTGGCTTTAATGGAGTGATATGAGTTTTATTTTAAAGTTTAGTGCTCACATTATGCTAGAAATTATATCATTTCAACCATTTAAACCAATGATAACTAATTTTAGATTTCAACATAAAAATGTGCAAGGTGTACCAAGTTTTCAAAATTCCTTTAGAAGATATCTAAGAAGAAACAACTGAAGCCTTTTGGTCTAAATGACTTGTTTTAAGCTGTTTTTGCTCACCAAACCCACTGTTTCTTTAATTAGATGGTATATATATTTGGGTGATTTGGGTTGCTCTTCAAGATTATTTTGATGAGTTAATGCAATTGTAAACCACACCTGAGCCACACGGCTGGGCCAGGCAGGTGAAATGAACGAGTGAAGCTGACCAGGTATAAGAATAACGACGGTGCAAGTAAACTGAGTAACGATGACCAACAGTAGGGTTCAGTGTCTGGTGGGCAGTAGGGGCCGAACTGAAATGCATGTGCTCCATCAAGGGCAACCGCTACTCAGGCTTGGAGGGGCCCACAGTCCTGATTTTTCAAGAGGAGCCAGAATTATGTACATTTATGTGAACTCCCCCAGTCTGTAAGTGTTGGAACAGATTTAAACATTTTAAAATAGGGCGCAGGCCAAACCAAGCCCATCTACTTGTCTTTATCTTTCTTCCTTTAATTTGTATCTTCCACCCCTCTTCCTTTTCCTTTCCCATACCTCCCTAGGTTGCAGTCCCGGATTGTGAGAGGGATATCTGATTGCCGGTTTAGGCCGGATCCCGCAGGGATCGCCCAAGGGGTCCCATATTGAAGAGGGTGCAGGCCAGGCTGAGGGACACCCCCCATGCACAAATTTTATGCACCGGGCCTCTAGTAATAATAATAGTAATAATAATAATAGTAATTGAGTATTTTCTGGTGTGAAACAACATTCATTGTTGTGTGGCTCCATATGGACTGAATTGTTTAATTCTCAGAAAAATTCTCTGAGGCAGATTCTATTATGAATTTATTCTACAGGTGAGGAAACAGAGGCTTAATGAGGCTAAATTATTTACCAGGATTACAGAGCTGCCTGTCTCTAGAGCCAAGCTTTTAATCATGACGTTGAATCAGGCAAGAGCCCCATAGGGCAGAGTTGCCAGATAAAATACAGAATGTTCAGTTAAATTTTAATATGTATTATACTTGCTAAATCTGGCAACTCTACTAGATGGATAATTCTTTGACGTTATGTGACCCCATTTATTTGGAAAAAAGTTGAGAACTGAAGAGAACTTTGACTACAGGTAGAAATTTTATTTATATTATACAGTATATCTCTTTTAATAAACTTCCTTTGTCTTCCTCCCCATGCCTTTTCATTCCCCAAAACTTTAAAGTGCAGCAAAACTGGCCTGGCTGGCATGGCTCAGTGATTGAGCATTGACCTATGAACCAGGAGGTCACAGTGCATTTCCTGGTCGGGGCTCATCCCTAGAGGTGGCATGCAGGAGGTAGCCCATCAATGATTCTCACTCATATTAATGTTTCTGCCTCTCTCCCTCTCCCTCTCCCTTTCTCTATGAAATCAATAAAAACATAAAAAATAAATAAATAAAGTGCAGCAAAACCAAACCAAACAGAAATGGTGAAATTCATTAATGGTGTTTAAATTTCATTTTATGTGTGCTTATCTATATAAACTAGAGGCCTGGTGCATGAAATTTGTGCACAGGGTGTGTGTCCCTCAGCCCAGCCTGCACCCTCTCCAATCTGGGACCCCTCGAGGGATGTCTGACTGCCTGTTTAGGCCCGATCCCGGTACGATCGGGCCTAAACAGGCAGTCAGACATCCCTCTCACAATCCAGGACTGCTGGCTCCCAACTGCTCGCCTGCCTGCCTTCCTGATTGCCCCTAACTGCTTCTGCCTGCCAGCCTAATCACCTCCTAAGCACTCCCCTGCCAGCCTGATTGATGCCTAACTGCTTCCTTGTCAGCCTGATTGCCCCTAACTGCCCTCCCCTGCAGACCTGGTCACCCCTAATTGCCCTCCCCTGCAGGCTTGATTGCCCCCAACTGCCCTCCCTTACAGGCCTGGTCTCTCCCAGCTGCCCTCCCCTGCTGGCCTGATCACTCACAACTGCCCTCCCTTGCTGGCCTGATCCCTCCCAACTGCCCTCCCCTGCTGGCTATCTTGTGGTGGCCATCTTGTGTCCACATGGGGGCAGCCATCTTGTGTGTTGGAGTGATGGTCAATTTGCATATTACTCTTTTATTAGATAAGATAATTTACATCATTATAATGGTTGTGGCATGACAAGCTGTTCGCATTATGTTCCAACCAACTTACTGAGCCTCACTAGAGCAACAGCAGGTGTTCTGCTTCCCAATCTACATTCGCAAGCGTCCTCTGTTAAGTGTCTTCCATTTTTTAAATAAATTTAGAAAATCTACGTGTGAGTGCTCCTGTTAACTAAATAGCCAGGAAGCCAACTTTTTTTTTTTTATTCATTATTTTTTTTTATTATTATTTTTAAAATTTCTTTATTGATTAAAGTATCACATATTTGTCCCCATCCCCCCATTCCCACTCCACACCCCTCCCCACACATGGCCCCACCCCCCTGTTGTCCTTAACTGCTGGTTAGGCTCATATGCTTGCACACAAGTCCTTTGGTTGATCTCTCCCCTTTACCCCCACTCTTCCCTACCCTCCCTCTGAGGCCCGACAGTCTGATCCATGCCTCCTTGTTTCTGGGTCTGTTCTTGTTCATCAGTCTATGTTGTTCATTATTTCCCCTAGATGAGTGAGATCATGTGCTATTAGAAATACACTTATAATAACCGAAAATGAGGCAAGCAATAATGGTTATGGTGACAGGCAAATGAATCAGTCTGTAGTGAGTTTCTTTCTGGGCCAACAGTTCTTTTGAGACCCAATTTCAATGTCCAACAGTTCCTTATGTGTACATGTCAGCACTGACATTACAGTTCTGGATGGTGGACAAATGGTGGTAATGCAGGTCCGACTCTCTCTGGTTTGGTCCTGGGCAACCTGCAGTGATGCACAGCTGCTAACTGCTAGTATGGGAAGGCCACATCAGCGTCTTCCGTTTCTGGACTGCTTCTCTTCTGTTTTCATGGCTGGAGTAGTCCTGTCGATTCCTCTCTGTTGCTGGAATCCACATGGTCTCGGAGTTGTTTTCTGAAAATATACAAACATATTCTCGACCAAAAGTTAATAAATGAATATTTTCTATAAATTTGACTTGGGATCCTATTTCATTTTTTTCCCAAATGATTTTCCTCTGCTTGTTTTGTCACCTTGTGTGTTTTTCATGGGTGTCTTGCTTTTAGCCTTACAATTAATTTTCTAAAGTATTAATTTTCTAGATGTAATTTACTTACAGGATATTTTTCCTTACATGATATTCCTCTACTATCCCCTCCTTTTTTGATTTAAATGTTAGGAGGCTTTTGAAAATTTTATAATGTAGTCTTGATGGCTTTTAAATTTTAATTTTTTGCACTATAATATTACTGTTTTAGGTTCATTACATGGTGCACAATTTTATCATGAGATGAAGTACCAATAAAAATTTTAGTTAACACTTTAGGAACACCTTTTTGCCCAGTACAATTAATTTTTCTAGAATATTCGCTTGTTTCAACTAGCCAATTTAAATTTGCCTGAAAACTTGACTATTATTTTACTGTCAAATTTATTACTCTAACAACAATCTTATTTTACCCTGTAAATATTGGTGGAAGGGATTATTTGCCTTCTTGAGTAGGTCCTGAGCATTCCTGGTGGTAGGCTGGATTTAGATATCGTAAACCCACTTCCCCGCACCATGCGTACAAGACAACTCAAACAATTCTTGTTGGAGTGAGAGGGCAGCTGCTGTCGGCCAAGTCTCTGTCGGTCACTTGGGTCCTGATCTGAGCTGGACATGGGAAGCACGAAGCAGCCATGGGGGCAGGAGACCTCCCTCAGAAGGGGCTAGGGTTCAGGCCCCTGCAATGTTGGGGGGGTGAGGGTCTGTGCCCCACCTCTGTTGATCCCCAAATTCTCTCCTGATGGCCCCTCTGCGATTGTGCCTGTCCTAGGTTGTTCCTTCCCTGAGGAATCTTACCCGTCTCTGGCTAACCAGCCATCCTCCAGGGCCAAGCAGGGTGACGTGAGGTTCAGTTTTGTCTCCTTGGTAGCCTATGCCCCCATGGAGTCCATGCCCAGCACCTGCCTTGGGATCCCCTCGCCTGCTGGTGGGGCCCCAGCACTGATCACATGTCTTGTGGAACCTGGGTTTCTTCTCCAGGGAAGGCTCAGTTTGCCCCACTGGGTGAGAGACAGATCCATGGCACCAGTCATCACAAGACTTCAACCTCGACATGAACAGAGAGCTCATGCAACAGCTATGAGCAATTGAATTGTGAGAAGAGGGTCTCTCTTTGCCTAAAGGGTAAGAGGGACCAATATAGAATGCTCAGGTGCCTCTAGGAAGCCAACTTTTTAGGCCAGGAGGGACTTTGGGGTCCTCCTTCACATTTATGTTGAATTTACATCTTGTTCCTGGCAAGGCACCAAGGAAAACACATCTAGGACCCAGGTCTGGAGGAGACAAGCCTGGGTTCCCAGGGACTGAAGGAAGGAGTGTGTTGGGAGAGGGATTGGGAGGGGCCAGAGGAAAGCATGGGCATTTGGGAGAGATGCTTTGGGAAGGAGACAGGCCGAGGCTCTCTGACCCCTTGTGCACGCCAGGGAGAGCGGTTTGAGAGGTGTTGTTTCTTGTGCTTGCCAGGCTGACGTGGATTCAAAACTCTTTTCTCTTTCTCTCTCTCTTTTTTTGTTGTTGTTAAGCCTCACCTGAGGATATTTTTCCTTTAATCTTTTAGAGAGAGGGAAAGACAGAGAGAAACATCGATGTGAGAGAAACACATCCATTGGTTGCCTCCTGCGTGCGCCCTGACCAGGGCCTGGGCTGTGGAGGAGCCTGTAACCAAGGTACATGCCCTTTACTGGAATTGAACCCGGGACCCTTTGGTCCGCAGACTGACGCTCTACCCACTGAGCACACCAGCTAGTGCTCTTTTCTCTTTTTGACGTTAATTTTACTTGCCCCATCATCATTCTAATTTTTACCCACCCCACATTTTTTTCCTTGGAACCAATTACTTGTTCACTACATATATTTCCAAATTTCCCTACAGTTATTGAGGGAAATGCTCACTGGGAAGGGAGGATGGGCAGGGGATTTCACAAGTTAGTCATTCAACCAGAGTTCTATGATATTTCTATCTTTAGCATAATTTATTCTGGCTACAGTATTTGGAAGCAAGTGTCTCCATTTTAAATTGTATTTTTAGGCTCAAGTCTGAAGTGAGGCTCCATGCAAGTCTCATAAGTCTACCCAAAGCATTTCATGTTGGATTGAAAAACCAAAATGATTTGTCAAAGGGCCAATGCTAGGCAACATTCAGAACCCGGAGAAGCGACTCGTTCTCCCTCTCACCCTCCCACGTATTCACCTGCGCAGCTGCCACTTTTCTGATCTCAAGTACCAGAGTCTGAATCTCTCGTGCTACCGTCTTGCCTTTTCATTTTCCCACCAGGTACTCTATCCAGGTCTTCACCTTTTCCTCCTACCTGTCAATTCATTTGTTCATTCTGTTACTTATTAGTTCATTTTGCGAGTAATGATTATCTACCATGTACTTGGTTGTTTATTTATTTATTTTAAATATATTTTTATTGATTTCAGAGAAGAAGGGAGAGGGAAAGATAGAAACATCAATGATGAGAGAGAATCATTGCTGTGGTGCCCTCAGCTGCCCCCTGCACGCCCCCTACTGGGAATCGAGCCCGCAACCTGGCCATGTGCCCTTGACCATAATAGAACCCGGGACCCTTCAGTCCACAGGCCGACGCTCTATCCACTGAGCCAAACCGGCTAGGGATGTACTTGCTTGTTTTAGGTGCCGAGGTGCAGCAGGGAATAACGAAATGTTCTTACTCTCTGTGTGTGGTTGTGGGAGACAAATAATGTATAAGTAACATGTCACTGTGTAAGCATAGAATGCATTATGTGTATAGTGCATATAAGTCATTGAATATAAGAGTATATAATGCTAGCTAGAGAAAATAAATGCCATCAACGAAAGTCACTCAAGGTAAGCAGAGAGAAGCTGTTAGGTACAGTGGTCGGGAAGGTCGTCTTTGATGAGGAGTTTGAGCAGCAACCTCATTGAAGCAAAGGAGTGAGCCTGGCCTTCACTGCTCTCAGGAGGCTCCTGCCCACGGCTTCAGAGAGGCTTGCCACCTGCCGAAGCTCAAAGGGAGGAGCCAGGAGAGCCTGGGGCACCCGGACGCAGCACCCACTCCCTCAGGTGGCCCCCTCTGCCTCAGCCTCCCCACCACGGGGTCCTGAGGGTCCCCTCCCACCTGCCCTGGGGCCCCAGCGGTGCCCACACCGGGCTCTACCACCAGGCAGGTTGCTGCAGGGCTGGCTACTGTCCCAGTCGGAGACCTGGATGCCCCTCTCGCCCCTGGGTGGCCCGGGGCCTGAGTGGTTAAAGTGAGGACAGACAGCAGGAGCCCTGACTGCGCACTGCAGCCTTTTGGCTGCAGCACCTTCCAGGGGGTCCCTCCCCAGACTCCCTCTCCTGGCCCAGGGGACCAGGGAGGCTGGCAAGGGCAGTCCTGCATGTGAGAGCCCGCCCCCACCAGGCCCATGTTCCCTAGACCCTCCCATGATGGAACCTATAACATAGACACCTGGAGGCAGGCAGGAGGCTCGGCTTAGTATATATTTATTTATTTGTGAATAAACTGCTGGTGTAAAAAAAAAAAGACTCAAAGTGAGGACAAAATCGGTTTTATGAAGTTCAGAAAGGCATAATCAGGAGGATTTACTTCAAGAGAGTAGAGAAGTCTGCCAAGAAACAGAGAGATTTTCTCCTGGTGTGTGAATCATCTATAACCTCTCACTTCAAGGGTTAGCAATTCAAATATTAACAAATTATAGTTCTAAGTAGGGAGACAACAGCAGGCTTTATTAGAGTGGTGAATTTGGTTTCAAGGTGAAAGCATTACTAGTAATGACAAAGTGAGCATTGAAATATTTAAACAGGAATCTTTTTAATCGTGGTGTGGAAAGCTATTCAAAATCCCAACAAATAAACTGGTGGCTTGCTATGTGTTTTCGTTAACATAGAAAGATGTGGCTATGCACTCTCTCCATGCAATCCCTGCAGCACCTGAAAAAAGGTGGCCTATTCTAGTTCACTTATTTGGGTCTCATTCGGTTAACATCATGGCAGGATTCTATCTGAATTTCTTTTCTTGAAAACTTTGGAACACTCTGGCAAATCATTAACATACTTTTGGATTGAGTTGAGGCCTTAAGTCATATTAAAGTGATTATTAAAACCTATGATTTATTTTGAGCAATAGTAGAATTTATAAAATATCGGTAATGGGGATTGACTTTCTCAGGAGAGGAAGGGAAAGAAAAGGAGAAGTTTGTTCTAAAATTATAAAAGCCTGATTATAGAATATTTTAAAAGAAATAATGGCTTTTCCCCATATGTAATGATATCTGCATCTAAATACTTAAAAGCTCATTTGGGAATTTCACTAACTAGTAGTCAGCAATGATTTGGAATTTTGATTTATTATTATTACTTGTGAGCCTATTGCTTGTCAGGGGTATGTTTTATATGTAAGTCATCACTTCTTATGTGCTTGGAAGTGTCTGATCTTTTAGATGACGGGCTAATTGTTACACCTTTAATATATATGTATTTCCAGTATCCTATGACCAACTTTTGACAAGTTTTCATCATTCTCTTCATCTCATTACTCAGTTTTTGAGGGTTCATTGTTTATAATTGTCAATTAGTAATATTTTATGTATTGTTTTATATAATCAAACCACCACAAAAGTATTTTGGTAGGTGGTGCATTGTTTTTATAGAAAATAACCAATAACTTTAATTGCACCTCTGCCCTCCCCAAGCACTCATCCCCCCACATACCATATACAATGAACTGGACAGGGGGCAGAATCTGTCTCCAAGATAGCACAGTCCACTCCAAAGACAAGGGATGAAAGAGTCTAACATACCATTTTCTGAAATTTGCATAACACTGCCCTTCTCATAAAGAGTTTGCACCAACCTTATCTCATCTAACCCCCTACACAGTAACCAAACTTCAGAGAGGTCAGTTCTCGCAGAAACAACAGTCACAGGTGCCACGGGTCTGGAGAACGGCCACGCGACAGGAGCCCAGGGATGCGGGCGGAGGAAGCACTGCTGAAACGCATTGTGATGTTGGTCTGGCAGCATGACTGCATCCTTGCGGAGTGCTCTTTGTGCAGGTGAGACAAGGGCGGGCCTCCTGAGGAATGTCTCTACCACTGGAGAAAGGGCTGGACACCACATGGTATAAAGATGCCGTTTATTTGGATATTCTGATTGTTTTTAAGTGGAAAATTAAGAAAGGCCTTAATGTCAGGGGCTATCCTGTCCTGGAGGAATTTGGACTTGGTGCCTTTGGGTCCTGGGCAGCTTCTGCTTTGTCTGTAGGCGTTGGGGTCTTTTCTCCTGTGATGCATCACCAGGCTGGCAGTGATGAGTGAAGGTAAATGTCAGATTGGAAGACAGCTGATGAGGAGAGAAAATCATCTTTCAGATGACAAAATTACAGCGCAGAGAGCCTAGATGGTTGGCACTGACCACAAAGAGTTGTGGTGTTATCTTGCGGCTGCTTGGCTGTAATAAGCAAACCTCGGAACAAGAGATGTTAAATCAAACCAGATTTCTTGTTTTGGAACATTTTTCAAAGACAAAAGCCCCAGTGGAATTCAAATAGAAACATTAACCTGACACGTGTGATGATAACCAAAGGCGTGCAAATAGTGCTTGGTACTTGGGCTGGAGCTGCTGGCTTGTGCACATTGATGAGCACCGTATGTTGCATACTTTATTATCTTCAAACACAGGCAGCAGTCGAACAGTTTACTTCAAGAGATGTATAAGGACAACTAACATATCTTATGTTTTGCAAATATTCTTGCTCCTAGAATTCTGGGTGAACTCTGGGATAGCAGTAAGAACCAATCTTGGCTCTGTTTTTTTCCTTCTCTCCACTTTTTCAAGTGCTAATCCTGCTCCTCACTCTTCTTCCCATATGTCTCAGCAAATGCTGTCATAGGGCTGATGGGCGATGCATGTGTGATCTCTTGCCTGAAATAAAAGTCTAAAACACGGTCTGGAAAGCAACAGGAACCACACTTTGGGCACAGCAAAGGTGACAGCTGTTGCTCTGAGGAAGCCTGTAGTTTTCATGGCTACAGAGCACCTATCTCGAGGACCCACATTCTGTTCCTTCCCAACATACCATGTGTTAGTGATTCCACATGCTCCTTCTGTGGCAGCAGCACTGATCCTCGAGGCTGCAACCACTCTCGCTGTAACTGCTCTTATTATGACACATTCAGTAGCATCCACAGTGTTTACTTCCTGACGGGAAAGAGCCTTTATGGCCATGCAGAGGCTCTGCTCTGTGCTGTTTCTTAACCTCCCACTCCGAGATCACTGGGCTGAACAGGGATGGGACAGGGAGACTTATGTAGGTCCTGACTTGGCCCTGACACAGTTTCTGAATTGGATCAATGTCCATTGTTGCTGCCTTTCTCTAAGGAGGAGAGGGTGTTTCTGATTAATTCAGAATCACATATCTAGCCTTGGTGATTTTCTTGAAAGGGTTTAAATTTCCTTCCATTTTTTTCTGTGATTTCCCATATATTTTTTATTTTTAAGAGAAAAGCTCCTCTATACTGTATTTCAGATTCCGTCCATCTGGCCACACTCACCAGGGGTCCCTTTCTAATGCACCCTGGAAAAGTCTACCAGACTGGACAAGGCTTGCTGTCCTAAAGATCTGCTCTCTTCTTCCCTCCCAGCCATCAGACCAGTAGCGAGGCCCACCAAGTAAAGGATCATCCTTTGGCCTTCCAAGAAACACAGTCCATTGTGAGTTTTGGGGACTTGCATAATAGTTCTAGTTCTAGCGAGTTCTGTTCTAGCGAGTCCAATCCCCTGAGCCTTTCATCTCTTTCCCCCCGCTGCCAGGGCAGTTCTGGTATTGCTATTCATTTAATGACAGCGAACACTTTCCCAGGCATCAAGACACTTCCCAGCAGTGTTCCAGGACTGAGGCTCTCGTCAGGACATTAGATTCTGTCTCATAGAAGCATGCTCCCCTGTGCATAAACTCTGCTTTATCCAGGCTTATGTTTTGCCATTAGCATCCCTCCTAGGCATACTTTCTTGGTTTCAGCTGGTAGAGCCAGAGCTTGCAGCTTGTTCAGAGTGAAATGTGAGGGAGGGAAGCCGTAAAAAGAAGAGGAAGGAGCTATGGGAGAATCCAATCGGTGGTAGCTTTAGGAAGAGTCTAGTGTCATCCCGATACAGTGGGAATTTGGGAGTGCAAATTGTACCACAAACACTGTTCCACCTTGAGACAGGGAGCAGGCATTTGTACTCCCATCCAGTCAATCATTGGCCATTGGCAAGGGGCAAATGGCATCGAGGTAGCTTCTGTCACCCGTGGGAACTCTCCCAGAGAGAATGTGAGGTGTGATGCCTAGAGAAAAACCAAATGTATCTAGAGAATTTTCCTCTCTAGTTTGGTAGAAGAGAAATGTCTGCCATCCAACAATAGCAGTGGAGTAGAAAACAATGCTTTGGCAACAAACCATCAGAAGTGGGAAGAAGCCTTTAAACAATTAAAGGGCCGTTGGGATAACATGAATTAAACCAATTCCTTCGTAACCTGTCTTTAAGGCATGAGGTGAACACTTTGACTAGTTTATTTTTTTCATACTTGGTCGCTTTTGCAAATTAGTTAAAATCATTCTTTGAACAAAGTTTCTCTGATGCTAAATCTATCTGTCTTTAAGAGCAAGGTACTGAGATAGAGTTAGTAGGTAACTTACCAAAACAAGCCCCTGGAAAGTAAAACTATTATGAGGGCCCAAATCTCTAATGGAGAGTTCGCTCTTCATTGCTGGAACTCAGTAACTTGCCACAACTCTCCACTCAGTCTCTGAGTTTTGAAAAAATTGGTCTGTGATCAGATCTTCCCGTCAGCATCCAGGAGAAGCCGAAGAAGGGCCGATGTGCTATGTTTCTTGCGCCACAGCAGTGCCCTTATTCAGCGTGCCATCAATATTTATTGAATAAGTAAGTATTCATCTTGTTTTTGTGATAATATTAATTTTACAGGTTAGCACATTGATTAACATTTTATCTCAGTATGTTATTGAAATTTAAAATAGAGAAATAGGATATGTGGATTATATAAAGTTGGGATGGATCTGCTTAAACATACTTTGATCTAGCTGGGTACGTTTGAAAAGACTTTGTGGGCTCATGGATAGTTTTTTTTCAGTGAAGACTAAGTTAGGGGTATCTGTTAATAAGGATTCAGAAAACAAATCTGAAATGTTTAGACAGTGTTCACATGTTGTCAAATTTAGACTTTTAAACTAATGCTGGGAACATTGTCATGTCTGCTTTAACCTGAGAGCTCTCCGGTCAGCTCCTCGATGCTTATCTGTCAAGGCTCACGAACACCAGCTGCCTTTGTCAGGAGGCCCCGCTCCCCCCACAGGCTCACACGAAGCACAGAATAAACTTCCCTAATGCTGTGAATGATTGGAGGAATCACACTATCTACAGATGACGCATATGTCCCTTTCCCATATTTCTCTTTTCTTGGCATAGGTTTCAATCACAGCATAATCATGTTCAGTCCTTCCTTATCACTTCTCCTGCTTTTAAAGAGGCATCTTCTTCCAGCTTCCATTTATTATATGGCTGCCTTGTCAACACGAGGCGCTGCAATGCATGTACACACACATTTCTAATTTTCATACCATCCTGCCATGTTTGGTGTTTAGTGCCCCATTTACAGAGGAGAACATAAGGCTTAAAGAAGCTTATAAACAAGTGGCAAAAGTAGAACTGGGATCTTTGTTTTATTGTAAAACCATGTTCTTTCCAGTATTCCCTGCAGGCATACCCGACCCCAAATGATGAGTTTATGATTGTTGCGATAGGATCTTTCACCTTTCAGCTTCAGCACAATCTTGTTTATCCCTTTAGATTAGTCCTTAGGAGAAGGTGGTTTTTATATGGGTTCTAGGTTCACTCGTTCTTGACTCTTATGCTTGTTATCCCTAGTTAAAAATGTTTTTAGCTACTGATTCATCACCTCACAGAGGTATATATTCTAGAATAGCTTTGGCTTTCAAATCTCTGCAGCAATTCCCTCCTCCAACTTCCAAGGGAATTTTAGGTTCCCAAGCCATGTGAAATTCCGATTTTGAACCCCAAAATTAGGCAGCAGCTTGTCCCTGGCAGCACTGGCTGGGAGAGGCCTCTATCTTCCCCTTCCTCCCACCTATGCAGCTGCGGCAAGAGCTGTCTTCTATCCAGAGCGTATCACCTCGTAACTGGAGCTCTCGCTGGTTAATACAAGTGTGAGAACAAAATAGATGAGCATGTCAGGAAGTGAGGTGGGGAACAAATATACAAACACACGTGTGGAGAAGAGACCCAGAAGGAAACCTCTCCTCACTTTCCATACCCTAATCTGTGCAGTCCCACGTCCCGCGTGGTTCAGGGTTCAGGATCTGGAAAAGGGGCTGCACACAAATGAAAGAGACGAGACAAGAAATAATAATTTGGAAATTGGGGGACTAGGTGGGAGCCCAACTCAAGGGGAAGGACTCTACTGGTGCTCAGGCCTCACCAACCTTTTATTCAATTTTGGATACACATCTAGCCCTTAGTCAGGCAGGTAATTGTGCTAACAGACAGGCTATCCTAAAGGTCAGTAAATATTAGAAAGATTTACTCTGAGACTATTTGGTCAGAAAATTGCTTGAGCCCCCATTGTCTGGACTGAACAATAGGTGCATAGCTCTGGCCCTTGCCAGGGGCTCACGGGTCACCAGCATTCCAGGATCCTTGTTTACACTTCTCTGATAGTAAAGACAATGGGTGTCTTTACTAACTAAGCTTATCTATGTGAACAGTACACATGTGGTTTGTTGAGTTTCTTCTAGAAATGCCAGGTACTTTCATTATTTTATGTCAGCTTTACAACCTATGAAAGAAGGGATATTATTTCCCTGTTCAATAGGTGAGGAATCTAAAGCTCAGGTGGTTAAGTAAGTTGCCAAGGTGACAGGACTAGTAAGTAATGAGGCCGTATTGGCTCCCACCATCAGTTCTGAATCATTCTGCTGAGAAGCTGCAAACACAGATTATGCGATAGGCAGGGCACCCTGGGACTGGGAGAATGGCAGCCCTTCCAGTCTGCTCTACTGCCCTGGGCAAAGGGAAGGGTGGACTTAGACGGAAGGCTCATTTCCTTCTCTATGACATGACGTGAACTGTAAGTAGTTTCTATTATTGATCTTTGAAGGCCCTTGAAGGAAAGGCAGAACTGGGCAAGGGAAAAGCATTTCACACCTTTGCTGCTCCTGTTTCATGCAAGTCTGGGTTTTACAGGGCAGTGCCAGGTTGATTATTATTCTTTCCTGCAACGAAAAAGAGGGAGACACTTTTTACTTAAAAGGGAAATATTCTTAAAGTCCAAGGAAATGAAAAGGATTAAAAAAAGGTTAAATTTCTCTTTTGACATTTTCTGTTACATTGACATTTTCTGTGGTATTTGGTTGGGGGTGAGATTTTTTTCTGTTTTGCTGTTTTTGTTTGTCTTAACACAAATCAAGCTCTTTATTTTAAACTATTTCTAATAATTGTTTTTCTTTCTGTTTTATAGGGGTATGTCTCTCCAAGAAAATACAAAATCACTTTTATTTGGTTCAAGGTTAAAATACAGTTTAAAGAAAGATGTATGCTGTTTTCCTTTGTTTAAAAAATTTATACTTGAAATATATGTATCCCAGAAGACAAATAAGTGAAGGTTTCCCTGTTTGAAAGGATTTTAAGTATTTAGCTTCTGAAAAAAACCCACACATAATTATATGAACACAAAACTATATTTATGCAATACATGCAATTTTGTTGAACTCAATATTGAAAGGCAGAATGAATAATTTAGGTCCAAACTCTTCTTTGGTGTACAGAAATATCAACATTATGCTAAGTGAAATAAACCAGTCAGTGAAAGGTAAATACTACATAACCTCACTCATTTGTGGAATATAAAGAACATTATAAACTGTTGAACAAAAATAGATACAGAGGCAAAGAAGCATCGAACAGACTGTCAATCTACAGCGGGAAGGCTGGGGAGTGTTGCGGGGGGTGAGGGTAAGAGATCAACCGAAGGACTTGTATGCATGCATACAAGCACAACCAATGGACACAAGACACTGGGGGAAGGGAGAGGTCAATGGGGGGGAAAAAAGGAGACATATGTACTACTATTTGTAATACCTTAAACAATAAAATAAAATAAATTCTAAAAAAAAAAAAAGAAAGAAATATCAAAGTAACACTTCACCAAGGAGCAAGAGTGAATGCCTCCTGACTCTGATGGTGAGGCTAGCACGCCGCATTTCAATAGGTTCCTGCGTTAGCAAGTCAGTTCTCATGAGGACTAACTGTGTGGATAATTGCTTAATACACAATTTTTCTGGTTTAAGAGTTAGAGAATTATAGCATTTCAAGAATTGATGGGACTATTAACTGGTTTTAGCCTTTCCCTGAAGTACACCTGTTTTGTAGATGTTTTCTCTCTTTAAAAAAATTACATTCTGCATATTACAATAGAGAAAATACTTTGTACTGTCTTCCCTTGTATGAAGCCATTTTAGTTTCCGAGGTTTACCATAACAATACCACAAAGAGGGTGGCTTCAAACAACAAACATGTATTTGTTCACAGTTCAGGAAGCCAGAAGTCCAAAATCAGAGTGTCAGCCTCTCCCAGCCACAGTGGCTCACTCAGTGGTTGAGCATCGACCTATGAACCAGGAGGTTACGGTTCAATTCCCAGTGAGGGCATATGCCTGGATTTCAGGCCCAGGCTCAATCCCCAATGTGGGGTGTGCAGGAGGCAGCCAATCAATGATTTGCTCTCATCATTGATGCTTCTCTCTCTCTCCCTCTCCCTTCCTCTGTGAAATCAATAAAAAATATGTATTTTTAAAAATTAAAAATAATTACCCAATTAGGACCCTAACTGCTATGTGGGAATACTCATAGTCATTGTGAAGCTATTGAGAACCATAACTCTCTTGGTGAAGGGAAACATCTATGACCTTTTATGCATTGACAGTTAAACCTTTCTTTTCATATGTATTGGCTTATGTAGCTATATGTTCAGGAACTGAGGGCACATTGCTGGGCTCTTCAGTGGGAGAAATTTGTCCAATATTTCTGGGGGGAGGTTTGTGCCCCAAAAAGTGTTTCACTCAAATCAAGTAGTCTGGGTCTTTTGTATCAAGGACAAGTCAAGCACGAATGCTACTCTTTGAAAACCCTGAACTTGTATGTAAAATTTCACATAAAATTTTCATATGTACTTTTGGGAATGAAATTTCTTAACTTCTAACTAATATTCAAAGGGCGTCATGATGTAGGCAAAGTTAAGAGCAGCTAATTTATGAGAATAGCAATCAACCTCTGACCACTCCTGTTTGTCTGATCTTATCTCTTTCAATCTCCTTTGAGTTGATGGAACACAATGAACTTTGTTTTATTCAGGACTTTTGTTCTATAAGAAATACTTTTCCTTCTCTCCCTGCCACCCCCACCACCCTCACCCCCCTTGGGCTTCTCCCCAGACTTCAAGTCTTAGTTTAAATTTCATCTCTTAGACTTTCCCATCTAATGCAGATTCTCTGCTTCCTATTTATTTCATTTAAAACACATCAAAATGTGTATATAATTTGTTTACTTTTAATCTATGTCCCCAAGTAGACAAGGATCTTGTCTATTTTATTTCCTTTCAAATTCCAAGTGTCTACCTCAGTGCTCACAAATAGTAGGTGTTCAGAAAATATTTGTTGACTAAAAATACATTGAGAACACACTCTGGCATTAGGTAAGAACCTAAAGGGCACTAGATTTATGGAAATTCGTGCACGGTGAGGGGGGTTCCCCTCAGCCCAGACTGCACCCTCTCCAATCCAGGACCCCTTGGGGGATGTCCAACTGCCAGTTTGGGCCCGATCCCAGGGATTGGGCCTAAACCAGCAGTTGGACAATCCTTTCACAATCCTGGACTGCTGGCTCCTAATAGCTCACCTGCCTGCCTGCCTGGTGGTCCCTAACTGGCCCCCCTGCCGGCCTGATCACCCTTCACTGCCTCTACTTGCTGGCCTGATAACCCCTAACTGCCCCTCGCTGCTGGCCAGGTCACCCCCAACTGCTCCCTCCCTGCCGGCCTGGTTGCCCCCAACTGCCCCGCCCCACTGGCCTAGTCACCCCTCACTGCCTCCCCGCCAGCCTGGCCGTGTCTTACTTCCTGCCCCCTGCCAGCCTGGTCACCCCACGCAGCCTGCTTGTTCAGTCATTTTGTCGTTCCTCACTAACCCCCCTGCCGGCCTGGTCACCCCATGCAGCCTGCTTGTTCAGTCATTTGGTCGTTCCTCACTAACCCCCCTGCCAGCCTGGTCGTAGGCAGCCACCTTGTGAGGGTTAATTTGCATATTCCCTCTTTATTATATAGGATAATCCTAAAAGACATTTCCAGATATGATTTTTCCACTACATTAGCAAGTGTTTGTGCTAATGAAATCAGTGAGTATACCCAGAATTAGAGCTCAATTTACATTTGCCAAAGAAATGGGGGAAAAAAGGAGATAAAGTTCATTAAAAAAATCCAGATATTAGCAACTAGTGGAGCAAATTCTGAACTGAAATAAAAATTAATTTTTCATCAAGCTTCAATATGACTTGAAAAAAAAAAGTACCCCAAATATTTCTTGTTACCAATGTGGGGCACGTAGAAACACTGCGTATTCTGTTACTCCTTTCATGTACAGCAATCAGAACACCTAATGGTTATCAACTCAGAGTAGGGGTAAGGAAATATTGGTGTCATGCCTGATTCCTTGACAGGTTTTGACGGCTAAGCATTTTTTGTGGTGTGTGTTTTTTAAAGCAAAAGCTGTATCTATAAATATTAATCCTTCTTTCAATAGTTGTTCTAGTCTACTTTTAAATTTCTGCAGAGTCAGATAGGATATGGGAATCTGATATTTGTACTTATCAGCCTTTTTTTTTTATTGTTAGCAACCTCTTTCAGGACAGTCTTAGTCATGAAGGATTTGACTATTTATTCAAAGCAATTCTTAAACTCAGGGCAGTTGTCACTAGTGTAAGTGCATTTCCATTTAAGCAACAGAAAGCTTGCTTTCTACAGATTAATGTTTCACATAAAAATATATTGTGATGCACATCAGAAAGAACTTGGTCATCCAAGAAATATTTCACAAAAAGGCTTTTCTTCAGTCCTTTGCTTAGGAAATGTCCTAATTTTTCAGCTAAAGAGGCACAGTTTGCTTAGGTTATAGCTATATTTATAGATTTCTAGATTCAATAAAGTATTTTAAACAAGTTTTATATTTATTTATTCATGACCTAATTTTTCTATGACAACCTAAGGGATGCATTTAAAATTTAAAAATTTCTGACAAAAGCAGCACACAATCATATTGAAGAAAAATTTAAATATGTAAACAAAATTTAAAAATAAAGCATGTATAATAAAACTGTGTTGAATGTCCTTTGGGTGAAATACTTTTATCTATTTTGAATGACTCAGAATAAATTCCCAGCGTGTACAAATTTCAAGTATACATGTTTAAACTACCTATTGATACTTGATTATTATAAATAAATCAAATGTCATTTTTAATAAGCAGTCTAAATGATTAAGATAAGGAATAAAGCCAAACCAACCGAAGAAAGTGAAAATGGCAGATTATTCCTAAAATTATTATCCAGGAAAAATAAGATAAGCCAACTCAATCCTTTTGGTCATGTCAATTTAATTACACTCCAGGAGGGCAAAAGTTTTTGCTAGTTTTGTTCACTGCTTAATTCCTGTGCCCAGAAAAATACCTGCCGTATATTAATACTAAGAGAATCCTTTGTTGAATGAGTTAACTAGGAAAATATAATAAAACTGTGACTTCTATGCATTTTAAAGGCCCCTTTGACAGAACAAATCTAAATAATCAAAATGCATTTATTCACTACCTTTCGTGTTTGGAGCCTACAGATATCTGCCTCTAGGTTACATGTGAGGAAACCTGGGCTGGTATGTTTTGGCCTTTTTAGTTTTTCTTGCTCTACTAGTCCAGCAAAACTAAGAACTGAACTGATCCACACAAATGAGAAATCAGTCGCAGATCTACTTTAGTTATCTTGTTAGCTAAAGATAGCTAAAATTGAGACCTATATGATTTTTGAAATGAGTTTAAAGAAATTCATTGAAGCTCTTTATGTGTAACATCACACTTGGACCTAATTGTTGTGCACTTTGGGTTATTTTTCCAATTTAACTGCATTTTCATTTAGTTTCTCCATCTAGTAGCCTCTGTGCTTGCTTATATTTTCTGATTAGGTTGGATGAAGATAATCTATAATAACAAAAGTGTAATATGCTAATTAGACCAGACAGCTGAACGACCTTCCAGATGTCCTTCCTTTCGAAGCCGGGGCTGCGAGGGCAGAGCCCATTGCATGAATTTCATGCATTGGGCCTCTAGTTTTTAATAATATCTCCCCTGTCTCAACTGAAAAGGAATGTTGACCCCTCAGAAAGTGCCTTTCGAAATTTGTTGAGCTATGTTCTCAGCCCTACAGAAGACAATCTCTGCTAAGTTTCCCGAAGTCTCATCTTATGTGTATTTAACCAAGCGCAACAACCCATGTTCAGTTTCTCTGCAGACTTCTGTTTGTCCTCCATCAATATAGCTCGGTAAATTCCCCTTAAATGCCAACTCCTCCAGCCTTTATAATTTCTGTCACTCCTCTCAGAGTGAATACACCTCTTTGAGCCAAAGTAGAGAAGTAACCTGCAGGCAGAAACCCAGGGCTCTCAGAGGTCACCTGGCATGTTTTTCTTCCCTGGAGATTCACAGTCCTGCACTGCCCATTGTTCGGTACCTGAAACAGTTACTTTATATGTTTTGTCCAGTTTTATTGCTATTTTACAACATGAGAGACAAGTGTACTTGTAACAGTTGCTCTACCAAATCCAGAAGCAGAAGTTCTATTTACTTTTTATTATGCTTTCTTTACCATATTCTTATTTTTTCCTGTCCTGACTTTTGTGTAACTGAACAAATTAATTTTATTCTTTTTTTGTGTGTGACTTTGTAATGTATATTCGATTTCTATTAGACTAGTGGTTATTTTTAAAAAACAATTCTTGTCTAATATTTGAACCTTTTTTTCCATAACAACTTCAATAATTAAAAAGTATCTGTAAGATTACTCTCTTTGAGGATTTGATCATGAAAATTGGGGCATAAATATTAGATAAGAAGCATCCCAGTTATCATAATTTACTGTGTTATTATTTATACCTAGAAAGTATAAAAGAATGAACTGAAATTTATTGCATCTTCTAAGATAATTCAATAGTTTAGCCACAAAATCAAGACTCTTCTGTATACCATTAGCTCCTGGCAGAGGAGCCACAGCAGCCCGGGGCACAGTTCCTTGTTCCCCTCAACTCCAGCTAACGCAGGAGGGATAATGAAGTTCTCCAACAGGAGGTGAAACTGCACCAGGATGAATATACTGAGATTAGGATTGTAGCCCATGTCTCTCAAAGAGATGAACAAAAGGGAACTGATCTGTGCAGAATCACATAACAGGCTACCATCTCTGTGGGATATAGACTACACTTTTATTTTTTCCTTAGTAACATCCTTTCTCCAGTACTATACAGCCTCTGAATTTCACCCCTTCCTTTGATATGTATGTGTGTGTGTGTGTGTGTGTGTGTGTGTGTGTGTGTGTGTGTGTGTGTGTGTAAGTAAAGAATTAGTTCCCTGTTGGTAGTGAAATCTGGGAAGTTGCTAAGCCTTGGAGATGTAAAGCTCACCCTAGACTGTTCCACTGTCTATGTGTATAAACTACCAGCTTTCCTTCAAGGTGTAATTCCAAAGTGACTAAGTCTTTGGGAAAAGTGTCATAGTAAATGATGGCTTATGGATCATATTATAAGAAAAGGGAGATGGATCCTTATTAGAAACAACTTCTGTGGACAAGAATG
Source organism: Ia io (assembly GCA_025583905.1). Lineage (NCBI taxonomy): Eukaryota > Metazoa > Chordata > Mammalia > Chiroptera > Vespertilionidae > Ia > Ia io. Next base: position 15,266,763 of record JAJQQW010000016.1, on the reverse strand, counting down.
GTGATATTTTTCTAAAGAATCATGACGACTAGCTTTGTGAGAGCATAAAAGAAGAGACACTTTGAAGAGAAGGAAAAAAGGGTCTGAACTACAAAGAGATGATCTGTGGGGAAAAAAATCAAAAAACAACTTTCTTTTTCCCATGGACTATGGGAGTGCTTTACCACATGATTTTATTTTTTCTCCAATGTTCTAGTTTCTTTAATTTACCCTCCTCCTTCCTGGCATACTTCTGTAGTTGCGTGTTAGCATTGTGGACAGTTACATAACGAAGAGTTAAGGAAAGTGCAGTCTTGCCCTGGATGTGGCATTAACACTGCATCAAGGACAGTGGTCTTAGTGAAGCAGGGGGAGCTCAGAAGAGCAAGGAGTCCTCAGAAGATGACTTGGGAGAGGACATAAGATGACCCCCGTTTGCCAAATGGAGCACCTGGAGCAGGGAAGATGGAAAGTGGCTTACATAACAGTTAAACAAATTCATGAGCCTTGGCTGGTGCAGCTCAGTTGATTGAGTGTTGTCCATGCACCTAAAGGTTGCCGATTCCCAGTCAGGGCACATGCCCAGGTTGTGGTTCAGTCCTGGTTCAGCTGTGTGCTGGAGACAACCAATCAATGTTTCTCACACTGATGTTTCTCTCTCTCTCTTTCTCCTTTCTACTCTCTCTGAAGTCAATAAATAAATAAATTCATGTATCTCTTCTTTAATTTTAACATCTGAATGTTATGATATGCATATGTAACAACATAAACAAAAATAATAATAGCTGCTCTTCCTATACTTTATGCTATGCCTGAGTTATCTCATTTAATCCTCAAAATTGGCCTATGAGGAAGATACCACTATTTCCTTCATTTTACAGTAGGGGAAATAGAGTTTTGGAGAGATTAACTAACTTGGTTATGCTCACAAATCTAGTAAGTGAAGTATCTGGTAGTGTTAAAATTCAGCCACCTGATTTTAGATCCTACATTCTTAAATGCTCTAAACAAGCCAAATATATTGAGCACCAATATGTAGAATAAACAATACAGCCTATAGGACAGCTGCAGTATAGACATTATTACTTCCAGAAGTGACCAAGCATACTGGAATTTTACATCCCCAGGAAGTGAGTAGAGGGGGTGTTTTCTGGACGTAAGGTGAGCTGGGCATTCTGCTTTCTGTCTCTAAAACAACAGGAGTTTCTTCCTTCCAATTAAAATTATTAAGCAAGTCAAGGCCATCGCTGAGCATAACATATCAGGCATGGGAGGCCTAGAAAATAAATACCAGTTGTACCAGGATCAAGACCATCTAATGTTTTTTTGGTCCTAGACAACTCAAGGAAAGATATCTCCTAAAAGATATTTTCAAAGTACATACTGTTTTGTTTTTAAAAATTAAGAAACGTTGCACATTAAAATGTTTGTGACAGGTGACTTTAAAGTCTTCTTCCACCTCCTGCCCCTAAATATGTTCACATGACAACTTTCTTTACCAAGTACTTAGTCTGGAGTCTCCAGGTTAAGTGTTTATTCAAGGAAGTTGTCATGTGAACATACTTGGGGCAGGAGGTGGAGGAAGAAAGAAGGGGTCCCTGATACACTTGGTAACTATAGTTATAGTTGTCTCATTTTTTCATGGAATGTAAAATAATATATCATCATCTTGCAGTCATTTTGAAAGACTTAATGAGATAAACACTCATTTTTCCAGGCAATGTTCCTGTTGTTGAATGTTAGTCATCATTTCCTTCTCTTAATGACAAAAGTGATGTCTAGCTGCAAAGCATAGGCAAGATGTGAATGCTAATGCCCTATAATGTAGAGAACAAATCTATGAATTAACAGAAGTATTTTCTAGGGAAATGTTTTTCTTCTCTTCATTAAAATAAAATAACTCATTTATTTAATTAATGATTATTCCCAAAGCTACTTCCAGATAATGATGACATTATATTTTAATTGACTAATCCATACAAACTTGTCAAAATATTAGTATAAAAATGATTTGAAAAATATTCACCTAAAATTAAAACCTTCCTCCCAGCTCGGAGGAACAATTGTAACAAATACAAGAGTCAGGATGTTAATTTATGGCTTGGTGATGTGAATCACATCCTCACTACCCTGATGGCTCTTGTGGGAAGGGGCGCTGCTCGATCTGTGGAGAAGGAAAGAGGTGAACAATACTCGTCTCCCCAGTTCTTACTGATGAGAAAGCATTTATGAGGAGATTACAAAATTTACTCCCCTAGTTATACTAAGAGGCATATGTTTAGTAAAATAGAAACACTTTAATAAATATCCTCTAAAACAGGTTTGCTAGTCTTTGCTATTATGTGCAAGGCGTGGTATTTCCCTCAAGGAACTAGAGTACTTGATACGCCACATAGAACCCTTTCCCAACGTATTTCTACACCATTGCTGGGATGGCGGGCGGGGGGGGGGGGGTTGGGGGATTGACTCCAACTCAACTAGGGCTGGGAAGTAGATTTGTGTGCTTCCCGGAAGCCATCCTCTCTTTTGATTGTGGTGAACCCAAGGGATGAGGAAAAAACACACTGACAAAAACACAGGAATTATTTGAGTGCATATTTTTACTACTTAAGCAAAATTTTGTTATTCTGTCACCTTCAGAATTGACTTCCTAACGAATTCTGAGCCTTACTACTCTTTTAGTAGTGTCCTCCCCCCTCCACACACTCTAAACACTAGAGAAACTGCTTGAGTTTAGCAACATCATTGGAAAAAAATTAGTTTTGATGAGTTGATCAATCATTCCTTCAGATTTCTTTCCCTATATAGAAAAGATTCTCTTCTATATTTGGCTTGATTATATTTAAATAAATTTATTTGGCTTTATTTCCTTGGTAGAGGAACTGGTAATAGAGATGTAAGAAAGTGGAACTGCCTTTGGAACTTCAAAATAGAACCAAATCAGTGGTTCTCAATTATGCTAGGCTCCATGCCATTTTTAGAAAAAATATTTTGCAACATCATTTTTATTACCCTTACTTGCTATTATATAATTAAAAACAATAACTACCCTTTGAGAAGCATGGAGGGACCTGGTTAATATTATGCTAAGCAAAATAAGCCAAACAGAGAATGAAAAGTATCACATGATCTCACTTATATGTGGAATCTGATAAACAAAATAGATCCTGGGACATTGAAGCATAGAACAGACTGACAATTCTCAGAGGGAAGGAGGTGGGGGTGGGAAGAGATTAACCAAAGAAGTTATATGCATACTAGAGGCCTGGTGCACAAAATTGTACACTCGGGAGGGGTCCCTCAGCCCGGCCTGTGCCCTCTTGCAGTCTGGGAGCCCTTAGGGGATGTCCAACTGTCAACTTAGGCTCAATCCCCATGGGGAGCGGGCCTAAGCTGGAAGTCAGACATCATTAGCACTGCTACCAAGGCTGGAGAGGCTCCCGCCACCATCGCTGTGCTCAACAGTTGTGAGCCCAGCTTCTGGCTGCAGCGCTCTCCCTGTGGGAATGCACTGACCACCAGGGGCCAGCTACTGCACGTCATAGCAACCGGTCGTTCCACTGTTTGATCAATTTGCATGTTAGCCTTTTATTATATAGGACTAGAGGCCCGGTGCATGAAATTTGTGCACAGAGGGGGGTGTCCCTCAGCCCAGCCTGCACCCACTCCAATCTGGGACCCCTCGAGGGCAGTCAGACATCCCTCTTACAATCCAGGACTGCTGGCTCCCAACTGCTCGCCTGCCTGCCTTCCTGATTGCCCCTAACTGCTTCTGCCTGCCAGCCTGATCACCCCCTAACCACTCCCCTGCCAGCCTGATTGATGCCTAACTGCTTCCCTGCCAGCCTGTTTGCCCCTAACTGCCCTCCCCTGCAGGCCTGGTCACCCCTAACTGCCCTCCCCTGCAGGCCTGGGTCCTGCCCAACTGCCCTTCCCTGCAGGCCTGGTCACTCCCAACTTTCCTCCTCTGCCAGCCTGGTCACCCCTCACTCCCCTCCCCTGCTGGCCTGATTGCCCACAACTGCCCTCCCTTGCAGGCCTGGTCCCTCCTAACTACCCTCCCCTGCTGGCCATCTTGTGGTGGCCATCTTTGACCACATGGGGGAAGCCATCTTGTGTGTTGGAGTGACGGTCAATCTGCATATTACTCTTTTATTAGATAGGATAGAGGCCTGGTGCATGGGTGGGGGCCAGCTGGTTTGCCCTGAAGGGTGTCCCGGATCAGGGTAGGGGTTCCCTTGGGGTCTGGGGTGGCCTGGGCGAAGGGCCTGTGGTGGTTTGCAGGCCGGCCACACCCCCTGGCAACCCAAGTGGAGGCCCTGGTATCTGGGATTTATGTATCTTCTACTATTGAAACTTTGTAGTCTTTAGTGGAGCCAAGCCTCCAGCTTGCTCCGTGGCTGCAACCATTTCTGTTGGAATTTATTTACCTTCTATAATTGAAACTTTGTAGCATTGAGTGGAGGCCTAGGCTGGCAAAGGCAGGCAGAAAGCTTGGCTTCCTCCATTTCCGGGGAAACCCAAGCCTCCCTCCTGCTCTCTGTGGCTGCAGCCATCTTGGTTGGGTTTATTTGCATATTTGCTCCTGATTGGCTGGTGGGCGTGGCTGGGGGGTGTAGCAGAGGTATGGTCAATTTACATATTACTCTTTTATTAGATAGGATTAGGATATGCATAACCCATGGACAGAAAATAGTGCGGTGAAGGCCTGAGGAGGGGGCAGCAGTGGGGCGGAGGGTCAATGGGGGAAAAAATAGGGATATCAGTAATATCCTCAACAATAAAGATAAAATTTAAAAAAATAATAATCAATAAAATATTTTAACTAAACCATGAGTGAAAAATAAAATAAATGTGATTTATAATAATATCTATTTCAATAAGTAAACAGTCATGGATGGCTATATTTAAAGATATAACAAATAATTTTGATTTAATTTATGTAGAATTACTACAGATACAGATTGATGTACATCATATTAATGACCCAACCAGCACAAACAATATTACTATCTATGATGTCATGTGAAATGAACAACAACTCTGGTGAAATTTCTGAACAAACCAAACAAAACAGTCCCTTAATTTGCATGGTAGCAGCATTCCTGAAAAATCTGATATGTTTAAAATGGTGTAAAAAAGTATTTCATATATTTTTGTCATAAGGAGATGAGGTCTAAGCTTAGGAAATTATAAATAAGGTTTTCACCTATGTGAGGGATGTTAGAAAATTCTTTATGTCAGATTGTCCATTGCATTATGTCCTTGGCTCATTCATGCCCACTAAACTCAATAGCACTTTACAATCATTAACAACGCCCCCCCACCCCCCACCCCACCACCACATATACACACAACATTTAAAACTGACCTCATGGCTAGGGGACAGTACCTACCTGTTGAGAGTTACTGGTCCCAGTGAAGATCAGGGGGGTCTGTAACTATGATGGAGCATCAGGCCCCATTATGTGTCATTTTACTTGAGTTACCATCAGTACGCTTCATTGTTTTACTTTAACCCTTACCTTGTCAGTTTCCTATGAGCTTTTTTAGATTAAGAATAATAATTAGGAAACTGGAAATAACCTTTAGCTTCTGCCAGTTTCATTGGGTCAAGATCTTCAAGGGTGAAAAACCTGTAAAATGAGCACATTTATGGAGTTTAAGTAGTTAGTATTTTTCCATGGGTGTTAATTAGCCTGAGAAGGTTATGTCTAGATAAATAAATGGAGTTGGGGCATCAAGCCTGCAGGGACCCATTCCAGTTGGTATTCCACAAGGCCTAATGACCAGAGAGAATTGGCTGGAAAATCCAAGTCACAGCTGTAAGCCTGGAGCCAAAGAGATCATATATAAACTAGAGTTCTGATGCAAGAAGATTCATGCAAGAATGGGCCTTCCTTTCTTTGGCTGCTGGCACCACCTTCACTCTGGCAGGAGCCACCTTTCCACTCTAGCTCAGAGCCGCCTTTCCACCTTCCCACACTGCCTAGAGGCCCGGAGCGATTGGGGGTGGTGCAGAACGCCTGCGTCGTTGCCATGGCGACAATGCAAGCATCCCACACTGCCGCTCGATGCCTGCGTATGCAAATTAACCTGCCATCTTTGTTGGGTTAATTTGCATACTCACTCCTGATTGGCTGGTGGGCGTCACGAAGGTATGGTAAATTAGCATGTTACTCTTTTATTAGGTAGATGTCCTATCCAAGGTCACAAGAACAAGTTTAAAAAGATGAGACCAAGGCCAAGAATCAGGATACAATGAACTAGATTAGAACAGGAGACCAGAAACAAGCGGGGAGGGCTGTAAACAGCGTTTGGTATTTGCAGCTTATCTTCACAGGCCAGTAGATACGTAGCTGTCTTGGGTCAGGCTATTAAAAAACAGAGCTGAAATTGCCATTAGCATATATGTGATTTCTAAAGATGTAGCCTATCAGAGCAGGTCTATTGACTATGTATTTAAACAAAGTGCTGAATAATTACTTATACAGGTGAGCTTTCAGTATTTTATTTGAAAATACTTATATTGACTTATTCTGCTAGATGGTGAATTGCTTGAAGGCAGTGTTGGTTCATATTCATCTCTCTCTAAGGGTAGTTAATTAATTTTATTAATTAATTTGTAAAATAATATGTAATAATACACACACACACACACACACACACACAGCTGGAGAGCTCTCTTCGTCTTGATCTTTGTATACACCTAATCTCTCTATCTATTTGGTGAATCTCACCAAGACTGAAGAGAGAAAAGAGAAGTCAAGATTAGAAAATGAGACCTGTTGGAAAAGATTAAAGGATATTTCAGGAAAACTGAGAATCATTTTTGCTGATAATCCTCATTTTTCTGGTAAAATAAGGAGAATGTTAGGTGTTTTGTCATTATTCATAAAGAATACAAGGAAGAGTGAATAAATACTTATTGTAGCACTGAATAAGTCAGAAATTCCAGCTAGTTAGAAAATATTAAGTATTGATTTGGAAATGAAAGAAGTTTGGAGTTTTTCTTTCTGGATTAAGACAGGGTGATGTCCTCATTTGTTTGCTGCGATCTAGGACAGGTTAACTGAGGCACGCAAAGTTGAGAGCTTTAATAAAGTGGAGTCAACTGTTAAATGTTAGAAACCCTCTGTCATTCTTAAAATGGCCTCTGGAGGTCAGGATTGAGGCACAGTGCAGAGCTAAGCTTCCTCCTTCACTATTTGTGGGGGGAAAAAAATGATGCTGAATACTTTTGGTTCTCCATCTGGTGTCATTTATAAGCTCTAAGTTTGTTTACTCACAAAATATAATTTAACTAACAAGATAAAATGCGATGTACTCTGTTTTGGATATTTGAATATCTATTTAATTTATACACTTAAATATTAGTCTGTATTAATTTCTGTTAAAATAAAGAAGTTAAGGCTCTAAAAACATTTAAAAATCTGTGAGATCTTGAAATGTCTAGGGATTTGTAAAATAATATGTATTAAGAATCACAGTTCCTAAACTCTAAAATAATAGAATCATTTTAAGTTTTCTCACATTCTTAAAATTTTGGATTGCAATCATTTTCTTAATGCAAAAACTCTCCAAAGAATTTTAAAAATCATTTGGAACAAGACAGAATAATTTACCATTATTATTGTGCTTCTGTGTTTTATCAAAAGTTCAAAGGATGGCAGGCAGCCAAAAAATATACTCCCCCTCCTGCGCGGCCCCCCCCCCCGCCCCGCCCAGCTCCTCCTGAACATTCTCCATCCAGAACTCTAAGACTGTGAAGGCCAGCATCCAGGAAAGGGAAAATCAGAGGAAGTTTCCATCTAAAAAGCTCTTCTCCAATTTTTGAAGCTACAATCTTTCCCATTTTCTAGTTATTTACTGCTTTACCTTTTTATTTATTTATTTTCAAACAACACTCTCAGATACCCTTGAGTATTTTGGGAAAATACGAAGGGTAGTCTTATCTATTTAACATCTTGTTAATGTAAAAAAAAAAAAAAAATCCAAACCTGTAAACAATTTTTGTGAGTTTATTTGAGCCAAACTGTCGACAATTGCTGGGAAGCAGAATCTCAAAGGATTGGGATAATGGAAGTTTTTCACCTTATTTTATATATTTCAATCAAAGGAGGGTATCAAACAGAACATCCAACCTCAGAGGGAAGGCAGGTGTGGGGGTGAGGGTGTGGAGGTGTGGGGGGTGGGGAGTGGGGGGTGAGAGATCAACCAAAGGACTTGTATGCATGCATATAAGCACAACCCATGGACACAGACAGTAGTGGGGTGAGGGCATGTGCTGCGAGGAGGGTGAGTGGGGGGGTACAACCGGGGAGAGGTCAATAGGGGAAAAAGGAGACATATGTAATATTTTAAACAATAAAGGATTAAATAAATAAATTTTAAAAAAGGAGGGGACATAAGTGGGTTACATGAAATCCATTGGTGAGAGATTAGGGAGGCAGGAGAAAGCAAAGCTGAGGTGGGGGAGGGGCAGGGGAACCTCTGGGATTGGATAAAAAGTAAAATGATCGACACATTCTTCTTTTATTTAGGTGAGTACAGGATAGTTAACAATCAATAATTAACAGGATAACAATAACAATGAAGGAATTTATGGTCTCTGTCCTGGCACCCAGGCACATTTGGTTGTGCCCTGAGGGGTCCAGTAAAAGGGAATTTACAAATTACCCTGACATTTCACAGGTTGTTATCTTAGATGCAAAAAGCTCAATAAAGATCAAAGTTGATCTTTGTCAAGGAAGATATTGACCTAGGACATGACTACCCACAATAAACTGCTTTTTAATTAAAGGTTTTTAATTTCAGACCATCCTTTGTGGTTACTTGAGGTCTCTTGAGTTTGCAAGGCTGCCACACAGGCCTTCCCTGAGTTAGTCAGATTAGCATGTTGTCCTTTTTTCATTCACAATCTAAATGCAATTGCTACATTAATTATAATATACTAAAGGCCCAGTGCACAAAATTTGTGCACTGGAGGGGAGTCCCTCAGCCTGGCCTGTGCCCTCTCGCAGTCCGGGAGCCCTTGGGGAGCGGGCCTAAGCTGTCAGTCAGACATCCTTAGCACTGCTGTGGAGGTGGGAGAGGCTCCTGCCACCACCGCTGCCCTCACCAGCGGTGAGCCCGGCACAGGGTTTCTGGCTGAGTGGTGCACACTGACCACCAGGGGGCAGCTCCTGCATTGAGTGTCTGTCCCCTGGTGGTCAGTGCGTGTCATAGCAACCAGCTGTTCTGCCGTTTGGTCGATTTGCATATTAGCCTTTTATTATATAGGATCTTTTATTTCTAGAAGTTCCATTTTCCTCTTTTCTTTTTATTTATTTTTATATATATATATATATATATATATATATATATATATATATATATATATATATATATATATATATATATATATATCAGAGAGAGAAAGGGAGAGATAGAAGCATCAATGATGAGAGAGAATCATTGATTGGCTGCCTCCTTAATGCCCCCCACTGGGGATCAAGGCAGCAACCCAGGCATATGCCTTTGACTGGAATCAGACCCGGGACCCTTCAGTCCACGGCTGACGTTCTATCCACTGAGCCAAACCAGTTAGGGCACACTTTGCTCTTTTCTATATCTTCTATTTATCTCCTTATTATGTTCATACTTTCCTTAAAGTTCCTCAACATATTTATAATAGCTGTCTAAAATTCTTGTCTGCTTTCGACCATTATTATTTTTTTTTTAGTCTATTTATATTTCCTGACTTTGATTCCCACTTTCCTGCTTCTTCCCAGTAATTGCTAAGTGTCTAAATTTTTGTTCTTCTTTTAAAGAGCAACTTTACTTGGAAGACAGTTAAATTGCCTGCAGATCAGCTTTTAAGACTTGAATTTAAGCTCTGTTGGTATGGACTTATGGTGGCCTTTAATCTAGGGCTATTTAGCCTTAATATCAAGGCATGGCCCTTCTGGGGTCTCAGATGTTAAAAAAGGATCAGGACTCCACCATCTCTCAATTCTTTGTTAGTGCTGGGACTTGTCTAGCCTATAGCTTCTTAGTGGTTTGTTCAGTTCTCAGTAATTGTTCTTTGACCAACCAGCTTGAAACCTCATTCTAAGTATGCAGGGTACAGTATTCAGCTAGAGACTCAATGAGACCCCATGTAGATGTTTGGGGCTCTTTATCTGGGCAATGCCCTTCTCTCTGATACACTGGCCCACAAGTCCAGCCACTGCAGCCTCCCTGACCCCCGATCTGTTTCCCTAACTCAGTGAGACCACCATGCTTTGTTTAGAATCCTCTTCCACGTACTATGTATGATCCAGAAAGTTTCTCCAGGCAGAAAATCTCCAGGGACATACATATTAGGGCTCTCTCCCTTTATTTCCATTCTCTCAGTGATCAGAATTCTGCATTGTCAGTTGTCCAATGTTTGCAAACAGATGTTTCATAGAGTTTGTCCAGTTCTTTCTTTATTTACAATGAAGAAAGGCACCTGGGACCCGGGCTTCCCTCCTCTGGCCGCCTGGCAGCCCCAGCTTTGTCAGGAAGGACGTCTGGTCTAATTAGCATATTATCCTTTTATTATTATAGATTATTATATATACTAGAGGCCCAGTGCAAGAAATTCATGCACGGAGGGGGGTTGTCCCTCAGCCCAGCCTGTACCCTCTCCAATATGGGACCCCTCAAGGGATGTCCGACTCCCCGTTTAGGCCCGATCCCACTGGGCAGTCGGACATCCCTCTCACAATCCAGGACTGCTGGCTCCCAACTGCTTGCTTGCCTGCCTTCCTGATTGCCCCTAACTGCTTCTGCCTGCCAGCCTGATCACCCCCTAACCACTCTGCTGCCAGCCTGTTTGCCCCCAACTTCCCTCCTCTGCCGTCCTGGTCACCCCTAACTGCCCTCTCCTGCAGGGTTGATCACCTCCAACTGCCCTCCCTTGCAGGCCTGGTCCTTCTCAACTGCCCTCCCTTGCAGGCCGGGTGCCTCCCAACTGCCCTCTCCTGCTGGCCATCTTGTGGTGGCCATCTTGTGTCCATATGGGGGCAGGATCTTTGACCACATGGGGGCAGCTATATTGTGTGTTGCAGTGATGATCAATCTGCATATTACTCTTTTATTAGATAGGATAGAGGCCTGGTACAGGGGTGGGGGCCAGCTGGTTTGCCCTGAAGGGTGTCCTGGATCAGGGTGGGGTTCCCTTGGGGTGTGGAGCGGTCTTAGCGAGGGGCCTGTGGTGGTTTGCAGGCTGGCCATGCCCCCTGGCAACCCAAGCGGAGGCCCTGGTATCTGGAATTTATTTTCCTTCTACAAGTGAAACTTTGTAGCCTGGAGCGGAGCCAAGCCTGGGGCTCCCTCCGTGGCCCGCAGCCATTTGTGTTGGGGTTATAATTGAAACTTTGTTGCCTTAAGCGGGTGGGCCCGGCCAGGGTGTGCGGAAAGCTTTGCTTCCCCTGTTGCCGGCGGCAACCCTGGCCTTCTCTCTCAAGCTCCATTCTGCCGCCATTTGTTTGAATTTGTTTACCTTCTATAATTGAAACTTGGTAGCTTGAGTGGAGGCTTAAGCCTGTCAAGGACAGGCGGAAAGCTTGGCTTCCTCTGTTACCTAGGAAACCTTGCTCTCTGTGGCTGTAGCCATCTTGGTTTGGGTTAATTTGCAGGCTCGCTTTGATTGGATGGTGGGCATGGCTTGCGGGTGTGGCTTGTGGGTGTGTCAGAGGTATGGTCAATTTGCATATTTGTCTATTATTAGGTAGGATTAGAAGCCCAGTGCACAAAATTCTTGCACAGGTAGGGTCCCTAGGCCTGGCCAGCGATCAGGGCCGATCAGTGAGGTGACTGGTGGGGCAATTGGAGGGCCCCTGCTGGCACCCGTCTTAGCTGACCTGGGGCCTGCAGGCTGGGGGCAGCTCCTGCATTGAGTGTCTGGCCCCTGGTTGTCAGTGCACATCATAGTGGCCGGTCGTTCTGCTGGTTGTTCTGCCGTTTGGTCGATTTGCATATTAGGCTTTTATTATATAGGATTGTGTGGTAGTAACACTTGAGCTGCTTCCAAATATTATTCAGTAAGAAGGAGTATGCCCTGACAATTCTGATAATGCCCAGATTTTCTGATCCCTTCAATTTCCTTCCCCCATTCCTGCCCCCAATCCCAAGTTTCATTCTTGAAGACTCCAATATTGTGTTCTCTGTGAAGTCTTCTCAAATACCATCATGTGAATTTCACCACTCCTTGCTGGGTTTTCCCACTGAACCTTGTAAGCATCTCTATTAAAACATTCAGTGGTGTCCTGGCTGGAATTGCTCAGTGGTTAGAGCATTGGCCTGCATACCAAAGGGTTGCAGGTTCGATCCCCAGCCAGGTCAGTGTGCTTGTGAGAGGCAATCTCTCTCTCTCTCTCTCTCTCTCTCTCTCTCCTCCCCTTCCTTCCTTCAACTTACTCTAAAAATCAATACAAAAAATATCCTTGGGTGAGGATTAACAGAAAAAGAAATGAACAAACAAATAAATAAAAAAACACCAGTAGAGCACAGGTGTTGACCAATCAGTCTGGAAAACAGCTTTAAATAACACTGGTGTGATGGGACTAAAAAAAGAACCCTTGGCCTATGAGCTCTTTAAGGGCAGGACACTTGGTACATTTGACTTCATATTTTTAGCACCTTGCGGAGTACTTGGCATGTAATTGATCAGTAAACATTTTATGAGTGAATAAATGAGACATCAAGAAAAGTTATACATTAATTCCAAGGTGAGTCCTGAAATCTTAGCATGACTTCAGGATTGCCTAGTACCGTTTAAACTTAGACATTAGTTTAACTTGAGGAAAATGTGTTGTCCTTCATATTAGATGATGCTCATGACACACTCCACAAGACCTATGCGTTGCATTGTCCCCACAGGCAAATTGTCCTGAGCCATCTACTCTCTCTACACTTCCCTGCTGTATATTTGATGAACTGAATGGGTTAATTAAATTGGATTTGTGGGATAATAGTAGACAAACCTGTTTTCCAAAGAAAACAAAGTCTATAATGCCGTTTAAAAGATAACTAGTAGTTAATTACTTAAAAGCTATTAAAAGTAATTTTGAAAACTGTTATTTCTCATGTTATTTTCACATATTGTGGGATACATTCTAGATGAGAATCATTTTTTCACTTAATGTTTATCTATTGTGGAAAAAGACTATTTATATTTATAATTTGGGACTATTTAAAATGAAGAAATCTATATTCACTTTGCCTCAGGATAGTAATTCTTCAGAGACTTTTTTTTAAAAAAAATCTAAGTGTAAAGAAAGAGTACATGTCAACCTGGTTTCTGACTATCTTTGCTGTGGGCTGTTTCTTTATCTTGTTAACTGGGATGGTTTAGTTCCTTTCTACTTTTTTGTAGTTGTGAGTAAGCAAGTATGAATTGAGCCCCAGACTGGGCTTTGTCACTTCTAATGCCCTAAATGTTTGTATTGTGGCAACTGATATATCTCTTTATCCACATACAGTCCTTACTGTTCCAGAAATGGGAGCCACATCATGTTTTTTTTTAGTTATTCCCTTTTATTTACTGACTAGAGTCCTGGTGCATGAAATTTGTGCACTCAGGGTGTGTGTGTGTGTCCCTCAGTCTGGCCTGCACCCTCTTGCAGTCCAGAAGCCCTTGGGGGATGCCTAAGCCACAGTTGGACATCCTTAGCGCTGCCACAGAGGCGGGAGAGACTCCCACCACCACCACTGTGCTTGCCAGCCATGAGCCCAGCTTCTGGTTGAGTGGTGCTCCTCTTGTGGGAGTACACTGACCACCAGGGGGCAGCTCCTGCGTTGAGTGTCTGCCCCTTGGTCAGTGCATGTTATAGCGACCAGTCGTTCTGCCATCAGTTCAAAACCAGCTCTCTGACATCCCCCGAAGTGTCCTAAATTGTGAGAGGGCTCAGACCAGGCCGAGGGACCCCACTGGTGCACGATTGGGACCGGGGAGGGACGCAGGAGGTTGGCCAGCTGGGGAGGGACCTCAGGAGTGCTCCAGGGCGTGTCTGATCTGTCTTGCTCAGTCCCAATCAGCCGGACCCCAGCAGCAAGCTAATCTACTGGTCGGAGCGTCTGCCCGCTGGTGGTCAGTGGATGTCATAGCGACTGGTCGACTGGTTGATTGTCTACCTCATGGTGGTCAGTGCACATCATAGGGAGCAGTTGAGCGGCCTTAGCATATCATTAGCATATTACGCTTTGATTGGTTGAACGGCCGATTGGATGACTGGACACTTAGCATATTAGGCTTTTATTATCTAGGATTCGTTTCAGGGCATTGTTCCCTTTTGAAACTATGCTTGACACATATTATTCAAATTAACTAGACTGTAAATGTGCTTCCTAACACATCCATATAAATATGCAGGTCATTTATGCTTCCCAAAGTGAGACCAGGACAGTAGAAATTAGTCCTAAGCATGCATGTGAAAAGGATGAAAGTAATGATGCTTCATCTTAAAAATGAACACTAGCTGTGGTAATGAGGAAAGTGCCATGCAAAAGGGAGAGCCGCTGTTCAGAGCCTGAGTCTCTGAGTGTCTCCATCTTTTTTCGTTTTGTTAATCCTCACCCAAGGATGTTTTTTTCCACTGATTTTTAGCCAGAGAGAGGGAGAGGGGGTGAGACACACAGAGAGAAACATGGATGTGAGAGAGACACATTGACTGGTTGCCTCACGCATGCACTCAGACTTGGGGTGGAGATGGACCCTGCAACTGAGGTAGGTGCCCTTAACTGGAATCCAACCCGGGATTTTTCAGTCCTCGGGCAACACTCTAACCACTGAGCAAAACTGGCTAAGGCAAGGTGTCTCCATCTTGCTGGGGGTATCGCATATCCTTCAATTTGCAAATACTGAAGCCAAATTTCCTTATTTTAGTCAGGGTAAATAAGTTATAAAATATTGAATCATCCTGAAAGAATTTATTTATAGACAATAATACCAATTTGTTAATTTATAACCAAAAATAACTAAGAAGTAGACTAGTATCCCATGGAGCTGGTCAGTAAATTGTGTTTCCTACTGGAGTTTATTTACAAAATCAAATCAATATTACAAGGCTATTTGGTAACTCTAATGTTATAGAGTGGGAAGTCATGCAATCTCCTGGGTTTAATAAAATCATAGTGAAAATTATAGGACTTTATTTCTAAATGAGAATTAACCAGTTCCTTAGACAGTGACCGAGACACATTGGGGAATTTTTACTATTAAATCTTTTTATTTAGAATGGCTTAGTCGCCATAAACTTTAGTCTTTATGGTATGTACTTTCTCATAGAAGATGTATTATTTTCCTAGATTATAGTTCTCCCAACTTAATTATATTTCAAAATGCTTTATTTTATACAGCAAAAGGAGTCCCTTGTTGAGATTTAGGAAATAGAGTTGCGGGAGCAATTTTTTCCTTACAGAGTTACTTCTTCAGGGAATGTCAAAGCCAATGATGCTTATGCGGTTATAGTTAGCTTTTGTTTCTTACTAATGCTCATAAGTAAGCCTTATTTTGGATCTGAAACCCTTGCAAGTTCATAGAAATGAACTGAGGTTGGTTTCAACAGGCAAATAGCTTAACAATTACATAGTGGGTCTCAAGGATTTGTTAAAATTTTGTAATATGTACTTAAATGGCAACTCTAGCTTAGTCTTTCTTTTTTTTTTTTTCACATTTTATCCAAGATATGATTTACCTACAAGATTATTTTTCTTTTTTATATAGGTACTAGAGGCCCGATGCATGAAGATTCATGCAAGAAGGGCCTTCCTTCCCCTGGCTGCCGGCACTGCCTTTTCTCCAGCTGGAGCCACCTTTCTGCCTTCCCATGCTGCCCAGAGGCCCGGAGCGGCTGGAGCAGTGCGGAACGCCTGCGTCACCACCATATTTGTTGGGTTAATTTGCATACTTACTCCTGATTGGCTGGTGGGTGTCACGAAGGTACAGTCAATATGCATCTTACTCTTTTATTAGTGTAGATAGGTATAGTAGGACCTCAAATGCATTGAACTTTGTTTTCAATATTTATTAAGGATCAGTAATTATAAAATACAGTGAAAATTCGAAAATAAAGCCAAAGTAAATTTATAACTAGGAATTTGAGTCATTTGAAGTTATTGAAGCATTTGAAGTGTCTAAAATGAATTGTTTTTTATTAATTTAAGCAAGATTGCTCAGATCTTTTTTATTTTTTTTGCTTAAAAAAGAAACTTGAACAAAGGTCAAGTTAGTTCTGGTTTAAAATATTGATTGTATTTATTTTATAAGTTAAAATAAAATTAATTAAAAAACTTCCCAAGATAACTTGGTCTAGGAGCCATTGTCCTGAGATAAGGTTTGAACAAGGATACATAATTGGAAGTGATTTTTTGTGATCTTCCTAAAAATATCTACATAGCCTAACTTGATGCTTAATGTTGCCAGCAACAGTAACTCACCAAACCACTGAAACACACACACACAAAAAAAAAAAATATATATATATATATATATATATTTTTTTTTTTTTTATTGATTTCAGAGAGGAAGGGAGAGGGAGAGAGAGATAGAAACATCAATGATGAGAGAGACTCATTGATCGGCTGCCTCCTGCATACCCCACACTGGGGACCAAGCCCACAACCTGGGCATATGCCCTGACCAGGAATCAAACTGTGACTTCCTGGTTCATAGGTTGACACCCAACCACTGATCTATGCTGGCCAGGATGAAGCATAATTTTTATCTGGGAGAGTAGATACTTAAGTTTGAATCTTCCAGGAGAGAGCAGAGTACTAAGAAGGGGGAAATAGAACTGGTGAGTTTTGAAGGGAGGAAAAAAAAGATGTTGAGCATAAAATTGTTCTGCACAGTTGAGGTAGGGCTTAGGTAGTTGGAGACTCCAGGTGAGCTATATGGGGTGTGAAAGTACTAAAAACAAGAAAGGGGGTTTAGCAAAAGGAATCTATACTAATAAAAGAGTAAGATGCAAATCGACCATACCTTCGCAACGCCCACAAGCCAATTAGGAGTATGCAAATTAACCCAACAAAGATGGCGGGTTAATTTGCATATGCAGGCGCCGAGTGGCCGGGGGTGGGGTGGGATGCTTACGTTGTCATCATGGTGATGACGCAGGCATTCCGCACCGCCCCAGCCACTCTGGGCCTCTGGGCAGCGTGGGAAAGTGGAAAGGCGGCTTTGGGCCGGAGCAAAGGTGGTGCTGGCAGCCAGGGTAAGGAAGGCCCATTCTTGCACAAATCTTTGTGCATCGGGCCTCTAGTGAAGTAATATTTTCACATCTACACAGATCCACATATCCTTATTACCTGTGAGTTTGATTCCCACCAATGTAGTTTAGTTATATAGGACATCTGAAAGTCCTCCTCACCAAAAGTATCTTTTGACTTTCCTGAAATTCTCATTATATTTATATTTGAGGGGGAAAAGCAAGGATGATTCAGCCTTGTCTTCTAATCAGCCTATAAGCATCTTGTTAACCAGGACTGTATACTATTTCTCTGAACCCCCACGCAGTACATAACAGTGACATGTGTATTTACAGGTGAACTTCACATGTGAGGGAAGTTGGGCATTTTCATTTCCAGCTGCCCTTTGAAAACACACAGCCTCAGTAGAGGCACTGGTGAGTAGGGGCGGGGAACCATAAGCCACCCTGGCCTGCTCTCATTTTTCTTGGAGGAGCGTTAACCATGGAGGTGCTTTGTTGAGCAGGTATTCTATAAGAATTTTGCATTCTTTCTGAAGATGGCTTCATAGGAAAAATGTGGGCTTTAGAGGCAAAAATTAGAATTATTAGAATTCTAGAATCAATTATTTGAATTGGTTCCCAGCTATTGGATTTTGCACAGGTAACCTCTTAGCTTCAGTTCCTATTTGTAAAATGGGATAAAACAGTCACCCAGGCCTCATGGAACCCAATTTCCTTTCTAGCTGCCTGGTGATTATGTCTGGTCAAGTGTACACAAGTGTTCACCTCCCCTACTCTCCCCACTCTGTCTATTCTTATGGGCCAGGGATCAATATAGTAAAGGTTAGTGCTTAAAACTGGGAAATTGTCTATTTATTTAAATAAAAGAAAAATCCTTGCTACATTCTGATTTTTCTTTTAACCTTTTGCACTCGTATGTCGAGTGTGACTCGACACGGTTAGCGTTAGAATAAAGGAATTGAGAAAAAAGCAAGCGAGTGCAAAGGGTTAAATAATATGAAAATAAACATACACTCAGCCAATGGACAAATTCTAAATGAATGTAGTCTGATTGTAAAAATCTTATTCCGGGGGGGAGTGTAGGGGAGTAATGGGGGGATAAGGACACATATGTAATATCTTAATCAATAAAGAAAGAAAAAGAAAACTTATTCTGGGTCATTAGACTACATTTGGGAATCTAGTTGCCTATGCCTTTTTGTAATTGACATCCATTGGTACTCATTTCAGTACAATTTTCAAGGTTACAATTTGTAGAATTATAATAGGGCAGAAAGATTTCACTGTTGTTTCTCCTTAGATTTCATGATTATACAGGAGCTAGATTTCCTTGCTTGTAGAATGAGGAGTGAAGCAAAGTAGTGTTTTGTTTTGTTTTTTCTACATTATCTAATCTCTACATGTTGCATATTATTGCTTTTGTAGTGTTTTTTTGGTTTGTTTCTGGTATTTTAAACTATGTTTTAGCATTTCAATTGATGTTTTATGTTGGACAGATGTCTTAAATTATTTGAGTATGGTGTTCAGAGAAACCTAAAGAGAATTAGTTTTAAAAATCATTACTTTTTGCTTTTCCAAAACCTGGTAAAGTGCTTTCTTTACCTGTTTTTTTTCTTCCCAGAGTAATGTTCTTGATTTCATTTTTTGAGGTCGATATGTTGCCTCATATCTATATTAAATTCACTGGAGCAAGGCCCTGAGTACATTTGTCAACTGTCCAATTTGTTGATAACCAAGTTAACAAGTAACATTTGTTATTAATTATATCAATAAAAACATCATAATCTTACAACTCTGGTTTGAACCTAATAGAGTAGGAAGTTTGAGGGATGAATATTCACAAGCAATTAATGGACTGCTCTTTAGAAAAAAAATATTGGATATCATTTTTAATAGCCTCTTTGCATCTTAACCAGACTTCAGTCAAATCAAACCATCTCTGGCTAGAAAAATGTAATCGGTTCCTCAAAATTAAATCTAATGACCTTGTCTCTGCAGAAAGTCAAGTAATACACTCTCATGAAAGAAAATGTCCACATTCAATGCATGTTATTTAAAAGGTGTCCTATTTTCTTATTTGGGTTCTGCCTGTTTTTTTTTTTTTTTATTACTGCATATCAAAGTAACTGTCTTACAAACATGGAAATGATATCCTATCTGAACATGGCTTGGATGAAAATGATGATGAAAGGACCAGAGAGACCTATCAGCTACATTATTATGCCTAAGTAATGGAAAAACACCGAGCTACCAGATTATTTATCTTAATGTTTACATGACTCATAAAAACAAGTAAAAATTAAAATAGGGTAGATTACTTATTCCTCTTTTAAAAATAAGGCATTCAAAAAATCATATAGAATCTTAGATTTTGTTATCTCCTCTTGGTACAAGAGTCAGGCACCCCAGATTTTGAAAGAAATGTAAAGGAGAGAAAGAGAGAGGGAGGGAGGGGAGGTGGGCAGGGGAGTCAAGAGATTAGAAAAAGGACCAGAGGACTGTACCCTCCTTTGCCATAACAAGAAATGGAGTCAACGTTCATTGAAAACACCTTGCCAAAGGCTACTAGACACTTTGCATGTTTTATGGTGTTTAATCCTTTGATTAATAGGTATTATCTTCAACATTGTGTTAAAGAAACAAAGGCTTACAGTGTTACAAGATACTTGTCCAAGACCACAACCTACCAGTGGTGAACCTCATATGTTAAGCCCATGATCTTTTCATTGTGTCATGTTAGCCCAACACACGTGGTATCTAACTTTTGGTAAGGAAAACTCATTCCAATTTTACTAAAATGAAATGTAAGTGTATCATCATTAGTTTTTAAACTAATAAAAAGTTTATTAGGTTTCAAACATAATGAAGATGAAGGAGATGGAGATTACAGTTCCTTAGTAGATACATGTTTGGTGTGTTTCTGTGTAGAATTATTTCTTTGAGAGAGTAAGTCTTGGTATTATTTAGAAAATGGTTATCAGCTAGAAGCTGTAGACACTTTTCATCTGACCTGGTTGAAATGATTATCTTCTCTCTCTGTTCCTTCTCTTTTGGGCCATGGATCAGAGAAACTGTAGGTTACCAGGAGTGTCATAAAGGCCACTGTTTTAAGCAACGCCTCTACTGCCCAAAGCAGAATGTCTCTAGTGAGGCGGGCTGAGCCCAGCTCAGAGGATGGTGCTGTGGTCCAGAGGTCCTAAGAAAAGGAGATGTCCCACATGGTCTGTTTGGTGCCACCTGGGCCCTGAGTGTTGGCCATATTTTTTCTTTTTTTGAAAAAAATTGAGATATAACTCATATACCACAAATTTACTTTTTTAAAGTATTGAATGTTTAGTATATTCACAAATTTGTGCAACTGTTATCATTATTGAATTCCAGAACATTTTCATCATCCCAAAAAGAAACTCCATTACTCATTAGCAATCACGCTTCAATCCCCCAACCCTTTAGTCCCTTTCAACCAGGATTCTACTTTCTATCTCTACAAATTTTCCTATTCAGCTATATTTTATGAATAATTAAGAAGCCACAGACTTGCTATTTACTGTTACTGTTAGTTGTGCTCCCACTGGGCCCTGAGCAGTCAGTCTAGTAGGTTGTTTCTCAGGATGTTCAGCGAGGGACCCAGTAATTTCCTCATATCCCGTCCTATGTATCCAGCCTCAGTTCCAACACAAGCACCACATTTTTCCTTGGAGTTTGTAAGCTTTCCCCAGACTCCCTGCACTGTAGACATAGTTGTACAGCAAAGAAAACCAACAACGTAATGAAAAAACAAGCCAGTGAATGGGAAGACATATTTGCCGATACATCAGATAAGTGTTAATATCCAAAATTTATAAAGAACTTACACAATTCAACACCCAAAACACAAACAATCCAATTAAACAATGGGCAAAGGATCTGAATAGACACTTCCCAAAGAGAACACACAGATGGCCAATAGACATATGAGAAGATGCACAACATCACTAATCATCAGAGATATGCAAGTCAAAACCACAATGAGATATCACCTCCCACCTGTCAGAATGGCTATCATCAATAAATCAACAAACAACAAGTGTTGGTGAGGATGTGGAGAACAGGGAACCCTTTTGCACTGTTGGTAGGAATGCAGATTGGTGCAACCACTGTGAAAGGCAGTATGGAATTACCTGAAAAAAATTAAAAATGGAACTGCCTTATGACCCAGCAAATCCACTTCTGGGAATTTATCTGAAGAAACCTGAAACACTAATTTGAAATAGTATATGCACCCCTGTGTTCATTGCAGCATTATTTACAATAGCCAAGATTTAGAAGTAGCCCAAGTGTCCATCAGTAGATGAGTGGATAAAAAAGTTATGATACATTTACACAATAAAATACTACTTGGCTGTAAAAAAAGAGGAAAATCTTTCTGTAACAGCATGGATGGACCTGGAGAACATTATGCTAAGTGAAATAAGCCACTCAGAGAAAGACAAGTACCATATGATTTCACTCATATGTGGAATTTAATGAACAGAACTCAACTAATAAGAAAAACAGAGACAGAGTCATAGATAGGGAGCAGGCAGATAGCTTGAGTAGAGGGGTTTTAGGGTGAAGGGCTAGAGGGATTGAGCAAAAAAGAAAAGAGAAAGAGCTCATGGACATGGACAATGTTGTGAATGCGGAGGGGGGAAGGGTTATGGCTGGAGGTGGAAGAGGGTGTAGGGAAGACATAGGGTGATGGAAAAATAAAATAAAATAAAGAAAAAATAATTAAAAATAAGAAAAACATTAGAAACTCAATTAAATTTGAATCTTAACTAGAAACTTCTAGCCTCTAGTATCCTCACGTAAGCAAATACTATTTGTTAGGCTCATTACTTCAATCTGGTTTTTCTCTTTTTTCTTGAATCCCATCTCTCCAAACATCATTGTGTGCATTTAATATCTCTAAAAGACCTTTGAATCCCTTGAAATCAGTTTCCCAAGCCAGAAACCCAAGAATCATCTTAAATCATCTTTCTTCTGCCTCCTCTTCTACACCAATAATTCATTACTAAATCCTATCGATTTTAACCACCCACTGCAATATCTTCCCTCTTCTCTTCTTCATCTGCAGATCCCATGCCACTGTTAGAGTTCTGTCAACATGGAGTCATTATGATGACTGGACTGCAGCCACTTCTTTTCTGGTCACTCTGCCTCCCATCTTGCCCCCTTTACAATGTTTCAAAGTGGTATTCTAATAATCAAAACCTATTTATATCCCACACCTTATATGAAAATTCTTGAAAATCTCTCCACAGTTTTGATGATAAAGTTTAAAATACACTAGTCCCTCCACGGTCTGCTCTTGCCCAATTTCCCATTATACCCTTCCCTGCATCCACATTGAATGGCTTGTCTGCCCCTGAATGTGTCGTTCAGTCTCAGGTTCTCTGTTCCTGCACAAATATTTGAATTGTCTAGAAGGTTCTGCTTTATTCTTCTATTAATCCTTATGTTCTCCCTTCCCTTTATGGGCAGAGACTGTCTAATTTGTTCATCTCTACACCAAATGCTCTGTTAATTACTCTGCTGAAACACTTCACCCAATTTCCTCACTTTCCCATGATATGAATGCAATTCTCAGTGTCTCCAACTATATTGTAAATGTGTTGAAAGCACAGTTTAATAATCCGTAGCACCTAGTTAATATTTGTTGAATGGGAGAAAGTAAAAGGAAGAAAAAAAAGCAGCAGAACCTAAATGCTGCTTGTCTCCATATGCAGCATTAACTCATAAAGGGTCAGTACTTTTCCCTTAAAGCCTACCCATGCCAGGAAGCATAAGTGAATAAAACAAGTCTTAGACTGTTGTTTGGGAGATTTGGGGAGGACAACAAGGAAAGGTTTTAGAACACAAAACACTTAGTAAATGTTATAAATG
The DNA here is from genome assembly GCA_025583905.1 of Ia io. NCBI lineage: Eukaryota > Metazoa > Chordata > Mammalia > Chiroptera > Vespertilionidae > Ia > Ia io. The sequence continues at coordinate 15,243,658 of JAJQQW010000016.1, read as the reverse complement.
TTCTTATTTGATCCCCCCCACTCTGTTCCAAGAAGAGATAGCAATTCTTAATGTACATACATATAACAACACAGTATCAAACAACATGAGGCAAAAACTGATAGAACAGCAAGGAAAAATAGGTTAACCCACTATCATAGTGCAACCAAACAATAAAATGGAGGTTTGGCTGCCTGCCACCATGAAAGCCAAACTTGTGAGGCAGGTGATGGTGCAAAAGGAAAGAGGTTTTATTCAGAGCCACATGACCTAGGAGAATGGTGGACTCTCATATCAAAGACAAATCTCATCTCCCTCTCTCTCAAAGATCATCTTTCTTCCTGATCAAGCCTTCTCTTCTTAAAGGGATAGGGAGGGGAGGGAGTGTTTTTCTATCCAATTACCTTGCTAGCTCTTGGTGCCTCCAGGCCCCCATCCATTCATCTTTCCAGCTTTTGGCATGCTGGAGTCCTTTCTATTCATCTTTCTATTTTTGGTGTGCTCAGGCCTTATCCATTCATCTTTCTAACACTTGGCACACTCAGTGTAAAAGCCTCCACTGCTGCCATCTTTTTTTTTTTTTAAACTATTTAATATATTTTTATTGAGTTCACTGAGGAAGGAAGAGGGAGAGACAGAAACATCAATGATGAGAGAGAATCATTGATAGCGCTGCCTCCTGCACACTCCATCTTGGGGATGGAGCCTGGGCATGTGCCCTGACCAGGAATCAAACTGTGGCCTCCTGGTGCGTAAGTTGAATAAATCTCAAGAACACCAGGGTAAGAGCAGGTAGAAAGAACTACCTCAATAAAATAATGAAAATGTGTGTTAAATACTACATATTGAAACTTGAACCCCCATCCCAATGCTCCTTGCTTTGTGAGCAGCAACAGCCAGGCATATGCATTCCCCACTGTCTAGATAAATATTACAGAATTCTTCTCTGGAGAAACTGAAGGTTTCAAAGAAAAGACTTGTGGTTCTGTCCTGGCAGGAAAGCATCTTGATTCTAGATGATTCCAATGAAGAAAAATTAATGAAGAAAGTGCAGTCTGTAAGTGAACAAATAAAGGATGATGAGTCACATGGCAACTAGCAATAGCAGGAAGCCATTATGTTAGTGTGCGTAGCTAGATATTAATAAAGGAGGGAGCAAAGGGAAACAGACATCAAGCCCAGTAAACTAGGGAACTGAGCCAGACAATAAGCCTGCTTCATTAGAAAGCTACAGCTTCACACACGTCCCAGGGGACTGCTGCAGCTCTGCCCTTGGGACCTAATCCCCAAAGTGGGCAGGAAGGGTCATTACTGGTCATTATTGAGGGAAGAATAAAAACAGCAGAAGAAATTATCTGCTGGACACATGTCCAATAGAAGTCAAGAAAGCACAGGGGGAAGTTCTACTTTGAGGCATGGGTACGCAGTAGGAGCCAGAATGTCAACCATAAAGGCCTGTCTGTCTAACCTGGGGGTAAAAAATTGGATTGGATAAGGCACACAGAACCCGGAAGATCTAGAAAATGGATTGGTTAGGGGAAGGGCCCAACACCAGACAGTGAAACATTGGGAAATTGATTGGTTAGTTTGAAAGAGCACCTGGTCCTTCTCAAGATGTAGATAATATAATCCAAGCTTAACAAAGCTCCCCCCCCCCCTCTCTCTCTTCCTCTCTCTCACAGTAACACATGCCTGCCCTGTGTGCTTGCATGCTCTCTCCATAGCAGCCATGACACCATAGCAGCCATTTGGCCAGCAGTCGTGCAGACTCTAAGCATGAGCTGGGGTAAGGCAATGCAGTGTCAGTTGGATCTCCACTGGGAACACAGACTAAGCTAGCCGGATGGTGACTGAACTGGACTGAACCAATGGCACAGAACTTTTGGAGACAGGCTTGCTGAAGTGCTTCTACAATAAATCTCACCACTGCATCTTATCCTCCCATATGTGGGTCCCTGGAATGCTTTTTTTGTGACTCATGAAAGGCCCTGTTTCCACTTGCAACAATGACATCCCCAGGACAATGGAGGAAAATAGAGGCTAGTGAGAAGTATGACAGTGGAACAAACCCTCACAGCAGAAACTGAAGCGTAGAAAGCTGTAGATACTACTATAGAGTCCATGCTGAAGTAGGGGTTGAATTGCGGTGTGGGGAGCAATACCTTGACCTTTATCCCCTTCTGTTAATCAATATCCTCATAGTGCCTGCTCGCTTGAGTTCAGCTGTTTAGGGAGCCCATGTGTGTAGTTATCAGGGTCAGCATCCTCGGACACAGAGTAGAACAGAGAAGAATGAAGAAGGGACATGATGGGGGGTAGTGCATAAACAGAATATCTAACAAAGATACTGACATTCAGAAGTCCTCTAATGAAACCTGCGCATGCTAGTTTTCACACCCTAGAAGTCTGCTAGTGTGTACCACAAAGTACTTCCTAGTGCCACATCTTTTTTTTTTTAAATATATTTTATTGATTTTAGAGAAGAAGGAAGAGGGAGAGAGAGTTGGAAACATCAATGATGAGAGAGAATCATTGATTGGCTGCATCCTGCACACCCCCTACTGGGGACCGGCCCCGAAACCCAGGCATGTGCCCTTGGCCAGAATCGAACCTGGGACCCTTCAGTCGGCAGGCTGACGCTCTATCCATTGGTCCAAACCAGCTAGGATCCTAGTGCCACATCTTAAGTATGGACAGACAGTGGTGGATTACCCATTTGAAAAAGTTTCCAACTTAAAAGGCAGTTAAAATACAAACCAACCAAATAATCAAAAACTAAGAACTCCAGAGTACAAAAAAGAAAAAAGACAGGGGACTTTTAACATAATATGTTTAATCAATGAAAGAATTATAAAGTCAAGGAAATCTTTGAGGAAGTAAAGCAAAAAGGTAAATTTAAAGAAGAAAAAAACTAGGTGATAAATCCACGAGGCCCAACATCCCACTCATAAGAGTTCCCCAAAGAGAGATCAGAGAAAAATTTCAAATAGTTAATAAAATAACATCTGCATTGCTTCAGAACATGTGATTTCAGAGTAAAAGGGGTCATTGGAGGTTCAGTGCAATGAATACAATTTCAAATCACCAGGAATAACAGGAATTTTTAAAAAGCCATTAGAGACAAAATGAATTTATATTCAAGCAATTGAGGACAAAGTATCATTATTCTTTCCAAAAGCAGCAGAAGATAGTGGAAATGTATCTTCAAAATTATGAGGCAAAAATGATTTTTAACTTAGAATTCTATTCCCATCCTAATGATTTGTCAAGAGTGAAACTGGAAAATACATTTTCAAACGTTTGAATTCTCAAAAATTTATTTTGTGTGCCATGTCTTGGGTCTTGATAAAGAATACATGCTACTATATCTATATATTCTACTAAATGAGTGTCTCAGTTTGGGAAGAGGGGAAAAGGGACCCCCTAGGTTGACAGCTGTACATCAGGGCTAGAAGGCAACCAGTATGGATTGAAGGAGAAGAGAGAGTTCCAAGATGGATGTGTCTAGAAAAAAGAAGGATCTAATTATTTGATATGCTAGGTGCTTAGATGGAGTGCCTAAAATGGCTTTAGCATTCCTCACAGCTTAACTAACTTTATTTAGGCTTCTTCCTGACCTCCCTTTTCTTGTGGCTTATACTTTGGAAAACAAAAAGGCACTTTCTCTGCCCTTTTGAGATGTAAATTTTTCCCAACCTCTTTCCAGTCTTACTTCCCAGGAACGTCTTTCTCTAGGATCTGGGACCCATCTCTTTGAAATATAATCTTGGAAGAGAGGGCCTAGTCTCTTCGGAAGGATAGGAGACTAACTTCAGTAAGTGCCAATTAGCAAACACATATCGCTCAATCATGTTGACCAGCAGTTCTTTCCCAATAACTCACCACGGTGCCTAATAATTCCACCACTATTTGTTGCAGAGGAAGTGAGTTCAACTTATCTCCCTATTGCAATAGTCATTTTTTGTTGTTGTTAATGCTCACCTGAAGATTTTTTTCCACTGATCTTTTTTTTAAAATATATTTTTATTAATTTCAGAGAGGAAGGGAGAGGGTGTGAGGGATAGAAACATCAATGATGAGAGAGAATCATTGATTGGCTGCCTCCTGCATGCCCCCTACTGAGGATCGAGCCCCCATCCCAGGCCTGTGCACTTGACCGGAATTGAAACAGGGACCCTTCAATCCAAAGGCCAGTGCTCCATCCACTGAGCCAAACCAGCTAGGGCTCCACTGATCTTTAGAGACAGAGAGAGACATCGATGTAACAGAGACACATTGATTGGTTGCCTCCCGCATGTGGCTGCAACCAGTACGTGCCCTTGACCAAAATCAAACCCAGGACCCTTCAGTCCATGGGTGGACACTCTATCCACTGAGCCAAAATGGCTAGGGCCCTATTGCAATAGTCTTGAATTAAGTCATCCTTTCCTGTTTAACCTGTCCAGGGCAATTTTTCTTTGCCAGGTCAGAAAATAACATTAAGAGGCATTTATTGCCGAAACCGGTTTGGCTCAGTGGATAGAGCGTCATCCTGCGGACTCAAGGGTCCCGGGTTCGATTTTGGTCAAGGGCATGTACCTTGGTTGTGGGCACATCCCCAGTAGGGGGTGTGCAAGAGGCAGCTGATCGATGTTTCTCTCTCATCGATGTTTCTGACTCTCTATCCCTCTCTCTTCCTCTCTGTAAAAAATCAATAAAACACATTAAAAAAAAAAAAAAAGGCATTTATTCATTCTATTGGATAGTCTGGGAGGAATTCATGATAATGACTTAGAAAATTAAAGAAAGAAGAAATAAATGATTATTAAATTTAATATGTTCTTTCTCTACCTTTCTCTATTCCTGTGCTCCCTTGCCTGAAGAGGCCTCTCTCTTACCTAAGACACGGAGTGCATTTTGCTTACACTTATTTCTTGTACAGTATTTTGTTCCTCCTGGAATACTGAATCCTTATTCTCTATAATAGGAAGTCCATAGGTTTAATTTGTGCCCTCTAATTTTCTTTCTCCCCAATTTAATATAGTGTGTAAACTTTCTAGCTTCTTTAATTTGAAAATATTGTTAGGACAATGCCTTACATTTACACAGTGTTTCATAACATATAGAGTGCCCTTACACACACCACTTATAACAACCTTGTAAGGTGAAGTTTGGTACTAGATTCAGAAGAATGTATGTTGATATCCTAGATCTAGTCAGGTCTTTTATTCTCTCTATGCCTCAATCTTATTTTAAACTGAGGTGGATTGCATACCTCATGGACAGTTGTGAAAATCAATGTGATAGTGCAGTGGTCGGCATACCGCGGCTCGCGAGCCACATGCAGCTCGTGAGCCGCGGTTTGCCACTCTGTTGACAAATGAGTTTGCCGACCACTGTCATATACTACCCTTTACCTCTTTGCACACAATATGCCACAATTGCCTAATCCTCACAGCTTCCAACTACACGGTAACATTTAGTCTAGTCCAGTGGTCAGCAAACTCATTAGTCAACAGAGCGGCAAACCGTGGCTCATGAACCACATGTGGCTCGCGAGCTGCGGTTTGCCGACCACTGGGATAGTGCATATACATACTTTGCATAATAGCTAGCATAGTAAACACTGAGTAAGTCTCTGAAATTATTATTATTTTACAATGGAAGACTGTAAAGTTCAGACACAACAGAAGAAAAGTTATATATAAAATAAAAGCCTAAGCAACCGTTTAGGTGGAATGACCAGAATAACCGGTCACTATGATGTGCACTGACCACCAGGGGGGCAGACGCTCAATGCAGGAGCTGCCCCCTGGTGGTCAGTGTGCTCCCACAGGGGGAGCGCTGCTCAGCCAGAAGCCGGGTTCATGGCTGATGAGTGCAGTGGCCGCGGCGGGAGCCTCTCCTGCCTCCGAGGCAGCGCTAAGGAGCAGCGAGCCAAGCAATAAGGAGCAGTGAGCAGGCAGGAGGTAAGGGGTGAGGGGCCCAGACTGTGAGAGGGCGCAGGCCAGGCTAAGGGACCCCTGCCTTCCAGTGCACGAATTTCGTGCACTGGGCCTCTAGTTATATTATAAAATGCCAGCTTAAATATATATTTTCCGATTCCAAGAACAATTCATATTCACTATCTTATGCTGCCACTCTAAATGTATGTTTTCTAGCCAATATTGTTATTAGGCCCATTAACTCACTGTTATAGATTAGATGTTAGAACATACTAGTAAATAGATATGTTTAAAAATGTGTGTGGTTGTGACAGGGACAAAAAGATTGGACTATCAGCATTAGAAAGGAGGGGGCAGAAGCAGAGGAGACCTAATCTGGGAGCCTTTAACAGCTGGGAGGCAGGGTAGGGGGAGGGGAGTCAGAGGGCTGAGATGGGGGCCACTAGATGAGGAAAACAGAGGTGTCAGAAATGCAAGACATGATGTACCTGAAGACAAACTTCTCATGTCTATGATTCATTTCTGGTGTGCCCTGGCCATCTATTGTTCTCAACTGTATGGGAATAGCCAGGCAAAATAATATTCCTTTAAAAAAAAAATACATTTTTATTGATTTCAGAGAAGGAAGGGAGAGGGAGAGAGAGAGAGAAACATCAATGATGAGAGAGAATCATTGATTGGCTGCCTCCTGTATGCCCCACACTGGGGATTGAGCCCACAACCCGGGCATGTGTCCTTGACCAGAATTGAACCCGGGACCCTTCAGTCCACAGGCCAACACTCTATCTACTGAGTCAAACCAGCTAGAGCAGGCAAAGCAATATTCTTGAAAAGAAGAACCACTGGAACAGGGAGGGTCAAATTTTTAACCTGGTGTAAGAAGCATGCATTTAATTCTCCTTGAGGAGAAAAGGGAAAGTGGAGTTCCATAGACAGGTTCTTAAAGCAGAAGAGCCTGGGCCTGGACAGACAGAGTGGATTTTGCTTTGAGAAGAGCCCAGACATGGAAATGGAGCTATCTCTGTGGCAGCTCTACCTGAGACCTGCTGTTGTTTCCACTTTTTTATTGTCTTTGTTCAAACCAAATGGTGTAAGAACAGTATGTATTTGTAAATTAACAGACTGTGATTCTAGATCCCTTCTGTGTGTGACCTGCTTTCATCTCAGATTTATCACTCTCTTAGAAGAGAACATGGACTTGAATTTAGAAAACTTTGGGCCCTTAGAGAACCTATAAGATAATTTTTCACTGTGTTTGTTGCATATTCAACCCAGTGCTAAACCTCAGCATGACAGAATACTGTACAACTGAGAACTATTTTTGGATTTTGTAATGTTTTGCTTTTAATAGTTGAAGGGGTTTCTAAAATGAGAATAAACACATCCTTTTCGATGCCTCCTTTGAGAAGATTTTCAGTGATTTTGAATGTAATCATGTTTTTGAGGACTTAAGATACTTGGTTTTGGGTAGCTTTTGAAGATATTAAAACAGGCAATTCATAGTTAGTGGTTAGGGAAAGACAAAAAGAGCACTGGATAAGGGGAGGGCTGGGTTAGGCCTTCAGCCTTCCCAGACACTGCAAATTCTTGACAAAGCCGTTCTTTCTCCTCCTCCTCCTCTCCCCTCCTCTCTCTCTCTCTCTCTCTCTCTCTCTCTCTCTCTCTCGATCGCTGAGGGATTCAAGTAGACTTTGGACCTGATGACCTAGTACCTGTGGTAGATTCTCTAGCGTGGTAGATTCTCTAGCATTTTAGAACTGCAAGGGACCATAGAAACCAATTAGTCCGATTCCCTCCTACTTTACAGATGAGAAAACAAAGACCCAAAGAAACATAGCCACTTGTTCAATATTATACCATCTGTAGAAATGTCAGGCCTTCCTATACCTAGTGAAATATTTTATCCACTATGTACATTACCAGAAAGATCTTCATTTGTACTTAGAAGTACAAATAGCGGCTAGGTGTCCCTTCAGGTTCCCCATCACCAGAGGCCAGCTCAGCCCTATAATGCCACCTCCTACCACCTGGCTCATTGATGTCTGAAAGTCATTGTTCTTGTGCTATTTACATCCCTTCCTCCACTCACCCACTGAAGCCTTCACAATCTGTACATTATTTCACAGGCACCAACTGGCTAATCTGATAAACTAATAATCAATCTGCTAATAGGAGAAGATGAAAGACCCAAATAGGAAAAGATCCCCCGATACGTTACCACTTGGCAAAAACTTCTGAGCTGGCTGCTCATGTCTTCTTCCCCAAATATTCTCTTTGAAGTGTTGCCACATTAGGTCTGACCCTAAGAAAACTCTGCTTTACTTCTGTAAGTTTCAAGCTTTACCCAAAGAGTTCAGGTTTCCTTGATTTGGTCTCAATCCTAGTTTGGGCACCGCCCCTACTTTTCCTTTCTTGGGGGATTTTAGTTATGAAATATTTGAGTGAATGAATGTCTTTGTTTCTGAGCATGCAGAACTCAAACATGATCACTTTCCATACCTCTATGCTTCCTCTGAAGTTTGCCACTATAGTTTTCCTTACCCCCGAGGTGAGGATTTTGTTTTGACATACTTATTCAACTATAAACATGTCTCAGTATGTTTACTGTATCTGAGTCAAAGGTGAGTAGCCCTCAGACCCTTCCTGAAAAATAGTTCAAGAGGTCACAGTATAATAAGGGAAGAGATAGCTGCATGCATGACCAAGTGTACAGTGCCAGAGGAAAACCTTCTCTTACATGACTTTTATGAGGCACAATGATTACCCGTTGGTTAAGAATGTGGACTCTGGGACAAGAGAACCTGGGTTTAAATCCCAGCTGAGTTTATTACTAACTATGGAACTTCAAGGAAATCACTTAAACTCTCCAGTGCCTCTGTTTCCTGATCTATAAAATGGGGACGAAAAATAGGGCACATTTCAGGGTTGCAGAAAATAACTAAATGCATATGAAGTTATAAGAATTGTGTGTATTTAATATCAGGCTACCATAAATACAATTTCATGTTTAAGGAAGCATTTACTATGTTCATCTCATTGCTTCGCCCTTTGTGTCAGTTTAACAAATATAAATTGACCAACTAACTACTTAAGTTCTGTGGTGGACTCTGGCGATGTTAAGATAAATAAGACAAGGTCTGTGGTATTAAGGGGTTTATATTTTTACCTAGGAAAACAGCACTTTTGTGCCTCTCTTAATTGACTTTAACTCTCTAGATCCTCATCAACTCTCCGTGCCTTGTAGACAAGGAGAATGAAGAGTCAAATTGATCATGGAACCTTCCTTCCATGAAAGTGACCCGCACATCCCATATGAGCAGAAGGGCCCTGTTTCTATTTATACAACTTCACCTCTAAATAATTTCTATACACATTTCTGCCTCTTGCTGTAATCTCTGAGGTAGGCAGTTTAAAAAATTGATTTCTCTAAGCCCTAATGTTTAGTATGTCTAGAAGCACATTCTCACAGAGATAATTAACTTGATTTTCATTTTCACATGACTGCCCTGTGACCAGTTGAATTTCTAGAGTACAAATAATTGCCATTTTCCTTTCAAAGGGCAAGGTATTAGGCACTCAGCTATGCTTTGCCCTCAACAGCACTTTCCTTATCACCAGAATCAACACCCTGATGGCTAAGAAAAAGTCTCTTATTTTTGCCTGCCCCTTGGATTAAAAAGAACACGAGTTAGCAAAGAATTTTTGGCAGAACCTGTTACTAAGGTGACAGGTTGGCCTTCCCTGAATTTTGCAGAGAGACTCTTAAGCAGCACAAAGGAAAAAGGAGTGTAGATTTTAGTCTTATGATTTAAGAATCTCAAACCCAGAGCCATTTACTAGTAAGACTGACCGGAGTGAAATTATAGTAAAAGTCTATGTAACTTCTCAGACACTGAGTGTGCTCATCACTGTAACAGAGACAGTAATAACAGTCAGAAGGCTATGCATGTGCTTATAATGAATACAGTCTCTGACACACAGTAGACACTCAAAAAATGCTTTTTATTATTACCTTGTTTTCTTACATTACAATGGGTTCTTACTCTAATGGACTGCATGTTTGTTTGTTTTTTAAATTTAATATAAAGAGGATCCATATTTATTAACCAGGAATCTCTTTTCCCAATCAATGGTGAAATATGTATCAGAAGCCACAAAAGGACAAAAACAACCCTTCATCTCAAAATTTTTAGGTTATATAATTGTTATTCAAATATTTTTCAATTTGTTTGGATAAAAATTTCAGGGTGCATTGAAGCAAAAAGCGTAGAAATCTAAGCCGATTTGTAGAAAGCATAGCAGTCATGGTTCTCATTCTAAATGATTAATACAAGCTCTATGAACTGTATGGGAAGGTGGAGGACAAGTCTATGATTCTCGCCATTGTCATCTGGAAAGGCTTGGAGGAAAGTGGCATTAATACAAGTGACAGAAGAAAAACAAGGAGGGGAAAAACCGAGGCCACCAGGGTAGCCAAGCAAACCTTCTAATCTCAGAACAAGGAAGATATTTTTTGAGAAGTAGCAATGGAGAGAGTCTGTGAAGAGGGAAAGGTACTAAAAGACCAATCAGAGCTGAGAGTAAAGGGGCAGAATGCTCATTGCCAATGGCTGGAGGATAGGACTTTGTGCAATGCAGTGAACTCATTCACAGCAGTTGTCCTACTGTGGCTGCATGTGGGTAAGAAGTGAAGTACGAGTTCACATGAACTGCAGTGTAGGACTAGTCAGATTTCTTTGATGATTTATTCCCAACTTTGCTACATCACTTGGCAAGTGAGAAACCACTCTTCCAGCACCATACATTTTCTAAAAGTTTCATTTCATTTTAGGGAGAAAATTAAGCATCCATTCCAATAGCAATAAGAAAGAATAAATCCCATTTTAAGCACATATTTCTTGCTGTGAGCTTATAAATACAATTTTTATTAGCTTGCTTCTCTTTTTCTGGTGAATTAATTTTGAGTTGCTGCTTTAAGATATTCAGAGTAGGCTCAGATCTGTAAAAAGAAAAGCAAAACAGATTATGTTTCAGAGATAGTTTATTTTTCTTAAAATTGTTCATATTTGTAATGTCATGGTTAATGCCCATCAATGTTTAGCAGGTTGGTAGACTGTGGCTGCACTGACAATTCTGTTCTTAGACTAATGGTTTATAGGGCCTGCTAGCTTTGTCCTTAGGCCCCTGGCAGCCCAGAGAAAACTTTTATTTCCAAGCATCTGCTCACCACTTAATTCATAATTATCATTCTGGATACAGCCAGAGTTGGTAGCAGTAGTTCTAAATTACCACCTTGGACAAGCATCTAAATGATGAAACCTCATTTATGACTGACATCTCAGCTGAAAGGATGATTTCTGGTGTTGTTTACATCTTTCATCTATGATGGGTAAGGCACAAACCAGAATAATTTTGCTGAAATAACTAAGAGAATACATTTTTCTATTGTATTTTCTTTTTGTTTGTTTCCTTCTCTATTTGGGGTGAATTTTAGTCTGGATGCCTAGAGGCTATTTTTCTCTTCTTGTCAGTGGCATGGGTAGTTGCACAAAATACACTATGTATTATTGGATTATTCTGCATTTTATCAGGGATTACAATATTGCATAAATGTTTTTCCCATAAGCAGATACTTAAACTCCTGAGAATTGTGTAGTGCTAGCAATAAAGCTTCCATCGCATTTTGAAGTTTAAAACTTCAATCTTTCTATCTCTGGTTGGCACTAAAAGTTCAATGCTCTGATTGAACCTATGGATTAGGCAACTGTTTTTACTTGAAGAGTTTAGAGGGTTTGGATAATGAACACCAAACGTAATTATTCTGACTGATGAAAAGCGAGGCTTGGTGACCAATTTCACCTTGGACACTGACGGGAAGGCCAGTCTTACAAAGTGGTTCTCATGGTGATCACTGCTGGCAAGGCCATGGTCTCTAATGATGCTGTCATGGCAGGGCATTTGCTGGAGCCAGGATCCAGGCCAAGGTCGGTCTCTCTCAACAGCATGCAACTGTGTCAGGCACAGGAAGATGGAGGCAGAGATTGGAGTGATGCATACACAAACTAAGGAAATAGGATTTTCATCTAGTGTGGTATAATTTTGGCTACTCTTTTATGTAGCACCTCTTTCTGGTTATGATTTTGGTTCTGAAAACCATTTTCCTCTCCATTCTGCGTGAGAAATATAAACAGGTATTGTTGGAATGCTTGTAACTTGGACTCGGGACTGTCAGTTTCCTACAGGGCTGTCCTATTTCTTAAGCTTGGAGGTGGGGTATGGGTAGGACTAGATATTAAACTCCAGAATAAAGGGTTATTTTGCCCTCCAGGTGTTTTTAGACATAATGTACGTATACTTATATACCTCCACTAATAAGAATGTTTAAACTCTCTAGCCAATAATTTATAGTTTTCCTTCTATTTAGTAAAAATTACTTTAGATATATTTTTCATTAAAATTCATTCCCCCCCCTCACCCCCTTTTTCCTACTGAGTTTTAAGTTGAAAAGCCAACCAGTTTCCTGTTTTGGTAGGTTTGTATTGGAAGAAAGTACACAGTGCTCCTATTTCAGCCCTATTTTGAGGGTTTTGTTGTTTTTTTTCAAAAGGAGCCTTTTTAAAAGAAAAATGTTACTCTCTGGAGTAAATGATTTACCAGCGAGGCAAAAGAGCAAGGCAATTGCTCATATTAAATCTCAGAACATTCGAAGTTCTAGTGTGCCTCTGAAGTTTAGCTCTTAGAACTTTAGAGAGTATCCTTTTCTACTCAAATACCTGGAGCCTGAAAGAAGCAATCCCATGTAAGCTCATACATTTCTATTGCTAGGATTTAGAGAGTAATGCGCTTTGGAAGCCATGTTAGAAATTCATGTGTAAATGGTGTAGATAAGTATTCAAATTTTTGAGGTGTGCTCATTAAAAATTCTTATTTTTACAATAGTTACATGACTAGGTACCCCCATACATATGTCAGTTTACATACACATACACATGCCCACATACAACAATTTTTCAGAGGTTTCCCCCCCCCATCATTATACATGACACACATAAAACATTTTAAATAAAATTTATCCAAGAGTGAGATTAACTTCTGTCTAACCAGATAACAAACCAACAGCTCTCACATAAAAGAAGACTACTACTACAACAGAGACTCATCTAAATCTAGAATATGAATTCATTGCCAAGACACTCTCATAAAGGTCATCATTACTAACCATGTTAAGTTTTCCCACTTCCTCACCAGAAATCATAAAAGCTTTCATCCAGGGTTGATCAAATATGAAAAGAGCAATTATTGGAATAATCAGATTATGGTTTCAGTAGAATATTATACTACATGGCAATATTTACAAGGACAATCATACTTCTCAGTATGGCTTTTGGTTGTGCGTGGGAATAAATGTCTTCAGAGTTAAGAAGAGAAAGGAACTGGAGGCATGTTAACATTCTCAAATATAAAAGTATGAAAAGGTGCAAGGAAGCCACAATGTAAGTTAGAGAAAGTTATTACTTGAGAGAGCATTAAAAAATAGGAGGTCAGCTAACATACTTGGCATCAGGAGAAACCATGAAGTCTATGAAGTATGTCTTTATATTCTCAACTACAACTCCTGGCCATGAATTCTTAGGCTTCCTTCATCAAATGCCCACAGAGCCTTTCTGCCAACCTTTTTACAGTCCTTTTCTAACTGGAAAGTACCTACTTTGTTCTGTCATCTCCTCAGATGTTCTTCAATACATAACTTGCTAATTTCTCTGTGCTAACAATAAAAACAATGTGTAAGCATCAAACACTTGCAGGCTACTAAGTGCATAAAAACTACCGCAACACTTGGGTTTTCTTCCAAGTGTTATGTTTAATGGTAACAGCATTCCCATTAGTTCCTCCAATAGAGGGTATTTTTGGACAGATTAAGAGCCTGAAATTTTGGGAGTTTGTTTGGACTATGAGAACACAAAGAAATAAGACGGCTTTATAGTCCTCTAACCACCAGCTTTTGTTTCTAGATTAGACTGGGTTTTAAAAATCAGGATTCTTAGGCAGGTTAAAGAGGTCACAGATTAAAGGAGATTTTTCCATCCTTCAAATTGATCCTTAATTTCTTATTTGATGTTCTCACAACGAAATATTATTTCTTTATTCTCTCTGAGAACATACTGATCTAAAATACATAGCCTATTTAATTTGACGTCTAAGAGTAACTCCATACACACCCACATCCAAATGAAGACAATTTAAGGGCTAATAAGAGATAAGCTTTGAAAATTCAAGATGGCCAAACAAACTTACTTTCTTTTTCAATTTGGCTGGAAGAAAGCCAGCTGAGAAAGTTGAAAATGTATGTAAAAAATCATTAAAATTTGCCAAATTTTTGTCTTTAAAATTTGGAATCTAACAATTTTAGAGATTATGTGCTTGATTCATGCTTTTACTCTAATTCAATAAGGATATTAACACGATAGCTCTTCTATTGAAGAACATTAATTGTTTTCATTAAATGTATTAATGAATATATGCAGTCAACTAAAAAAAATTCTCTTTTATTGGCAATACAGAGACTGTTCTTATTAAATAACCATTTATTCAGCTCTAAAGATGGTGATATGGCCCTAACCGGTTTGGCTCAGTGGATAGAGCGTCAGCCTGGGACTCAAGGGTCACAGGTTTGATTCCGGTCAAGGGCATGTACCTTGGTTGCGGGCACATCCCCAGTGGGGAGTGTGCAGGATGCAGCTGAATGATGTTTCTCTCTCATCGATGTTTCTAACTCTCTCTCCTTCTCCCTTCCTCTCTGTAAAAAAATCAATAAAATATATATTTTTTAAAAAGATGGTGATATGAATGACCGGAGGATAATGTCTTCTTCTTAGTTTCTTTGACTTCATTTTCATTATTCCACTATGCCTGTCAGTAAAACTTGCCCAAGGAACATGAATACAATGCAGGTCCTCTTTGAGAAAGCAATTGCCTGAATTCTGATAGTCTTCTGCTGGGCAGATGAATGTGAAATTTGCATGTCTCTTTAATACTTTGTCTTTGACCAGTGAAAAATGTTTGTGAATAAAACCTTTAATTTATTTCATTTCCAGACTGAGACAAATAAAGATCCATTTTTGTTTGTTTGGATTCCATTTTTAGTTAGTTCCTTTTAATTTTTCTTGTTATAGATTTTGTTTAACTAAGCATCTGTGGTGGATGTTCTAGTGTGCATTCCAGGTCCCCCTTCCAGGAATGAGGCTTAAGAGATGTATCATTAGTGACTCAATTGAGCCGTTTGCCAAAGAAAGCCACTCTGTTCAAGATCATACCCTCCTCCTGAGGTCAGCCTGCATCAAATGAGTGGTTGACTTATCCAGGTAGAGGCATAATGATTTGAACCCCTTGCCTAAAGGCAAAACAACTCTGAGGTCACCATCCCTGCTCCAGAGTAGTACTCATGTGTGGGGAAGCATGGGACTTGGTTAGAAAGTCTGTAAGGAGGATTCTCCAAAAGGTCAGGGCCTCTAGGGGGACCTTGCCAAAGGCAGCAGCCCCTGCCTTAGCTTTTCCAAACAAGTCCGAGCCCCCAGGTGTTTTACTGGAATCTCTATGTTTAGTCTTTAGACATGACCTTGTAGAAGCATGTGCTTTCTCAAGGACACTTACCCTGCTGATAGTATCTAGAGGTTAATTTTACTTCAAGCTGTTGCTACAATAAAAGCCTAGGGAAGCAGGTGAACGGGGCTGTTTGGTTCCTATAGCCAAGCAGTCCCTTAGCTCTCTCTTTCACAGAAACGTGTGTCAGAGTAATTCATTCATCCATCGCTCAGGGTCTGCTGGTCAGTCCTGGCACTCATGTGTCAGGTGAGTCTTTGTTGTGGCCTCATCCAGTTTAAATCTTCCTTTTGCCCAATCCTTCTTCTTATACTCCCCAACAAACTTTCCAAGTAACCTTCCTGCATGCAAATGTCTGCTTCATGGAGAACTGACTGAAAACAACACCTTCATATAGTACACAGTAACATGAAGTTTGAGAATCACCATCATCTTTTGACACCCTACACCAGTATCTAAAAGATAAAGTTTTGGGTATGGAATAGAGTGAGGTTATAATAGGCAACAATCATAAAAGTCTTTTTTTCCAAGTAGGACATTATAGCTTCAGAATTCAAGAATTATCAGTGAACACAAATCTTCCCATGAAATAACCTATCTCCTGCAAGCAACAGGGTATTATAAAGAGTCCTACACAAGAAGACACTTACTTTTCCTTTCTCCAAATGTTAGATAGGACAAGGGTCTAAGGTCTGGGCAGATCTAAATGTTATTTCTTGCTAAATATTAAAATGGAGCATAGTATTTTGTAAACTACTATAAACAGGATAAGCTGACAGGAACTCAACCAGATGAAAGTAGGCAGCTGCAAAGAAGAAATCCACATGTAACTGATCAAACAGAGTATATAAGCAATCCTAAGGCTTCCTTCGAGGAGACAGAGCTTGGGATAGGAATCCCCTCTCTCCTTCACTTGATATAAGTAAATAAAATTTCCTTGGGATGACCACGTTTCAGTAACTCAAACAACAAACCCCTTGAATTCCATAACAGCATCAGTGTGGGACCTGGGGCAAGTTGGCTTCTTCGTGAGAAATTGGACTGTGTTCTAATTTCATGGGTCTCTGATGTTTTTCTAAGCTTGTGATAGAACTACAACTTATACTTAGCTATTAAAAATATTAGGCCCTGGCCACTGTGGCTCAGTTGGTCCTGTGCACTAAAGAGTCTCAAGTTTTATTTCTGATCGGGCACATGCCCATGTTCCAGGTTCGATCCCAGTTGGTGTGCATGTGGGAGGCAATGGATCAATGTTTCTCTCTCCAATTGATGTGATGTTTCTTTCTCTCCCTCTCCCTTCCTCTCTCTCTAAAATCAGTAACAAAAAAACAAACATATCCTTGAGTGAGAATTCCAAAAAATTATTAGGATATTGTCCTGGCTGGGTAGCTCAGTTGGTTGGAGCATCTTCCTAATACACCAAGGTTGCTCGTTAAATCCCCCATCAGGGCACATATAGGAAGCAACGAATGAATGCAAAAATAAGTGGGGCCACGAATCAATGGGTTTGTTTTTTTTTTTTTTTTTGCTCTCTCTCTCTCCCCCCTTCCTCTCTCGTTCTCTCTCAAATTGATACATAAAAATATCTTTTATAAAAAAAATTATTAGGACAATCATTATTTCTTTATAGGTTGATTCAAAGAGAATTCTAGAGGCCACACACGAGTGATAAATGAAAGATTTGACTCCCTCCAAAAATAAGGAGACAATAATTCATTACAGTTGAGAAGGTGTCAAAGCAGCCATGTTTCTGAAGGAGTGGCCCTCAGAGGGAAGAATCTGAGAAAATGTTACGTCAATGAGTAGAAAAACAACTCCCATGGGTTTAAACAACAACAACAACACAAAAATATGAAAGCTTAGTCTTTCTTTCCTTTTCTATTGTTTCTTCGTTGGTATGACATGTTAATTACAAATAGCCATGAAGACTTTTGCTTCCAGCGAGGGCAGACTAACTTACAGCAGATAATCATACACCTGAGAAAAACAAGAAAAGTGAAGAGCTGTGTTAATATACAACCCACCCATACCACACATTACCTGTTGGAAGACATCAGAGAGTCCAAGGAGGTATGGATGGACTTGAAGGCCAGATTATTGAAGAGAAGGAAGGAAAGTGAATGAGTGCAGCATTCAGTGCTACTCTGCCCCACCCCCCACTCCAGGCATTTGCCAATTTGAAACTAATGGTTGAGAGGCTTGAAATCTATCTGATCAGAGCTTGGGAAACAAAATTGGAATTCAGAGATCAAAACTTAGTTAACCATTTAGGATTTCAATGGTGACTGCTAAAGAGTTACTCCCTAATAGTAAAGACTAACCAGAAATATGAGTATACCGGCCCACATACAGACTAAACTCAGTTTCAAATTTTCTCAATTTCAACTGCAGACTGGATTAAGATGAATTTCCTTTACCCTAACTACCTAAATGTCTCTAGAGTTTTTCATATACCATGTCTAGCATTCACTTACAAATTTCCCAGGCCATAGGGCATGAGAACAAATGATTAATAAGAAAAAACAGATGCTGGTTAAACTGGTCGTTAGCAGTTTCAAATGTTCAGATACCTCAGGTTGACCTTGTGTTAACCTGTTAGCACCTACTTCCCTCAGTCTCTCCAGGACCTCTGATGTGTTCAGGTGATATGAGCTAATTTCACATAATAATGCATGGGACTATGTGAAGAGAACTTTTCTTTCATCTCCTTCAACCATTTGATAAACTTTCATAGTACATCTAAGCAAATGACTCGTTAATTCTATAACCCAAAAGAGATGGTGGGAACTTCAAGCTAAGCAGGAGAGAAGAAGGTTGGTAAAATGGCAATGTGTGAGGGCAATTTTGGGGGGATTAGAAAGGCAATTTGGGGATCCTTTAGTGGCGTTATGTAGGCAGCTACCCAGCTTGACTATGTGGATAGTAAATTGTTAGCAAGCATAATTAATCACTGCCCATAGAATTATGTTTCTGTCTGATCTGCATACCATAGCTGCTCTATACTTTGAGACCCTCTACTGTATTTTACTCAATTCTGGGTTTTAAAATGCTGATGAGGATTGATGTACTTTCAGTGATGCTCCTGTAAATCTATGAATATCAATCCACCAGGGCATGATTGCTGGTATGGGTAAGGAATGCAGATTACTTTCTGTTACGTGTGTACCTGTGCTTGGATGAAGACAGGCTTTGCATAAGGAAGCTAGGAATCTGAAAAAAAAGAAAAAAGAAGAAGTGTAAAGGGTTCTTGGTATTATTTTTTAGAAAAAGGAGATATGACATAAAATAATACTTCTAGGTCTAGTGAAGGAAGATAAGAAAGGTTTTTTTTTTTTTTTTTTTTTTTTTTTTGTAAGTTATGGTATTGAAAGACATAATAAAATAAGAGGGAAAACAAGAAATTCAGTTTGAGAATTGAATAGTTGGGCCCAACAGAGCTATTGTTCTGTCAGTGTTGACTTTACAAATTCCCTTTTTTGGGTGCTTATAAAATTCAGTTAGACCTGAAATAAAATACACTAGATTCTAGCCAGCAAGCAATTTCAGAAAAATTGAATAATATACCTCCAATCATTTTTAACTTTAGGCCTTCCTTGCAAATTGCTCTACTGCCAAACAACCCTGAATGTGTCCAACCTCATTTGACCTGGGATTGAAGTTGATTTCTTTCAGACATATTTTGGGGATATATAAGTGTGATAAAATGCTCTTCACAGGTACATCAATTAGGGTAAATGTACACAGTAAGCTTTATAACAATTTTCAGGAGGTATTAGTTTTAAAATAGATTTACTACTTTTTTTTTTTTTTTGCTTAAATTAAGTGGTTTTAGTGAATACTTTTAAGTCCTGAACTTCATTTGTGTAATGCTCAGCATTTTAAAGATATGAAATTAAGATCTCAGTAGACAGTATTAACTCGGTACCATGTTTTTCATGCTGGCACAGAGTCCAGCACAATGTAGATGCTCAAAGACTATTTATTGGATCAAGCAACCCTGCCTTTATCCAGCATTGCTACATAAATGTTGCAATGTTTTATTGATTTTGTCTGAGAGACAGAATAGAGACAATGGACAAAGTCAATAGAATGGATATTGAAGAGATAACAAAAGAAAGAACCAGAGAGATAAAGTGTGGGAACAGAAGAGATAAGAAAGCACAGGTCACCCAGAAGCAGGCTTTGTCAAGATTTATAATTTATTCAGTGGACATTATTCTTCTATAAGTACAATCAAGACCACACACTTAACTGTTAACCATTCATTTACTTAACAAATAATCACTGAAAACCTAATCTAAGTCAGGAACATTTCTAAGGACTAGGGATAGGGCAGTGAACAAAACAGATAAATGTTCCTGCCCATGAACCCAAGTGTACATTGGTGAATGAATGGATAAGCAAACTGTGGTATATACATTCAATGGACTATCATTCAGCCTTAAAAAGGAAGGACATTCTGACATATTGTACACATAAATGAAACATGAGAACGTTATATTATGTGAAAGAAATCAGTCACAAAAAGACGAGCACTGTATGATTCCACAGACTAGGTGGCTTAAGCAACAGAAATGTATTCCTTCACAATTCTGGAGAGAAGTCCAAGGTCAAGTTGTCAGCAAGGTTGGTTTCATTTTGAGATATCTCTCCTTGGGTTTGTAGATTTCTGTCTTTTCCCATTGTCTTTAGAAGGTCTTCCCTTTGTGCCTGACTGTGTTCTAGTCTCTTTTAATAGGGACATCAGTCATATTGGATTAGGGCCCACCCAATGAGTGTGTTTTACCTTAACTACCTCTTTAAAGGCCCTTTTCCCAAAAACCGTCACATTCTGAGGTGTTGGTAAAGGTAATGGCCTCCTTGTTTGATGACTCTAACACCTGGTAGGCATAACTGCATATCCTGTTATGTTCACCACAGTCCCTTTTTATGCCTGGTATTGGCATAAATATTAACAGACAGGCTTCCTCTCTCAAAGGTGTCCTTGTTTGGTTAACAGATTTATGCTCACTTTATTTAAAGAAACCCAAAGAATATTTTATAAAAGACTTACTAGCCATTCTTTAGCAGATTATATTCTACTATTTAGAAAAATTAATAATTACTGGAGATGGTAAGAATGCATGCTGCTTTTCTCTTTTTTTTTGCCTTTGATCATATTTTTATTCAAAATTAGCTGTCCAAAGTGATTTGACCTTTATGGAATAAACAACATAATTTGATGAACAAAAATAGATTCAGAGACAAATGGCAGGAGAGGTGGGGTCGGGGGGAGTTTAGAGAACAACCAAAAGGACTTGTATGCATGCATATTAGCATAACCAATGGACACAGACACTGGGGTGATGGGGCCTTGCCCAGGGTGGGAATGGCTTGGCGGGTGGGGTCGGGGGGGGGGGGAGGTCAATGGGGGAAAAAGGAGACATATAAAACTTTAGACAATAATAATAATAATAATAATAATAATAATAATAAAAAGAGTGCATGCTGCAAATTATCAGAAGAGTAAAACTCAGTTCCAGTCAGCAAACATTTGAGCTTCTGTGCAAAATGCTGGGGATGAAGTGATGAGCAAAATAATCCTACTCCTTACCACCGTCATGGAATTTCTAGTCAGCTCACAAAAGACAGATTGAGGAACACAATTAAAATACACCGAGACAATGTGAGACAAATGACTTAAAAGAAGGCAGATTAATAGGAATAATGGAAGTTCCTGAAAACAGTAAGTA
Source organism: Ia io (assembly GCA_025583905.1). Lineage (NCBI taxonomy): Eukaryota > Metazoa > Chordata > Mammalia > Chiroptera > Vespertilionidae > Ia > Ia io. The sequence continues at coordinate 15,222,423 of JAJQQW010000016.1, read as the reverse complement.
AAACTATCACCAAGAGTTTAATTGAGGAGTAAATGCAACTTAAAAATAAAATGAGACCAGAAATTGAAGGTGCTCATTGTGACATGAAAACACTAGCAAACAGAAACCTATTTCCATGTAAAATTATTGTTTTAAGGAAGGAGAAAGAATGGTCTAAGTTTCTGGGTTTTTAACAAGGATTAAACTTTAGACAAAATTTTGTATGTATGAGTGAAAATGCATTTTTCTGGTGAGAGTATTTCCCCTCCCCTGAAAGAAAAACCCCACCTCTTTTTCCCCAAGTGATCTCTGACTTCAAACTGTTTAAAACCATTATTGTAGTAGAGGCTGTTTTTCACAAGTTTAAAAGAAACGTTTTAAACCCAAATGTTCTCAAATTGGAGATCGGTTAAGGACTTCGGTATGACCAAGGGGAGAAAATGCCTGTATAGTTTTCTAATTTTCATATTCTCCATGGTCACAATTTGTTTTAACACCTAGCCCCATTATGGTAGATTGTAGGCAATCCCCTCCCATTTCTCACTGTGTTTGTGAGACATGAGGGTACATGTGTAGAGCAAATCACTTCTCCCTTCTTGCTCCCGACCCTGGTGAGGGGTTCTCAGACATATCTGGCCATCTCTATACCACTCCGTCCACTACGTGGCAGGTCAGCTTTACACAAAGAGACCCCTGTCTTGCACCAGGTCTCAGCGAATACTAGGTAATGGACATGCTGAAACTTCGATGTAATTTTAACAAAGCAAAGATAAGTCTAAATTGGATACCATGAAGCATAGCTTCTAAGGCATATTGCCTCTGCCCCTTTACAAAAAATTTCCAACCCAACCTATCCTTATGCTTTGAGGTTTATGCATCTGAGAGTATTTTTCTCTCTTAGATATCACCTCTCTCTCCTCTCCCTCCTCCAGTCCCAGACTCCTCAATCATCTCCCTCCTCCAGCCCCAAATCATGATGTCTTTGTGAAGGTGCCACCCGGCCCACAAATTTTATTTTATTTCCTATTATTTACGGTAGTAAAGCAATTCATTGAGTCTAAATTCCCACTCTTCTTCCTAAACAAAACAGCATCCTCCCTCTCACCCTATAATGCAAAAACAGCTGCCATTTAAAAATAAAGTATCTTTGTTTTTCCCTTTCTGTAAGAATTTACATAAGCAAAAATAAAAATAGTGAGTTGAGAGAGCTGACAATGATGGCACAGAAGAAATGATAAGACTGAGAACAGGGAGGAATTGCTTTAGTTCATTGTCAAACCAAAAGCTGGGCTTAATTCAACTTTCTCCTCCACCCCACTAAAAGGTATCCTCAGATCAGACCAAGGAAGCAGGCTCCGAGGAAGCAAGGAGGGAAAGCCACACATAGGGACTGCTTCTCCCTCATAAAAGGGTTTAAAGTTGTTGAGTTTGTTTGTAAGACAAAATCAACAGTTAGCCTGAAATAGCTGTCATGGGTGATTTCCTTTGGTTTTTAAAATGTTTTCAAAAATAGCATAATAAAAGTTTTAATGTTACAAACTAAAAAAAACCTATATAAAAATATGCAATCTGAGACAATAGATCGCCCCCCACCAAAAAAAGTGTAACTTTAAAATAAAGCAAATGCAGAATGACATCTGCTGAGACTCGCACAGCAATTATTTCTGTGAATGATGATGTCTAAATCACTCACCAAAAATAGTGTATTGCATATAAAATATAGTAATTTGTATTATTCTGACATAACACTAAAGCAGAAAAATTAAGAATAAAAGCTTAAATGGGGAAACCAAAAAAAAAAAAAAAGTGAATTTCAAGTGGGATTTAAAGCACATAGTGGGCCTACGATTTGAAACTGTGCTGATTTTAGCTCACGAGTATTTGTGTCTAATTCAAAATAAAACAAAAACATAGAAAAAATGAGTAGTCAATGATTGAAAAGGATTGATATTTATCAAAATTTATAGACGATAAGCAAGGATTATTCATTTAAAAATGCACATTGTTTATATACCGAAATTGTCTGTATAACAGAAAATAAAGAAAATCTATATATTCAAAATGACAAAAATTTAAAGAACATATTTTCAGATATTATTCAATAAAACTGGAAAAAAGTATATTTAGTTAAAGAAAGCTGACATGTTTGTAGTTTAAAAACAACAACCACATCATCTGAAGTAACAACTGCACCAAGAAATCAAGAAAGATTAAAATAAAACTAAGCCAAGAAAACAGTAACAGATTGTTTTTGAAATGATAATAACTTAACCTATGTATAAATTGGAACTCCATGGAAGGAGGCCAAATAAGTAATCAAAGTGAATTTAACAGTTTTAAAAATATTTCTGATGTGATTAAAAATATAGAAAACAAATTAAGTACTTCTCCTATTACTTTAGGAAAATAACTTTAAAAAATATTTTATTGACTTTTTTACAGAGAAGAAGGGAGAGGGATAGAGAGTTACAAACATCGATGAGAGAGAAACATCGATCAGCTGCCTCCTGCACACCTCCCACTGGGGATGTGCCCGAAACCAAGGTAGGTATGTGCCCTTGACTGGAATCAAACCTGGGACACTTCAGTCTGCAGGCTGATGCTCTATCCACTGAGCCAAACCAGCCAAGGCAGGAAAATAACTTTTAATGGTCTGAAAGGAAATTTTAGAAAAAAGTTATCATAATAAAAACAAAATAAAATTACATATCAGATAAAATTTTATTGGGAAGAAATATGCCTTTAGCTATGTTCCTAAATTTATAAGATTCTGCACAGGTTTTATATAGGTTGAGATGATTGGTGAACTTTTTTTTTTCTGAAAGTACACATTCTTTCAAAATTCCTTATCAAAATCTTATTAATAGCTTAGATATTTTGAGGGAATTTCCCAAATCTATATTCCAATATTTAAATGTATTTCTTTTTCTACTTTATTATTATTTTTTTCAAATTTTAATGTACTGATTTGAGAGAAAGAGAAAGCGAGGGAGGGTAGGAGGGAGAGAAGAAAGGGAGTAGCGAGGGAGAGAGAGAGATTTGCTGGGCCCACTTATTTATGTACACATTGGTTGATTCTTGTATGTGCCCTGACCCGGGATCAAACCCGCAACCTTGGCATATCAGGACGACACTCTAATCAACTGAGCTACCCAGCCAGGGCTCCTTTTCTGCTTTACAATTATTTTCCAAATATGTCAAGCTCTTACATTTTCCATTTGAGAAAAAGCAACACAACTTAATCAAAACTGACAAGTTCCCTTTGAAGTACTAAGAAATAAAAATAGATTACTTAATCATAAATAGTAAGAACTTACAAGCAAGTACTTGCTAAGAGAAGATTATCAACTTACAGTGTGGAGCACGGCAGACATCACCCTTATAAAATAACTAGAGGCCTGGTGCATGAAAATTCCCTCAGTCTGGGGGTCCCTCAGTCTGGCCTGCCCCCTCTCACAGTTCGGGAGCCCTCAGGGGCAGGTGGTGACCTGGCGATCAGGGGAAGGCAATGCCCCCATCACACCTCTGCTGCTGCCACTGCAGGCAGCGCAAGCCTCGGCCAACCCTGGTTACCTGAGCCTTAGGCAGCCCTGGGTGTCTGGGCAGCCACCATCTGAGGCTTGCCTGTGCCTTGGGCCGGCCCTGGGCAGCTGCCATCTGATGCTTGCTTGCGCCTCAGGCCAGCCCTGGGCGGCTGGGGGGCTGAGGGGACTGGGGGACTCCGGAGGCAGGCACACAGAATGGCCGGACCACGCACCTGCCACCCAGGCAGGGCTGAGGAGACTGGGCGCCGCCATCTTTGAGGGCGTGGCAGCCAATTAGCATATTCCCTCCTTATTGCCTGTGGGCGCTTCTATCTTTGTGAGGGTGTGACGGTCGATTAGCATATTCCCTCTTTATTAGATAGGATAAGGTTAACATAACCAGCAATGGGACAAAGCAGAACCACATGTCTGCTGATCTGATGCACTAAAAACACTATTCATTCTGTGTCACTGCTGCCAAAGGTGATACCTGAATCTAACCATGAGAAACGACCAGACAAACCCAAACTGAGGATAAGTCTATAAAATAACTGTGCTGTCCTGTTCAAAAATGGTAAACTCATGAAAGAAAAAGAAAAAAAAGTCAGGAATGATTCCAGCTTAAAGGAGACCAGGGGCATGCAATAAACACTACTGCCATAAATGACAAAGTTTGAGTATGATAAGATATGCAGATTAGATAGTGGCCTTATATGCATGTTAATTTTCTGGTGTTGATAGCTCTACAGGAGAGAATCACTAGTATGTAAGAGAAATGCCTCAAGCGATCCTTACTAAAGGAATTTTAAAGGTATACTTCAGACAGCAGGAGAGTGATCTCAGGAATGATCTGACATGAACCAAGAAATAAGGAGCAAAGAATTTGCTGAACAAACACTGACTAGGAACCAGTACGAACAAGGCTACGTTGGGGGATAAGAGGAAAACCACAAAGAACTCAGATGCTCAGCAACATCGAATAGGTCGGACCTGTTCGGCGTCCTAAGGTCTTTGCATTGTTTGGGAGGTTGATGAGGCTATTTAGAGATTTCAGACTCTTAAAAAGCTAAGTGCGTATGCTAGTTAAAGGTAACTAGTAAAAGAATAGAATGTGGTATTCTCAAAACGTATAGTAAGATGTACAATAAAAAATATATGATCAATAAAAAAAAAAAGCAAGAAGGGAGGAAAACAACATTGAAAGCAAAAACAAAGTCACAGAAATAAGTTAAAAATGTCAGTAATTATCTATAACTAGAGGCCCGGTGCACAAAATTTGTGCACGGGGGTGTGTGTCCCTCAGCCCAGCCTGCACCCTCTCCAGTCTGGGACCCCTCGAGGGATGTCCGACTCCCATTAAATCAGGCCTAAACGGGCAGTCGGACACCCCTCTCACAATCCAGGACTGCTGGCTCCCAACTGCTCACCTGCCTGCCTGCCTGATTGCCCCTAACCGCTTCTGCCTGCCAGCCTGATCACCCCCTAACCACTCCCCTGCCAGCCTGATTGATGCCTAACTGCTCCCTTGCCAGCCTGTTTGCCCCTAACTGCCCTCCCCTGCAGGCCTGGTCCCCCCCAACTGCTTTCCCCTGCAGGCCTGGGTCCCCCACAACTGTCCTTCCCTGCAGGCCTGGTCGCCCCCAACTTCCCTCCTCTGCCGGCCCGGTCACCCCTAAATGCCCTCCCCTGCAGGCTTGATTGCCCCTAACTGCCCTCCCTTGCAGGCCTGCTCCCTCCCAACTGCCCTCCCCTGCTGGCCTGATCACCCACAACTGCCCTCCCTTGCAGGCCTGGTCCCTCCCAACTGCCCTCCCCTGCTGGCCATCTTGTGGTAGCCATCTTGTGTCCACATAGGGGTAACCATCTTTGACCACATGGGGGTAGCCATATTGTGTGTTGGAGTGACAGTCAATTTGCATATTACTCTTTTATTAGATAGGATAATAAAAGGGTAATATGCTAATTAGACTGAATGCCCTTCCAGGTGTCATTCCGGCTGTCCTTCCAGACAAAGCCGGGGCCAGACGAAGCCCATGTCTCAGGTGTCTGGCGGCGGCAGCTGGAGGGAAGTAGCCCGGTCCCGGGTGCCTGAGGGAAGCCAGTGCCAGCAGCTGGGGGAAGGAAGGCCTACTCTTGCACGAATTTTTGTGCATCGGGCCTCTAGTTATAGATATAAATGGAGTTAATGCTCCAGTTGAATAAGTGGCAGATTGGGTCAATTAAATTTTTTCTCAGACTGGATTTAAAAACACACACACATGCAACTCAGCTATATCTTATTAATAAAAGACACAGCTAAACATAATGATCCTGAAATTCTGAAAACCAAAGAGTAGGAAAAGATTTTCCTAACAAACAAAAGCTCTTGATATTATAGTAATACTAGAGGCCCGGTGCATGAAATTCATGCACTCGGGAGGGTGGGTCCCTCAGCCCAGCCTGTGCCCTCTCACAGTCTGGGAGCCCTCGGGGGATGTCCAACTGCTGGCTTAGAGGGTCTGAATAAAATCTTTTAACTGCTTGAATGTGAGCCTAGCTCCTTTGGTTCCCAGGATGATGGGGGTGGGGGGTTAAAATATCAGGCATTCCTAGGCAACTAAGAAACTTTGTGGATGGGGGAGTGAAGGCTGAGACACACGGGAAGGTTTGAGATGACTTGTAGCTCAGCCCATAGGCAGCGTGTTTTAATCCATGTGGATAAAAAGTTACCACATGCTAACCTAGCTCAGGGAAGGCCTGCGTGGTGGCCCTGTAAACTCAGACACCTAAAGTAACCATAAAGGATGGTCTGAAATTAATTAAGTTTTTTCCTAACTAAAAGCAGTTTATGGTGGGTAGTCATGTCTAGGCTGGTATCTTCCCTGACAAAGATCAATTTGATCTTAACTGAGCCTTCAGGCATCTATCCTTCATTCCCTCAGTGTCCCTGCCTTGGGTCATAGTCTGGGAGACTTAGATGCCAAGCTTGCCAGCCAGGGAATCTACTAGTATATTATGCTTTTCTTTTTATAGCCAGTGCTATTGCAATTGCATTGTTTTTTGTTCACTTGATACCAGATCATTATTATTATCATCATCATTGCAACTGATGACAATAATAAAACAATCTCTCAGGCTTTTGTAGGTGATGTCAATTCTCCTCAGGCTGTTTGGCTGTTTCCGTTCTGTTTTCTCAGCCTGATCTAAAACAGATCCCTGAGCTGTCTCTTAGTTGCTAATACCTTCCCTAACTCATTTGATTTCACTCATTTTCGCCCTCCATATTTTAAACGACGAGCAAGTTCTGTACAGACTCTTCTGAGAACTGATTTAGTTTAGATTCAGTAGCAGTCGTGCAGGATCATGGAGAGACTGCTAAGTTTAATGCCGTAATCATCTCAGCTCCTACAGAGTATTCATTTCATTGTCAGCTGGTGGGAACAGGCAATTGCTGTGGTATAAGGCTGATTCCCTTCAGTAATGAAGCAAGGCACTGGGACATTTTCATTTCTGAATTCCAAGTGAGTACATGTTGTCATTTCAGATGCTATTCCAAGAGCTATCATTTGCTGGAGTGCATCTGGTACCACATTTATTTACAGCATCCTAATTTTTCTTTAAAACTTAGGGAATGAGGGAAGAAACTGAGGTTATTGATTTTGGATATCTACAGCTCACTAGCAAGATAGGCCAACTTATATTCTCCAAGGGAAAAATACTCAATTTCTCATCATTTCTTATACAAAAAGGAAGAAAGAAAGAAAGGAAGAAAGAAAGAAAACAGTATTAGAAAAAATAATTGAAAATAGGTAATGGATGACCAACAAGAGGGTTTATTTGATAGCAAAGAGACATCTGAGTCCTAGGGAGAGAAAATCAAGTTGTAAGAGAGGTGAAGTGCAACCATGTGCAGTAATGATGGGGAATTGTACAACTCTTTACATTGACATTGAAACATCTCTTATCTTGCTCTAAATGAGAGGGTGAGCACTACTTTCTTGTTTAAAAAAATAAAGGAAAAGAAAATAGAAGAGTTGTGTAAGATAATGATAATTGCCTTGACCTGAGAAAAAGCCTAAAGCAAAGGAGAATTGTAACACAGTACTGAAAAATGAATTGAATATAATTAAACAAGTAATAAAAGATATAAAAGACAATCGCAAATCAGAAATTTAAAAAAAATCAGACTAGAAATTGTCAACAACAGCTTACAAGGTTAAGTAAAAGTAGACTAACATTTTCAAGAAGCTCAAGGAAGAAAATGTAAGCCAAGGGTTTTACATGCTACCTTTCAGCTATAGAAAACCCATTTTAACCATTAAGAACTCAGGGACTATTGCACTCACAAGTTCTTCCTGAAGAATTTGCTAGAGCAGCGATTTTCAACAAGTGTGCCACAAGAATTTTTAAAGCATTCAATAGCCGACTATTTAGTCTGGGGCTCTGACCTCGTTTCTTTTAGATTGTTAGATAAAAAATGACAACGACCAACACAACAATAGCCGTCCAGTATGAATGAATCAAAATTATACCTATCTTTTGGTCAGATTGACAAAAAATATATTTTTTGGTGTCCTGTGAAATTTTAGTAATTAGTTTATGTGTGCCATGAGATGAAAAAGGTTGAAAATCACTGTGCTAGAGAATAGACTTTATCTACTCAAGAGATAATTTTAGCAAAAGGACTTCTAGTAATTATTGTTGCATACATTTAATTGTATACCTACAAGTAAAGTAAAGATGAGAATGAAGGTGGAAGATTAGAATGTAAATGTTAAATGCTCTGAATATATAGAAATACAACTAAAAAATAGAAGAAGAAAGTGTAAAGTTAACACATGTGCAAAAAGCATAAGGGAACCCTTAAAACACTTCTGATATATGCAACATTATATTTAAACAAATGGAAAATTTTTTTCATATTCTTAGAAAGAATAAACTTCATAAAGATGCTAATTCTGTGCAAGATAATATAAAACTCCAATGAAAATACCAAGTCTTTTGAAAAACAGAGTTAGATAAATTGAATCTAAAGTTCATGTGAAAAAAAAAAATTAATGAAGCTTGAATAGTTATGGAGGGGAAAAGGCCAATGGGAAGTAAGGAGGCTAGCCCTAATAGATATTAAAACATACTGTGTGACTCATACATTAAAAGCTTGGACTTGTACAGGAATGGACTGACAGTTTAAGAGAGCACAATAAAAAATCCCAAATAGACCCACTGTGTAAGGAATTTATGCATCATTGTTACTGAATTTACTGGGGTGACATTGGTTAATAAAATTATACAGGTTTCAAGTATAAAATTCTACATCATCTGTAAATTGTGTTGTGTGTTTACCACCCCAAGTCAAATCTCCTTCCATCACCATTTATCACCACCCTATCTCCCTCTAGCAATCACCATACTGTTGTCTGTGTCCATGAGTCTTTCTTTTAATGTATATATCTTAAATCACTGGGGAAAAGATAAATGTCAACAAATTGTGGTAGGAGAAATATTGGTAAAAATATTAAAATTTTATTTTTATTCAAATTACACACAAGAATAAACTACTCTGATCAGAAATCTGAATTTTTTAAAAATGAAGATGAAAAAGTCACTTCATGTACTAGAAAAAAAGTGAATTCCTCTCTAAACTAGAAATGAAAAACAAAAACAAAAACAAAAAACACCTTTCCCAATGATGACAAAATCTCTGGAAGCTATTAAGGAAAAAAACTGGTAAATTTGCATACCTGACAGGCTTGGATAATCTTCTGAATGGTGTTTTGTAAATCAGGGCCCTTCAGATGCTGTCTAATGAGCTCCATTAAAGCATCTCTTCCATAATGGGTTCCTTCATGTAGGTGTTTGAGGATGGGATATACTGGAGCTTCAGGGAGTAAGATCATACCATGAGTATTGGTCTTCCATATGGAAGGGTCAGTGCAGATGTTAAGATTCTTTCCCTGAAATATCCTAAGGATCTGGGGAGGGCTATCAGTTCAGCCTTTTGTGATGAGGTTCCTATGGCAAGGACATGGGCTCCTAAACCTTTGTCTGTGGTGACTATCACGTACCCAAGCTCCCTGTTGACCATTCTCATGAAGTTGCTCCCATCTGTACACAACTCCCAGTCAGGTTCTGTCAGTGGCTGGTCTACTAGATCTGGTCTGCTGGAATAAACTTTGTCAGTGATTTCTAAGCAATCATGTTGAGGTCTGAACTTCCCTCTGAGTCTGAGAGTAGGGTAGCTGGGCTTAAGGTAGTGATGGTTTGTAAGGTAACATCTGGGTTGTCTAATAAAATGGCCTGATATTCCATGCTCCTTGCTTTCAGCCAGTACTCCCCTTTCTGTTCCAATAGGCTTAGGATTTGGTGTGGTACAAATACCATAATAGGTTTCCCCAGAGTGAATTTATTTGCTTCCTGTAAGATGTCTCAGGTAGCTGCTATTGCCTGGAGACATGGCGGCCATCCTTTTGTCATGTGATCTAGTTTCTTTGAGAAATAGGTTATGGATTGAGGTATATTTCCCAGAGTCTGGGTTAATATCCCAAGTCCAATTCCTTGCCTTTCATGAACGTATGCTTTGAAAACTTTCTGTAAATTGGGCAATCCTATTACAGGAGCCCAAACTAGTTTTTTCTTCAAGTTGTAAAATGTTGCCTGACAGCCCCTTGTCCATTCAAGAGGTTCAGAGTCTAATCCTTTCAAAGAGTTATACAATGGTTTTGCTATAAGGCCCAAGTTTGGAATGCAAATTGGACCATCCCCTGTAATCCCTAAGAATCCATGAAGCTGCCTCTGATACTCTGGGATTTTTATTGTAGTGATGGCTTGTTTTCTACCAGCCATCAAGCTCCTAGTGACTGTTTCAGTTGGAGTCCCAGGTATGCTCTTGGCAAATCTGGGCCTTGTGAAGCGATGCTTTATATCCTCTTTTGCCAAATGATTCAGGACTGTGATAGCGTTGAGCAAACAGTCTTTGTAAGTATTGCTAGCTATTAGTAAGTCATCTACATATTGTAGAAGAGTTCCTGATTTCAATTGAACATCCCTTTCCTCTTTTTTTAAAATACATTTTTTTATTGATTTCAGAGAGGAAGACAGAGGAGAGAGAGATAGAAACATCAATGATGAGAGAGAATCAGTGATTGGCTGCCTCCTGCACGCCCCATACTGGGGATTGAGCCCACAATCCAGGCATGTGCCCTTGACCTTTCAGTCCACAGGCCGATGCTCTATCCACCAAGCCAAACTGGCTAGGGTTCCCTTTACTCTTTTGCTAGTATTTCCACAGATATAGTTGGGGAATTCTTTAGTCCTTATGGCAACCCAGGCCAACAGTATTGGAACAAGACTTTAGTTACTGCCATTAAATGGCAAATAATAGTTGAGCCTGTTCATCTATGGCAGGCGTCCTCAAACTACGGCCCGCGGGCCACATGTGGGTGTTTTTGCAGTTTTGTTTTTTTACTTCAAAATAAGATATGTGCAGTGTGCATAGGAATTTGTTCATAGTTTTTTTTAAAACTATAGTCCGGCCCTCCAACAGTCTGAGGGACAGTGAACTGGGCCCCTGTTTAAAAAGTTTGAGGACCCCTGATCTATGGGATGCAGAAAAAAAGTATCCTTCAAGCTCAGGACTGAAAACCATGTGCTATTCCTGGGCACTTGGTCAACAAAGTATAAAGGTTGGACACATTAAGATGAATGTCCTGGACAAGATCATTTATGGCCTTAAGGTCCTACACAAATTAATACTCATCAGAATGAGGCTTTTTGACTGGCAAAATGGAGTAGTATAGGGAGACTGGCATGGCCGAATTAATCCTGATTTTAAGAATTTCTGCGATATTTCTGCAATAATGAAGGTTGAATTCCCTCTAACGCTTCCTTTTCAAGGGGGTATTGTTTTTTTGGGAGGGATCTGTGCTCCTTCTTTTGGGTTAATTTTTACAGGTTGGATGTTAACTGCCCTACCTTGGGTTCCATTGGCCCAAATGGCTCCATCAACCTGCTCTTAGATCTCAGGTGGGAAGAGTTCATCTCTGGGTCCTTCCAGGCAAGGCAGGAGCACCTGGAGTTGGAGAGCATGTTCCAGCAGGACTTCTAAACGTAACTGCTGCTTCTCAGGGGAACAAGTTACGGTGTTGTCTAGGCAATTTACAAAGTAAATCTCTGCCCAACAATGGAATGGGGCAGTCTGGCATATAGAGAAAACTACGCTCATGTTTTTGATACCCAAGCTAGAGGTTGAAGGAATGCCTGTTTTTGCAATTGTCTGGTCATTCCAGTAACCTGCACCACAGCTGAACTTTCCTTGGTTAGTTGTGTATTTAGCACTAAGTATGTAGCTCCCATATCTATAAGGAAGTCAATTAGCTTGTTTCCCACTGTCAATTGTACCTGGGGCTCCTGTGGGGAAACAGTAGTAGGTCGGTAGCCTGGGCCTCCTCATGTGTCATCAGATTTGTCATTCCTTTCTAACATTTCTCAGCAAGCGTTTCTATCCCTTTAATTTTTCTTCTTGAGTTCCAGGCTGTCTTTTCTCCAGTGGCCTTCCTCTTTGCAATAGGTGCATTGATTGGCGCCTCCTGGGTCTTTCCCTTATCCTTTCAAGTCTCATCTCTCTCTGGTTTTCCTGAACTTTATCTAAAAAACAAAACAAAACAGTGGCCTTTGTTGATTTATTTGTTTCCCAGGTATGGTAAATGTTAAAGGCCATGTTCACCAGTGGGAGGGATTCATTCCCAAAGTCTGGTCTAAATGTTGGAGCTTCCTTCTGATATCCGGGCACTTTGCCCAATAAAAGTCATGTTTACATCCAGACATTTTCCAGTGCCTGTGGGTCAGTATCAGTGTGCTTTCAATAGGGAAAGCCTGGTAGATTCTTTCTAAAAATTCAGAAGGATCTTCATTTGGTTTCTGTTGAATGGCCTGTATCATATTCAGGCTCTTTTGTTTAGGTACCCCTTTCTTAAGCCCTTCTAATATGCACCTTTTGTAATATTCTAGGAAGGCTAGATCCCCACTACTAGGGTTCCAGTTGGGCTCTGTTGAGGGAATTGCCCTGGATGGGTTGAGGGTCACATTGGGATTCTTTTGATGGAGATAATGAGCCTCTTCATTCATCTTATTTATAACCAGCTGCCTTTCATCTGCTGTTAGCAAGATGTTCAGGAGAGCCTGTACATCTGCCCAGTTTGGGTGGTGAGTAGCAAAAATGGAGGTGAGAAGATCTGCCATTTTCTGAAGATCCTCCCTATATGAGGGGTTGGAATTTTCCAACACAGTAAATCTTAAATGGAAAATGGAGTATGGGCCTAATAGTAGCCAGTGGGCTGTCTTTCTCCATTTATTCCACTGACAGGGAAATCTGGGGGAAGAAGCAGCATCCAGTAATTTAGTTTTTTTCTCTCTCCATTTTTCCCCCTGATTTTGTTTTCTTTTAAGCGAACATGTAGGTACCCATGTCATCTACACAGAAGTGGATGTGGGTGGAAGGTTTTGATAAGTATCAGAGAAGTCTCTCAGCAGGGAAGAAGAAAGACTACTATCTAGGAGTTGGAGGAGGTAAAAAGGCAAGTTTACATCCAGGAAGCTGAAGTAGGAGAAATCAGATCTTTGTGTGTGGGTGTGTATGTATTATCCTTTTGTAAAGGAATGAACAAACAAACAAACAAAAAACTTAGATATATCTTATGCTATGTGTTTTTTTATTATAAAGCAAAGATTTGTCACCATTTTGCATATTTTGATGACAAATTAATAATTTACGTAATGACTCTATCAAATATCACATTTATTTTTAACATTTGTTATACCTTTTTCATATATCTTATCTAATCTGGTGCGTCAGCCTATTATCCAAATAATTCTCATGAAAACATTTACCTTTTTTACTTTGTGGATAATTATCTTATTACATGATGGCACAATATATCACAAACTGAGAGTTTAATTATCTACACACCAGTCAATTATCTCTCACACAATATTATGCTAAAGTTGACATGTTTCAGGGAAGATATATGACCTTTAATCTAGGAACCTATAAAAATACTGACTAGGTCAAATTTATCACAATGTCTCTGAATCATTTTACTTGTATTTTAGCCTTGGCTCCACCTATCAAACCACATTGTTTTATGGCCATCAAATGACTTGCATTTTGGAACAAAGCTAATAATATTTACTTAAAGGAGAATTATGAAGATTTGTGTATTTAAAAATGTTTTAGCCATTGACAGGAAGCTTTGATTGATGATTTCAAAATATAATTAATTAGTGAAAGTAATTTCAATCCTAAGCATATTTGGTAAGATATTTGTGATATCTGTCATTGAATGCTTCACAGCTAAAATATGGACTGAGGTGGAGTTGGAACCAGGTGGAAGGGGGCAAAGGGGGAAGATGGAGGACATCTGTAATACTCTCAACAATAAAGAATATATATATAGTAGAGGCCTGGTACATGAAATTTGTGCACTGGGGTGGGGGGGGGGGCAGTTGTCCCTCAGCCCAGCCTGCACCTCTCCAATCTGGGACATCCCTCTCACAATCCGGGACTGCTGGCTCCCAACCGCTTGCCTGCCTGCCAGCCTGATCACCCCTAACCACTCCCCTGCCAGCCTGATCGACGCCTAACTGCTCCCCTGCTGGCCTGGTTGCCGCCAACTGCCCTCCCCTGCTGACCCGGTCCCCCCTAACTGCCCTCCCTGCTGGCCTGGTCACCCCTAGCTGCCCTACCCTGCAGGCCTGGCTCCACCCAACTGCCCTCCCCTGCTAGCCTGATTGCCCACAACCTCCCTCCCCTGCCGGCCATCTTGTGGTGGCCATCTTTGACCACATGGGGTGGCCATCTTGTGTGAAGGGCATGAGGGTCAATTTGCATATTACCTCTTTATTATATAGGATGGACTTTGGGAGTTTGCTGTGTAGTAGGCAATGAGAAAACATTAATAAGTGCATCTATGAAGATAATATTAATTCTTTAATATGGATTCTTGCAAAAGTTTCCAATTTAAATTAGTTTCTCCCTTTTTTTTTTCTCTTGTAACAATTCATGGAAATAAGTGAGAACAGCAAAGCCTGGCATAGGTAACAAATAGAAACCAGCACTAAAACATTAAACTGAGTGACTGCCACTTTAGTTACTTATAGAGGACCGTGTTTTGTTCTCTGACTTTTCAAAGTTTACATACCACATTAATGTTCCAGGGCTTTAGATCTAGGATCAAATTCACAAGTGATCTCCTTATCTGTTAGCAATGCTATAGCTGAATATAAAAATCTACATATCAAGATACATAGACCCTTCTTAACCATGATAGACCTTGGTTATGCTACTAACCCCAAGGGGCATCATCTGAGAAGACCTCTGATTTTGCTTTATACCAACACTGTATCCTCTCTGGTCACACTCAGGTAGATCTAAGGGAGGTCGTTGCTACATGTACTTGGTACATGATATAATGTTATGAAAGAGTAACAAATGATGTACATAGTTTTAACTTTATTTCCCTTCAACTTCTCTTTTCCTCCTAGAGATTCATGTAGAATTAGCAAGTAAAGTTTGACATAAGAATCTCTGGTAATTTGTAGGTAAAAAATGGTTGAATAGTCACAGTTACATATGCTTCAACCTATTAGTAGAGTAAGTAGGGTTTTTCTCTCCCAAACACTGTTTTTTTTAAATGTGAGAACTAGAAAAAAGGAGCCTTAATTAATAATCAAAGATAACCTCTTACTCATATTTTAATTATCCCCCAAATCTATAGATGGAAGATTATAGTATCATTCTCACTTCCCTTTGTCTCTATGAATCAGAGTGAGGAAGTCAGACAGATCAACACTTTTAGATTAAGAAGACAGAAGCTCACACTTCTGTTTTTCAGAGTAGAGCTTATTTTTTGGTCTGATATTATTTTTTAAATGTTAATTAAATCTTTATTGTTGAGAGTATTACAGATGTTCCCCTTTATCCCCCCATTGCCCCTCCCACCTGTTCCCCACCCGCCCCATGTGTTCACCACCCTACTATCTGTGTCCATAGGTAAGATCTTTGGTTTATCTCTTCCTGCCCCAACCCCCTTTCCCTCTGAGATTCATCAATCTGTTCCCTGCTTCCATACTTCTGATCCTATTTTATTCACCAGTTTATTTTGTTCATTAGATTTCTTGTTGGTTTATTTTGATGTTTAGATTCAATTGTTGACAGATATATATTTGTTGCCATTTTATTGTTCATATTTTTTTATTTCTCCTTCTTCTTCTTCTTCTTCTTCTTCTTCTTCATCTTCATCTTTAAGAAGACACTTCAACATTTCATCTAATACTAGTGTGGTGATGATAAACTCCTTTAGCTTTTTCTTGTTTGTGAAGCTCTTTTCCTGACCTTTAATTCTGAATGAGAGCTTTGCTATTCATCACTTTGAATAGTTCTTGCCACTCCTTTCTGGACTGCAAAGTTCCTGTTGAGAAATCAGCTGACAGTTGTATGGGCTCTCCCTTGTAGGTAACTACTGCTTTTCTCTTGATGCTTTTAAGATTCTTTAACTTTTGACATTTTGATTATGATATGTCTTGGTGTGGGCCTCTTTAGATTCCTCTAGTTTGGGACTCTGTGCTTCCTGGACATGTAAATCTATTTCTTCCACCAGGTAGGGGAAGTTTCCTGTCATTATTTCTTCAAATATATTTTCAATATCTTGCTCTCTCTCTTCTCCTTCTGGCACCCCAATAATGTGAATGTTGGTATGCTTGAAGATGTCTCAGAGGCTCCTAACACTATCTTCATATTTTTGGGTTCTCTTTTATTTTTGCTTTCCTAATTGGGTGTTTTTTGCTTCCTCATATCCCACATTGTTGATTTGGTTCTCAGATTCCTCTACTCCTCTGAATCCCTGTAACTATTCTTTATTACAGTTAGGTATGCTTTATTTCTGACTGGTCCCTTTTCATGTCTTTGACTTTTTCACTAAGATCCTTGAAAGTCTTATGAAGATCCTTATGTAACCTTGTAACCATGGTTTCAACTCTGTATCCAAAAGTTTTCTTGCTTCCATTTCTTTCATTTGTGACATGTTTCTTTGTCTCCCTGTTTTTGCTGCTTCCTTATATTTGTTTCTATGTATTTGGTAGAGCTTCTACATCTCCTGGAATTGGTAGAGTGGCCTTGTGTAGTAGGTGTCCTGTAGGGCACAGTGGCTCAGCCTCCCCAGTCACCTGAGCTGGGAACTCTAGGTGCCCCCCTTTGTGGGCTGTGTGCAAAGTCTTTTTGTAGTTGAGCCTTGATTGCTGTTAGTGTCATGGGAGGAATTGACCTCCCGGCCAATAGGCTATGAGGACCAGCTTCAGCTAAAGTGGGAGAGCTGCTGTGCAGGAAACATCCCTATGGAGCAGGACTTGCTTCAGTGGGTCTTAGGTGCTCACTGAGTCTGCCCCTTGAGTGTGTCATTTATGGGTGTGTAGAGTTGTAACCTGGTATGGTCTGAAGCTATCCACCAGTTGCACTGGCTCTAGGACCTCCACGGAGGTGTAAAATCAGCCACTGCCTGGGGCCACCCTGCAGGAGCTATTTGTATTGGACTTGGAAGTACCCAGATGAGGCCCAGCTGTGGAGCAAGGCAGGCTTATGCTAGTGCAGGGTCTTGGGTTTTTTATTGATAGGTTTGGGGCACATGGATCCAGCTGCAGCTTGTTTGAGAGATTTTAGCAAAGTCTGAAGCCTGAGCAAGGACAGGTCATTCATATGCAAAAGTCACTGCAAACAGTTTGGGTGGGGCTGCAAATTGGATGGAGCATGGTCTCAGGGAATCACCAGGGTGGAGCAAACAGATATGGCTGCCAGTCACTTCTGCCACCAGGGAGATCCCAGCACCTCTGTCTTGGAGAAAACCGCCCCCAAGTTCCTGCCCTAATGCCAGACAATCCAGTTCCTCCTCATATATGTCTGTGTCCCCTAGAGCCTCGCACTGGTACTGGCTCTGGAGCTCAAGGAAGCAGGACCTTGTAAGTTTAGTTCATGAGTTGGCCCTTTTAAAAGGAACACCAGAGTCTCCAGCAGCCTCTGTGTCACTGAGCCCCAATCCCCACTGTTTTTACAGTCCGTAGTTACAGGGACTTCTCTTCCTAGCTCTGGGACCCTGGTCTGGAGCTGACCCCTTGCTCCTCACAGGTGGCCTCCACAGGGATGATCTACCTTCAGATTAAAAAAGCTGCACACATGGGTGTCAGTCCTGTCTGGTCCATGCCTCCACGCCCTTTACCAGTCTCAATGTGCTTTCTTCTTTATTTCTTTAGTTGTAGGACTTCCATTCAGCCAGCTCTCAGGCAGGTCTGAATGATGGTTGTTCTGTATTTTAGTTGTGATTTTGATGTAATTTTATTAAAATGACCAGTGGTGTGGGAGGTGGCAAGTACAGCCATTTACCTCTGTCACCATCTTGCTTCCTCATCCCTGCTCTGATATTATTACTTTGCCTTCCCATTATTAATAAGACAATTATTAAGCTTTCTGGTAGCTTCTAATGATGATCTGATAACTTTATTTTTATATCTTTCCCTAACATTTACAGATGGTGAGTTTCATATCGGTTATAAGAAAACACCGACTATTAAATGATTGCAGAATTTTTCTCAATATCTTCTCCCTAGTATTGTATTTCAACAGGGTAGAATTTGCAAAATGAGTAGAACAGCTGGTAAATAAAGATTATATTAGTAAAGATCGGTGACTCCTCAGAGGAAAAGAAATTATTTGAAGTAAAAAATTTACTCCAATTTATCTTAAAACTAATATTAGCAGAGCAAACCTCCCAGGAATTTTTCTGTGCCTCCCACAACCCCACTGTTTGTATATTCTAGGCTTTGCTGCCAAAACCACCTTGTGTATGCATTGACTCTCTTTCCTCTCTCCTGACATTTGGCTAGCTGGAGAACACTAATAAATTCACTTTGGAGCCTGGAGTTTAAAATCCATGTGACCTTAACAGTGAACTATAGAGTAGTTAATAACCAGGGGGACCACGCTTGGTCAGATAGTCAGAAAATACTGTCTTATATGACTTACCTTTGTGCACAGTTTCTTAGTATCGTGTTGTGAATGAACATACACTATTATTGGTTTGACATGGAGAGCAAAGACGTATTTCCTAATTACCAATCAGCTTAAAAATCATCCGAAGGCAGAAATAGAAACACTGTGGTCCTGGTCATAATGGCAGCTCCACACTGATAACCTCTCAGTGACAATGACAGTCCAGCCAGCTGCCACCTAAGACTTAATCACTGTTTGAGATAAAGACCTGGAATGAAGTCAAAGGCTCTTCTTACTCAAGTTATTTATGACGAGTGATGTCAGCCCACAATTTATTATTTATTATCAAAGGTAGTAATGCCTGAGGTTCTTATTTCATAGAAAACAAGGCATTGATTAACGAATGATAAGCTGAGACATGGTCAAACTCCTAGCTAATTAAAAAGGAATTTCAACTCAAAGTACAATGTATAAAGATTTGTGATATTAAAAACTGGAAGCCCCAGAATGCAGCAAGTGCAACACAGAAAGTGAGAAAGAGGAAACACTCCTGTTTGAGAGCTACAGAAAAGGGAACACTTAGGAGGTCTGAGCTTTGGCAATAATGGAGACTAAGGTGTCCAGGAGACCTGTCCCCAAGCAGCTGGACACTGGCTCATGAGATCACTAGGGTCTGAAATAAACCACTATTGTCTGGCATTACTGTACTATCTGCATTTATTTCTCGAATTCCCTTGGTTTGTCTAGTTCTGTTTTATGCTATTATTTCAACCAAATGTTTGTTCAGTGTCCTGAACCTTGGCACCTAGAATTAAGGTCTTGTTTTGAGAGGACCTCACATCTGGGAATAAATCAGCATCTGTTGTACATGTACACACTCTATAATCTAGCTCATTTTAATTTGAGTTGCATGTCTTCTTAAGACATTTGTGACAGAATTTTTTCAGTTGTAAGATTTTTTAAAATATCATTTTATTGAGATTAATTAACATATCACACTGTAGAAGGTCTACCACATGATTTGATATGTGTATATATTATGAAATGATTACCACAATACGTTTAGTTAACATCCATCAGCTACAGTTTCTGAATCAGCCCTGTTGTGGCACATGGTCATGTCAATGTGTTAGCTGGTAGGCTAACACCATTGGTTGGTTTTGTTTCTTCCTCATATGATTCTGATTTGTTCAACTTTTTCTTCCTACTATACTTTAACTTTGTTTTTACTTAAATGATATAATTATCTAAGCGAGGAGTTTTGTTTCTTTTCCTGCTCTTGATTCGATAAAGATCTTCAGTGCTTTTTTTTTTATGTGCTTATCTTGTTTTCGGAGGTAATGGAATATTCTTTGCTAGCTGTGATTTCACTGGTATAAATCTGCTATTCATGCTCTATTCCTTGAGGTTGTTCCTTCATCTTCTTCATCTACTAACTACCCTGACTCTAGGCTCTTGGCCTGTAACATTGAGCTGCAACTAATGTGTAATCCATTAGCCCATAGTTTTGGGGCAATGATGCTTTCTAGGTTTCTGCCCACTGGATACATAATGCTTATGAATGATTACCTTTCAGATGTCTGTATGCCTTCTCTGCCTTATTTTTTTCAAATCAAATCTCATTTTGTTCATTTTTGTTCCCATTTCCAAACTCGTCTGGGAAATGTATATCATCTTTCTTTTTCATACTAGATTGGCATGACAACTTCGAATTTGAAATCATCATTGTTTTTGAGAAATTAATTTTCTATTTTAGATTATTAATAGAGACAAAGTCTGTACTCCTCTTTGCTTAACTTCTGTAGGTTCTTGTTTACACTTCTCTCTAGCCACCTCCCAGACAGCCTTGCCTACAATTCGTTGTGCTTGTTTTCCCTAGTCCTATCTAATAAAGAGGGAATATGCTAATCGACTGCCCTGTCCTCAAAGATGGCGGCACCCAGAGCCACAAGATGGCGGCTCCCAGTCCTCTCAGCCCCGCTGGCGCACCTGCTTCTGGAGTCCCCCAGTTCCCTTAGCTCCCCAGTCGCTCAGGGCCGGCCCAAGGTGCAGGCAAGCCTCAGATGGCAGCGCCCAGATGCCCAGGGCTGCCCAAGGCTCAGGTAACCAGGGCCGGCCAAGGCTTGTGCTGCCAGCAGTGGCAGCAGCAGAGGTGTGATGGGGCATCGCCTTCCCCTGATTGCCGGGTTACCTCCCACTCCTGAGGGCTCCCGGCCTATGAGAGGGGGCAGGGTGGGCTGAGGGACCCCCCCCCCTCCAGTGTATGAATTTTCATGCACCGGGCCTCTAGTATCTTTAGGGCAGAGAATATGCTGCTTTCATTTTCCACAAGGACTACCACAATCTCCTTCACACTTTGGGAATTTAGTCAATTTGTGGGTTAGATTGCTGTGGATATCTGTAGTAGACCATGCAAATAGCTCCTTAGGACTAGAAATATTGCCATTCAACTTCACAGACTGTGTTCTTTTCTTCTCATTGCCTTTCACCTGATATTTACTACAGGTTCTAATGCAAATTAATTCGACTTAACACTTTTTACAGTTTTGAATGCTGCATTATATCTTTTAAAGTCCAGGCACACAGTAAGTGTTATGTTAGTTCTAATCACAACTTGAAATTCAGTGGGGAAGTTGTGTTTTTTTTTAAAAGTTAATTTGGCATTTTCACCCTGGTGTTTAAGATTCTGGTTGCTTTTGTTTCAAGATATTTAAATGTTTTCCCTTGGCATTTTCTAATTATTGCATAAATTAATACCAGAAGATATACAGGAACAGTGTTTCAACCTTTTTTTCTTATTTTGCCAGGCGCCAAAGGGACTGTTTTAGTCTTGAGGACTCTCTTCATTATTTTCTTCTGGTTTTCTGTTATAATATACTAGAGGCCCAGTGCACAAAAATTTGTACACGGGGAGTGGGGGTCTCTCAACACAGCCTGCCCCCTCTCACAGTCTGGGAGCCCTCAGGGGATGTCCTACTGATGGCTTAGGCCCACTCCCCCCAAAGAGCGGGCCTAAGCCACAATCTGGTCTCCCTCTGCGGGAGGTGACTGGGCTGATCAGGGGAAGGTGCCACCCCCATCACCCCACTGCTTCTGTCACTGCTGGCCGTGGTGGCTGTGAGGCCTGAGCCCAGGCCTCGCAGCCACCGGGGCTCACGGCTGCCTGAGCCCCAGGCCCGCAGCTGCGTGAGCCCACGGCTGCTGTGAGCCCCAGTCCTCGAAGCCACTGTGGCTTTGTCAGGATGGACGTCTGGAAGATGTCCGCCCTAATTAGCATATTACCCTTTTATTAGTATAGATCCTTCTAATTTCAAATGTAAAATAATTATACTATAAAAGTACCAAAAAAGCATAAATAAGAAAATAAAAGCCTAATATGCAAAGTGTCCCCTCAGGAGTTCGACCAACTGGGAGTTTGATCACTCGCTATGATGTGCACTGACCACCAGGGACAGCGCAGAATGAAGGAAGGCCCTGGCCAGCAGCAGGCAGCTGGGGAAGGGAGGCCCTGGCTGGCAGCAGGCAGCCGCTAGGGACCCTACCTGTGTCCAAATTTTGTGCACTGGGCCTCTAGTAATCTATAATTCAGAGATTAATGTTTTAGAAGTATATTCTTCCCTTTTAAAAATAATCCTCACCCAAGGATGTTCACTGACTTTAGAGAGAGGAAGAGAGAGAAACATTTCTTGGCTGCCTCTTGCACACGCCCTGACCAGGGATCTCACCCCAAACCCAGGTATGTGTCCTGACTGAGAATCAAATCTGTAACCTTTTGGCGTACCAGATGACACTCCAACCAACTGAGTCACCCAACCATAACTATATTCTATTTCAGAGAGGAAGGGAGAGAGAGAGATAGAAACATCAATGATGAGAGAGAATCATTGTTCGGCTGCCTTCTGCACACCCCACACTGGGGATCGAGCCTGCAACCCAGGCATGTGCCCTGACCGGAAATTGAACCATGACCTTCTGGTTCATAGGTGGAAGCTCAGCCACTGAGCCATGCCAGCCAGGCTCTATTCTTCCATTTTTATTAAAAAATTTTGTTGTATAATTTTTTTAATTACCTGTATATATGAAACATTTCTGAGTCTTTATATTCTACAAGTTATTTTTAATATTTTTATTATAATACCAGTGGCCCAGTGCATGAAATTCATGTACATTAAAACGGAATTAATTAGAGGAAATATTTTAATATTGCTATTTGCCCTTTCTCTATAATAAGAGTGTAAGAGATGAAAAAAATTAGTAAAATGTATATGAAAATCTTCCTCCTGTCAGAGTCTGGGGCATGCTGCGGGACCTAGAGTCTAGTTTCTACCCACCTGCATGTGCCTCGAAATCGCATGAGACCCAGACCCGGCCGGCCCCACCCCACATTGGGCAAGATCCAGACCCGGCTGGCCCCACTCTCATCAAGCCCTGCTGGGTGGGGGGGCACAGCCTCAGGTCCCCCGGCGTACCCTCAGGTCCCCTGGTCTGGCACCGGTGCTAGGGGCGCGGCTTGTGGCCCCTCATCAAGCCCCGCTCGATGGGGGGTGTGTCCTGAGGTCCCCTGGTCCAGGCTGGGGTGGGGACTGTGCCTTGACGTCCCCTGTCAGGCACCGCTGGGCAGGGGGCACAGCCTCAGGTCCCTTGCCCCGGCCCGGCACCACACAGCCTCAGGCCCCTATTGGTTGCTCATTAAGGGAACCCCGCCTTCGCTGTGGGCGTAGCCGTCTTGTGATGGTGTGAGGGTTAATTTGCATATTACCTCTTTATTATATAGGATTTGATATATTATGGTTAATTTTGACAGTCTTTTAGTTTTAGGATATAAAAAACAATTTTTTAATTCACATTTTTGTAAATACCAGTACATTACCTTCAAACATACTTTATGATAAATTACTTTTCAGTGAGTGTGCAGCCTTAACTATTTAGAGAGGGACCATGGCTGGTGCATGGACTACTGAGATGTTTAAAATCCTGAAGTTCTGTTTCTTTGGTTTTTGTTTTTTTGTTTGTTTTTATTTCCATAACCACTTAGTCATTTCCACTGGTGAACCTACAATCTGACCCAGCAATTTTTAGGGAATAATATGTTTCTTTTACAGAACACCATAAATAGGACTAGTCAATGGACAACTCTGCATAGAGGCATTAGTGTGCCTAGAAAGGAAATCCCCCATCTATAGTGTGCCATGGAGAGAGAATTACAAAGTTATGATAATGTAAATATTGGTAATGAGTTAATTAAAAATTGAGATGTAATTCAACTGGGGAGATGGGGGAAGAGGAAGTAGGTACTCTGGTGTAAGAGTGCCGTGAGTTGTGCTTGGTAGGATTAGATTTGCTGTGTATAAAATTAAAATGCAAGAGAAGACTGGCTTAAATAATCTATAGACTTCTTCCCTCTCAGGTAAATGAATTTGAGAGATAGACTGCCCACACTGATGTGGAAATTCTGCCAAGTAGTTCGACTCAGACATCTTTCAAATCACTGTTATGTCATGCTAGTACGTTGTCTTCATCCTCATAGGCCAAAGTGGCTGCTGGAGATCTATCCATGACATCTGCATTCCAAGAAGCAGAAAAGAGGAAGGTGAGAAAAAGAGACCACTTTTTTATTTTTCAAATTTCATAATTGAATGTAATGCTCATACAAAAAAAAGTGCCACATCATGAGTATAGATCAAAAAAATTATCACAAAGGCAACTCACCTCAGTAGCCATAGCCCAGGTCAAGGAATGGAAGGAGTATAATCAGCATCATAGGAACCTTCTTATGCCCTCTGCCCATCCCCAAAGCTTCCCCCTCCTCTTCAAAGATACACAGAATTCTTGAGGCAGGCACGATGGTGGGAGGAGAAGACGCAGGATGGTGGTGGAGCTGGCTGCCACAGAGCTCAAGGAAAAGTCCTTTGAAACCTTGGAGTTTATGAAGTGAGACCTGAGAGATCACGCAGGTGGTAGAACATGACACGGCCTGTACCAGAGTAGCTACAGCCAGCGCGGTCAAGGACAAGCTGGCTGCTGTAGGCTCCTGGGTGATGGAGAAAATGAACAAAGCTCTGTCTGACTTCCTAGGGATGATCTCTGATACCTTTACACCCTTCAGAGACAAGAACATTGACTTTGACATCATCACCTTGATGGGCACGCCCTCTGGCACAGCTGATCCCTGTGAGGGCAACAAGGCATTCACTATTGGCCGCCTCTGTAGTTGTTTAACAACATTGGGCTCTAGCTTCCCACATGTACTCACAAAAACAGTACATATTCAGGCTAAAAAAGAAATACTATGTGCATATAACTAATTTGGAGAATACTGATAAGCAAGAAGAAAGTGATTTCTGAGCCCATAATCCCATAATTCAAAAAGAAACACCAATTTCTTGTCAATGGGTAGTCTTCCATTTCCTTTTGTTTACAAACATGGGTAAGGATAGTTTGGGATTTTCCTTTTTAACAAGAAAGGTACTTTATATGTGCAATTTTATAATCCAGTTTAAGAAAATTTACAATAAACTTAGCATCTTCCCTAAACAACAACAATAAAAACAAACAGAATGCCCACTTCTACCATTATAAATGAGCTTTTTCCACTTTTGCATTTTTTCTACATGGAAGCAATACAGTATTTATTCTTTTGTGTTTGGGTTCTTCCATGCAACATGATTTTTTTTTTTGTTAATGAATCCATGTTCTTGTAAGTAGCTATGTTCTATCCAAATACTTTGAAATGTTATTTTTGTTCTTCTAGCTTCCATTGTTCCTGTTGAGAAGTCACCTGTAAAATTTATTGTTGAAATTTCGAAGGTAATCTCTCTTTTTTCTCTTTGGCTTTTGATATTGAGCAGTTTTGTCATGATATGCCTAGGTCTGGTTTTCTTTAAATGTATCTTGCTTGAGATTTGTAGTGATTCTTGAATTTATGAACTGATATCTTTCATCAGTTTTGGAAACGATGAGTGATTATCTCTTCAAATGTTGCTTCTGCCCCATTCTGTTCCTTCTCTGCTGCTGGGGCCCCTCTTCTGTTCCTCTTCCTTCTTCCCACCTCCCCTTCCCTCTCTCTCTCCTCCTTTCTCTTCTCAGATTCTGTTGTACATACATAAGTCAGTGTATATGCCCTGTATCGCTTAATACTGTTTCCATAATTTTTCTCTGTTCTTGATATTGTCTTCTGACCTACCTTCTACTTCATTAATTTGTTCTTAAACTTTAAATAATATGCCACTAATCCATTAATTGCGATATTAATATCAGTTATTTTGTTTTTAGTGTTAGAATTTTTATCTGGTTCTTTTTAATAGGCATTAGTTTTTGCTGAGATTTTTAACCTTATCTTTTATTTATTTAAACATATTAGACATAGTTTACTTATCAATATAATCTGAGGATTAGGATGATTCTATCTTCTTTAAGAGAATTTGTCGTTGCTTTTGGCTGGTAACTAATAGCCATCCTGGATCATTTTAATCCAATGAAAACCTGGGATTACTTAAAGCTCAATTTCCTATAATTTTTTGTAACTCTGGTCTATTGCTGCTTCATCGTTTTGCTTAAACTATAGTTCCTCATATAGCCTCAATCTAAAGTCTTAGACCTCTATTTTGGGATGGTTTTGTAATCCAGATTTTATTAGTTTAGCCAGTAAGTATCTCAAAAACTCTGCTCAGCTTCTCAGAGAACCTTTTAGGATCTTATATAAGTCCTGTGCTGTACAGCCCATTTGTTCACCTGTTTCCCACTAGCATATCTTTCTACAGCTCAAGGTATTTTCCCAAGTTCAAATAATTGCTTCCCTTCCTGTTCCTTCAGTCCTAGTAGCTTCTTAGTTGTTTCTAAGCTTAGGAACTTCACCACACACTTTGTACTGCTTTTCTTAACCATCCACACAATTTTGTAAATAGTCACATCATTAAGCACATTTCAGTTATGCTTTTGCGTGTGCCATCTGTCACTTGCCACACCCTGATGGAAATATACCCAGGGGAAAATATAAAACAAGTGCTACTGTACTGTCTTTTCTGGGGTTCCTGGATCTTGGCCCTATAATTTTTCCTACCTTATTAAATCTCTAATATCTCAACTTGTTTTATTTTTCAAAATATATTGCTCAGCCTTTCTAATTGCTTTTAGTGGCAGGGTTATTGTGAATTACCTAGCCCATTATTCTGAGTGGAATGCCCCCATGCCTGCATTTTAAGGGAACTATTAAAAAAGTTTACACAATACTTTTAGTTGATCATAAGATTGGTCTCATGGTTCCACTTACCTGTAAGGGAGCCTGGGAAATGTAATCCTTCACCCACATGGCAATATTCTCAGATTAAAATAGAAGTTCTACTATGGAGCAAAGTGAGACCACTTTTTGGGTGTTTATTGCAAAGCAGGCCTTATGTTCAGTGCTGGAGATAAAGCAAGGAATGAAACAAATATAGCTTAGATTATAGCTTAATTGTTTATACTTTTATTACAGGTTTTTTGGTTTTCAATTAAGCTTTTCTAGTTTCCTTAAAGTACTTAGTGGCAAACAGATAAAGAAATTACACTATAAATATTGCGTTTCATAGCAGTTATTTCCTAAGTTACTGAAACCATGAAAATGACCCACACCCAGGTCCAGGCTACCCATGGCTGTGAAAGCCAAACTCATGAGACAGGTACTGAGGAGAAGGAAAATGGTTTATTTGAGTGCTAACATCTTGGGAAGATGGGGGGACTTTTTGTCCTCAAAAACCCATTTTAGCAATTTCAATGCTGATAGGGGCTTGTATAAAGATGGAGAGGGGAAGCAGAAAAAGAGACCAGGGAGGGGAATGCTAAGTGCCACTTCCTGGGAAGGGGAGCCCGAGAAAGGGAGGGGACTGAGTGAGGGAGAATCTGCTGCTTCTCGAGCTTCCTCCCCTTTTTGTAGTTATCTCTCTTCAAACAGGAATTTGTAGAATTGCTGCAGACACCTGTGGATCCTCGTGCCTGGAGCCAAGCAGCCCTTTCTCCCCCGAAACAGATTTTTCTTCGAAGCTGTACAAAAAGGCTAGGTAAGACATGAAAATACAGGGCTTTATTTACATACTCTAAGAAAAAAGAGGGTTGGCCGAAGCCTTGAGGGAAAGCAGAATACACACCCTTAATTGCTTAATTGAAATGTTAAGTGATGATTATAGGGCCTCCATATGATAACTATGATACATAAACAGTACTTGAGGTGGTGTCTGAGCATGCGACCACTCAGTAAAAGTTAGTTATGAGGAGGAGGAAAAGAAAGATTATGGAGCCAGAAAACTGTAATTAAGTACTAGACTTGAAGTTAACACTGTACCCTGAGACATGGGGAGGTGCAATAAGTAGAAGAGGGACGATCAAGAGACCTGGATGTGAGTTCCAGTATTTGTCATTTTCCCTTGGGAAAATGTGCCTCTCTGGGCCTCTATGTGCTAATTTATAAAGTGGGAAAATAAAACCACATCTTTCTATGTCACTAGAGGTTGAATGAATTAAATAATATAGCATATGTGATAATTTTTTGAGCTGTGAAATTACTAAATATAATGTTTTATTAAGAAACTAATGGCCCGGTGCATGGATTCATGCACATTGAAAGTAAAGTAATTAGAAGAAATATTTTAATATTGCTATTTGCCCTTTTTCCCTCAGCGCCTGGGAGCCAGGCGGCGACCCCACCCCCTGCCACCTGAGCTGGTCGCCACCTGCAGGGGCCCAATTGCTCCACTGATCTCCCTGCTGCCACCTCTGGTCGCCCTGCGATCAGGTCGGTGGGGCATCAAGCCCCTGCCCAGCTCCTTCAGTGCCTGGGAGCCTGGCAGCGGCAAGGTGATCAGATGGGCGGGGCAATCGGGCCCCCGCCCGGCCACCAGTGGCTCACACCCACCTTGGCCTGGCACCGCCCACTCACCTGCTCCACCATCCCCTCCCCCTGGTCCTGCTCTTGTAGGGGCCCATTGGGGCCTGCAGCGCCTCCACTGCTGCCCGCTGCCAGTGCCACATTGTCAATGCCCACCATGTTCCGGGCCGCCCCCTGATGGTCAGCGCATATCATAGCAAGCAGCCGAACTCCTGGCAGAACTCCCGGTCGAGGGGACATTTTGCATATTAGGCTTTTATTATATAGGATTCACCATGCCTAATGGCCCATTTCATTATTAAATGCAACATGTGAGATCTACCTATTTTTATTTCTCAGAATGCAAATACAAGGCATGCCTGAGACAGGCATATATTTCTTATACGGGAGGGAAAGATGCTTAGTTGTTCGGAAAATGGTCCAGGCTGGTGAATCTGTGCCATCTTTATCATCTCCATAGCAACAAGCTCTGATGTAACAAACAGAGGAACTTGATGGAAAAATAAAAAATAGCTCAGAGATATGGTAATGGGAATTCATAAAGTTACCAGCAAAGTACAAAAAAAATTGTTTTCATCTAAATATTCTCTCTTCCATCTCTATATTTAACATGAAATTCCTCGTTGAAAGTTATTTGTTACTGTGGCTTGTAGATTTTAAGTACCTTCTATTCTTTTTTTCTCTATATTAAACAGTTGGTTGTTGCAGAGTGAAACATTTTTAGAAAAACAAAATATAGCAGGCATATAGTTCTTGGGGGATATGTGGTATCTTATGCAAGATAGCATTCTTAGGGTCTAGCTGTGGTTCAAAGAGCACAATAATCAGGAATGGATCCCTTGAGTCTTTGGCTCCAAGATTAGAGTACTGAGGAATAGATGGACTGCTAACCAGATTGTGTTGTATGTTCTTGTCTGTTTTAGTATTTATTGATTTAAAGTGAGTCATGATAATAGTGCACACTTATGTAGAGTTCACAACATGCAGGTAATATTCTAGGAGATGTGTGTGTGTGTGTTTTCTCATTCGTTTTCTCATAACATTTTGTGAAATAGGTACTATTTTTATCCCACATTTACAAGGAACAGACTGTTTAAGTAACTTGCCTCAAAATCACACAGCTGGTAATGTAAGCTGTGCTGTTTGTTTTCTCTAGCAGATGACAATTTATTTGCTTTGTTATCTAAAGAATCACCATCCATGATTTATGACAGGTCATACTGTAGTAATAGGAGTGATGAAACGTTTAATACGTAAGTAGGCACAGAGGAAAGGAAATGAGAAATGTTTTCCTGAATAGGCACAGGAGGAAGGGAGATGCAGTAGTATCTTCTGGTCCAGACCAAATCCCTCTACTGCACTTTGCAATAGAATTGATAGGTACCATTTATAAACACCTTTTATGTGCTAGATAATATAATGTACATTATATATATATTTCTCATTTAATTGTCACAATAGCCCATTCTGTAGGTGGGTTTTTTTTAATTTTTATTTTACAGGTGATGAAATGAATATAAAAAGGATTTTGAGTGAATGATAGAACAATAAAATTGCCCAATCATTTTGTATTCTTTTGACTGGGGTTCAGAAATTTTGAATAAGTTCATCGTAGTGGGTGGTCTGGGGTTTAGATCATAGGCTGACTCCATAGCCTAGGAAGTTATCAAAAGGAGTCCATGAAATTTGCTTACACAAATCTATGGGTGCTTCTGCAAAATATTTTATCAAAGTAAATAGGGTGGGTGAGTATAGTAAATTGATCATTATTTGTTTACCATCTCATCTGCTCAACTTCGAGCAACTTAAAAACAAGTAATAGCAAATACGTATTATGCTTGTTGACTCTAATAGATGCCCTGGAATGATAACTCATTTTGTTCCTGATGAAATAGGAATTTTTAGGGGTGGAAACGGCTGGTTTAGGGAATTTTTAAAATTAAGGGTGTCCATGGTAAAAACACAGGGCTACAGAGTTGCAAAAGGTTACATTTCCATAAGACAGGGAGCAGGGAGCCAGCAGAAGTTACATTTCCATAAAACAAGGGAGTTGGGAGAGGCAACAGTTACATTTCCATAAGACAAGGGAACTAGGAGTAGCAAAAGGTCTATATTTACAAAATAAAGAAGGAGGGTCTCGCTGAAACCGGTTTGACTCAGTGGAGAGAGCGTCGGCCTGTGAACTGAAAGGTCCCAGGTTCGATTCCGGTCAAGGGCATGTACCTTAGTTGTGGGCACATCCCCAGCAGGGGGTGTGCAGGAGGCAGGTGATCTGTTTCTCTCTCATCAAAGTTTCTAACTCTCTATCCCTCTCCCTTCCTCTCTGTAAAAAATCAATAAAATATATATTTTAAAAAAAAAAAAAAAAAAAAAAAAGAAGGAGGGTCTCACTTGTCCCATGTGAGGTTTGCTCTTTGAGCTCAGGAGTTGCTATAGTGACCAAATCAGAAGGGAATAGTGACCAATCAGAGGGGATATCAAGGCACAAAAATCTGCAGCCTTTATAAACCGAGGAAAAAAGGAACTCGGTGGGACTCTTTCCCCCTCCCCACGTGGGAGTCTGTGCTTGTTCTTCAATGAATTTCCACCTCTGCTATACCATCTTCCGTCCATGGTTTCATTCTTTGACTCTGACGGACAAAGAATCTGGGGAAGCCATCCTGCCCAGAGGAACGCCGCATGTTCCAGTCCAAAAATCTCATATCACTTACGTATTTGCTATTACTTGTTTTTAAGTTGCTCAAAGTTAAGCAGATGAGATGGTAAACAAATAATGACAAGTAGGATGAAACCCTCCTTTGTGGGCTGTAGGGGTGGTTCAGGAAGAAATCTCAGGCAGGAGGTAGTGTCTGAGCAGAGATTTGAAGGATGCATTTTTCAGGCAGTCTGGGTGGGGAAGCTGATTTCAACCATGGGGAAAAGGATGACATTTTAAGATATCACTGTGTGGAGAAAAACAATAGAAAAACAACACTGCCTTGTCTGAAAACTGTGATTTTCACTCCCCTAAAACAAGTGATTTTAAAATTTTTGTATTAACATCAAAGGGATCAATGAAGGGAAAAGGGGATATATGTAGTACTTTCAACAATAAAGATTTTTTAAAAATAAAAAGAAGCGTGTTTCTAATTTCTTAAGAGGATATGCACTTGCGAGACCCTTTGTGGTAATATAGATCCATCGAGATGATTTGAGATGACTTATTATTGTTTTCTATTTGTAAATCTGAAAGACATTTAGCTAATAAAACTGTTTCACTAAGCATATTTCAGGATTGTTTGTCATATAAACTGCAAATGTAAGTACTTTACTTGGGAAGATAGAAACCTCAGGATACATTAAAATGTAATGGTTGCGGTGTAAATTGACTATTCATGATGCCCTCCCCCCGCCAAACTCCCTGGCAAATTTAATCCATTCTTTCAAGACTTAGACACTACTTCCTTTCTGATCTTCCTTTTCTAATAATTGAAGCATCTTTAGAAACATTATCTTTTTAAACATGTTTTTATTGATTTTAGAGGGAGAGGAAGGGAGAGGGAGAGAGGGAGAGAGATGTGAGAGAGAATCATTGATTCATTGTCTCCCATACACACCCAGACCGGGGATCAAACCTGAAAACTGGGCATGTACTCTCACCCTTAACCAAACCAGCGACCTCTGGGTGCACTGGAGGACTCTCAACCAACTGAGCCACGCTGGCCAGGGCTAGGAATGTTATCTTTTACCTCCCAATTAGTAAAAGTATGCGAATAAAATAGTTATTTATTTCAGCTGGAGGAACATCAACTTCTAGGTGAAAAATGTTAAAAAAAACAAAACACTCAACTCTTCCTATTGGCGTTTTCTTTTCTTTTTTCCTTTCTTTCTTTCTTTCTTTTTTTTTTGTAGCATAAACGCCTTTATTTACTAATGAAACCGTCGATCTTAGTTAAATCAACTCAGAAACAGCTGCATGTAAAATGGTTGTGATAACTGAACACAGTAATGGGGGGAAAAGCGTGGAAAGATTTGCTCATTGAACTGAACTCGTTTATCCTCATGGCTAATTCCCGTGTGGAAGGATGATGGGATTTTTACTCCACTTTCTCACAGACCCGAGTGCAGCTGACATTGTGTGTGATGCATCCCACCACCAGCTTCCCGCCTCCATCCGCCCCATGAGGGTGCTCTCCTTCCCTCCCACTCCCGGTGCTGGGCCAGCGCGCCCTGGGCGAAGCTGCAGACGGGCTGAGTTTTCCTGCCATCTGCTGTGGTCTCTTCCAACTGCTCTCCCAGGTTGCATGAGAACGGGGTGGTCTTCAACGTGCTCTCCGGTGAGGCATTTGCCGTCGGAAGTGATGACACAGTCTGGCTTGGTCATGGTGCCCATTTTCCGCAGAGCCATTCCCACGCCTAATTCCTTCATGTACTCTCCACTGAGCGCCGTCTCCCAACCAGCTGCTGAATGGAGGCCAGGGTGGGCGCGGAGTCATGCGGGACCTGAGTGGAGCAGAGAGCGGTGATGGGAGTGTGTGGTGGGAGTGTGGCCCTATTGACGTTTTCTTGACTCTCCCACAGGGGCCAGGTGCTATTCTGATTTGCCTCATTTCCTGCCCATTCCAATCTCTCCTTTTGGCCCCAAAAACTCTTCCACTTGTCTCTTCTCCCTCACTAAGTAGGTTTTATTCCAAATCACCTGCTTCCTTGACAATCCTTTGTCTAGCCATAAGTATGGAGATTCTTTTTTCTCTAATGCTCAGTGCACAGGAATAGTGGGTTGATGGGTGAATTCTCCTGTCAGAGAGCTTTCCCAAATTGTTCTTCTAACTGCTAACAGGTTCCTAATCCAACCACTTCCCACAATTCAGTGCTCCTGGAGTGTGTGTGTGTGTGTGTGTGTGCGTGCGGGGGGGGGGGGGGGGGGGGGTCATTTGTTTGGAATCACAGACAATCCCAAGGACACCATATTTAAAGCCCAATGCCTTATGGAATTATGCACTCATGTTTGTGAATGATTGGGCAAGGGGCAAACAAGTCTTAAGTGGCAAAGAATCTACAAATTTGTGAGGAAGAAGAAGAAGAAGAAGAAGAAGAAGAAGAAGAAGAAGAAGAAGAAGAAGAAGAAGAAGAAGAAGAAGAAGAAGAAGAAGAGAAGAAGATCATCATCTAGTTCAGTCCCTTCATTTTTTTTTAAATATAAATCTTTATTCAGATTATTTCAGTTGTTCCTCTTCCCCACCGCCCACAGCTCCCTTCCACCCAGTTCCCACCCCACCCCATGACCTTACCCCCCCCACTGTCCTCATCCATAGGTGTAAGATCTTTGTCCAATTTCTTCCTGTACCCTCCACACCCTCTTCCCCCTGATAATTGTCAGTCTACTCCCTTTCTATGCCCCTGATTCTATTATATTCACCAGTTTATTCTGTTCTTCAGATTTTTTATTCACTTGATTTTTAGATTTACTTGTTGATAGATATGTATTTGTTGTCACTTTGTTGTTCATAATTTTTATCTTTACCTTTTTCTTCCTCTTCTTAAAGAATACCCTTCAGCATTTCATGTAATACTGGTTTGGTGGTGATGAACTCCTTTAGTTTTTTCTTATCTGTGAAGCTCTTTATCTGACCTTCAATTCTGAATGATAGCTTTGCTGGGTAGAGTAGTCTTGGTTGTAGGTTCTTGCTATTCATCACTTTGTATATTTTTTGCCACTCCCATCTGGCCTGCATAGTTTCTATTGAGAAATCAGCTGACAGTCGTATGGGTGCTCCCTTTTAGGTAACTAACTGTTTTTCTCTTGCTGCTTTTATGATTCTCTCTTTGTCCTTTGCCCTTGGCATTTTAATTATGATGTGTCTTGGTGTGGTCCTCTTTAGATTCCTCTTGTTTGGGGTTCTCTGCACTTCCTGGACTTGTAAGTCTATTTCTTTCACCAAGTAGGGGAAGTTTTCTGTCATTATTTCTTCAAATATGTTTTCAATATCTTGCTCTCTCTCTTCTTCTGGCACCCCCATAATTTGGATGTTGGTATGCTTAAAGTTGTCCCAGAGACTCCTTACACTATCTTCACACTTTTGGATTCTTTTTTCTTTTTTCTTTTCCAGTTGGGTATTTTTTGCTTCTTCGTATTTCAAATCTTTGACTTGATTCTTGGGATGCTCTAGTCTGCTGTTGGATCTCTGTTTATTATTCTTTATTTCAGTCAGTGTATGCTTAATTTCTAATTGGTCCTTTTCATAGCCTTGAGGGTCTCACTAAATTTCTCAGAGGTTTCTAGAAGATTCTTGAGTAACCTTATAACCATGGTTTTGAACTCTCTATATACAGTCTTTTGCTTTCATCCATTCCTTTCATTTGTGACATGTTTCTTTGTCTCTGCATTTTGGCTGCTTCCCTGTGTTTGTTTCTATGTACTGGTTAGCTGCTAAGTCTCCTTGAGTTGATAGAGTAGTCTTGTATGGTTGGTGTCCTATAAAGCCCAGTGTCTCAGCCTCCCCAGTCACCTGAGGTGGATGCTCTTGGTGCACTACTTTGTGGACTGTTTGCACAGTCTTGTTGTAGTTAAACCTTGATTGCTGTTGATATCACTGGGAGGAATTGACCTCCAGGCCAGTTGGCTGTGATGACCAGCTGTGTCAACACTGGAAGATCTGTTGCACCAGGGACACCCTTATGGGGCAGGAGTTGCTTCATTGGGGCTTTGGTGCTCACTGAGTTTGCCCCTTGAGTGTGTCTCTTATGGATGTGAAGAATTATATTCCGATATGGTCTCACTCTGACCACTGGGTACACTGGCTCTTGGGTCTCCAAGGAGGTGCAAGGTCATCCACTGTCTGGGGCTTCCCAGCAGGAGCTACAGAGAGATCTGCAGATTCCTCCTCTTTGTATGGGGTTTGGAAGTGTCCAGACGAGGCCCAGCTGTGAAGCAAGGCCGCTACTGCCAGGTTGTGGGCCTCCTTTTGGAATCTCTGGGGCTCTCTGACCCAGCTGCAGTTTACGCAAAAGAATAGGCCATTCATATGCAAAAGCCACTGCTCACAGCTTGGGTGTGGTTGTAAATTGGGTGCGGTGGGATCTCTGGGAATCACCAGGGTGGAGCAAACAGCATGGCTGCTCTGAACCTGAGAAGTCCCTGGTTCTCCGTGTCCCGCACCCCCAAGCAGGAACAATGATCGCTACAAGCACCTCTAAGAGTAAGTTGCCCTCGTGTTCCTCTCCTGATGCCAGACAGTCCCGTTTCTCCCCGTATGTGTCTGGGTCCCCCAGAGTCTTGCCCGGAACTGGAGTTCAGAGCAAGTGGGAGCTTGTATCTCCCTCCCGGTTTAAAGAGCAGCACACCCAGGTGCAGCACTTTCCATGCCTCCGCACGTCTTACCAGTCTCAATGAGCTTTCTTCACCTCTCTAGTTGTGGGACTTCCTCTCAGCCACCTTTCCCGCAGTTCTGGGTGGCAGTTGTTCTGCCGTTTAGTTGTGGTTTTGAAGTGGTTGTGAGAGGCAGCAAGTATAGGTGATTACCTATGCCACCATCTTGGTTTCTCTAATCTCTTCATTTTAATAAAAAGCAAACCTAACTAAGGTGAGCTCAGGGAGGACAGAAACCTCCCGTACAAAGAAGGGCAAAAGTTCACTTGATCTTGATTTTCAATTTGAATACAGTAAAAGCTGGAAGGGAAGGAGGGAGGGAAGGGGGGAGAAGGAGAGAGAGAGCGTGAAAGAGAGAGAGAGAGATGCAAACTAAGCCCAGAATTCCCCAGCAAGCAAGGGAAGCCAGATACGAAGGCAGAACCACAGGCTCTGAGCTGTGCCACCATGCTCAGGGCTCCTAGCGCAAATCTGTTGAAATCAAGTGGCTTTGGCCTTTTATAAAATGTAGATTTTTTTTCTTTTGAGTCTTTTCAAAAACTTTCCTGGAAAACACTATCATGTCTAGTGTGTGACAGTGATAATGGGAAAGTTGGACTGGAACGTGCGGTGTTCCTCTGGGCAGGATGGTCTACCGGGCTCTTAGTCTGGTGGAGTCGAAGAATGAAACCACGGACAGAAGGTGGTATAGCAAATGTGGAGATTTATTGAAGAAGAAGTACAGACTCCCACGTGGGGAGGGGGAAAGAGTCCCATAGCACAGACTCTCACATGGGGAGGGGAAGAGTCCCACTGAGTCCCTTTTCTCTAAGGTTTATAAAGGTTCAGATCTTTGTGCCTTGGTATCACCTCTGATTGGTGACTATTCCCTTAGACTGGTTACTGTAGTAACTCCTGGGCTCAGAGGTCCACCCTCACACGGGACAGGAGAGGCCCTCCTCCCCACCTCCCTTATTGTTTTCCTGTTCCCTTTGGGCTTTCTTCCTCCTTCTTTATTTTGTAAATATAGACCTTCTGCTATTTCCTGCTCCCTTATCTTACGGAAACGTAACTTCTGCCACTCTCAGCTCCCTTGTCTTATGGAAATGTAACCTTTTATAGCTCTGTAGCCCTATTCTTTTTCCATGGACCCCTTAATTTTCTAAAATTTCCTAAACCTGCCTATTTCACCCCTAAAAACTCCTTTCAACAGCATCTCTCATTTTGGTCTGATTGTTTCTACTGGAGTGCAAGGAAGTAGAAGAAGGTTGCATTTCCAATTGTTTACAATGTCCTCGGCTCTGAGCAGATTGCAGGTCAGAGAAAAGAGACATACATTGAAATTTGATTCTTAAAAGTAATCCCCTAGCTGTTTAAATTGTGTAATTTAATACTCTTTAGGGGAAGGGGTAGAGAACTCAAAAGAAACTGAACTTTACCCCTTTGCTAAGGAAAGCCCATTTTGACCTCTTATTCCCAGTTGATATCAGGGCTTAGAAAATGAAGTTCTGTATGATAGGATTTACCTACCCATAGCTCTCTGTTATTTGCTTAAATATTTGTTTTTCCTTCTCAAGTCCTGTCATTCATACCAGAAATTTGAAGTCATTTTTATTTTGTTCTTTCTATAATAACTTTCAAAGGTGTTTTTTTTTCTATTCTAGAAAGACCAAATCAACACTTCTGAGTGCCACACACTTGTAATGAGGATATTAACTAGGATTTCCTCATGTTCTCCCTTTGGGACTTGCAGTAAAATGGTGGCCTCATAATGGGTCACTTTGGCTCTTCACTCATGCCCAGATCACTTCTTCCCTCACCCCCTCTGACGTGTGAAAGTTGTATTTGTTTCCTTCCTCTGTTGCCTCTCCTGAAACATCAGGCTTTCTTCTGCCTGGCTATAGGATGCGGAAATAGACTTGCTCTCCTCCACGGCAATTTCCCTTCAGTACAGAACGTGGTTCCTGGTATTTGAGCAGCACTGAGGGACCTGGGTCACTCCTTCATAATCCATAGTACGATATTTTACAGGAGGATGCAGAGAAATGAGTCTCAGACCTAATTCTATGTAACAGTTGCAGCAGGAATAGAAATGTAGAAGTTAGAGTCCAGGGGAGAAACTCAATTTTAAGTTTAGTCGGTTGCCTGCTGCTGGGATACACAGGGCATGCATCTGAATGTAACTATGCCTTTGTGGAATTGGCCCCAGAAAGGTATCTGAAGTGATTAAAGCAAACTGGGAACTCACGAAATAAGCAGTGATACATTCATTTAGCCACATTGAAGGAGGCAGTAAGTCATGCCTGTTAACCTTATTTTCTTATTTTTCAATGTTCACTAGGTGTCTCATATATATAGGCATGGACACAAATAAATACACATATCTGCTCCCAAGTAATCACTCTGGTCTGTGTGTAATTTGCTGCCTTTATCCAGAAAGAAGCTTTGAGAATGAGAGTGTTAGCTATTTTACATTCTAAGTTACTGGGGAGGGCTGAGCCTTTATCCTATATAATAAAAGCCTAATATGCAAATCAATCGAATGGCGGAACGACTGGTTGCTATAATGTGCACTGACCACCAGGAGGCAGACGCTCAATGCAGGAGCTGCCCCCAGCCCGTGGGCCCCAGGCCATCCAAGGTGGGTGCCAGTGGGCCCCCCCCCCGATCACCCCACTGGTCACCCCACAGATTGACCCCGAATCGCCGGCCAGGCCTAGGTACCCTACTCATGGAGGAATTTCATGCACCGGGCCTCTAGTTCCTTTATAACAAGCTACTTAGCAGAAGTTTAGAGGCAGAAAATATAGAAACCATATATCTTTAATACGTACTTAACTCTCATTTGGAGTTGTTCTTTCATAGAAGTTATGGAACCTGGAACTTAAAGGCAAGATTTTTAAAATAACTTGTTCTCAGAAACAGTCATAAAAATTGGCCTTGTTGATTGTTGAATAAGTAACTGGTAACTTCGACTTCTTATGTTCTGGCCTTTATGTCTGCAAAAACCTAAAACTGTGGATAGAATGGGCCTGCAGTACAGGGTGGACTTGATGGTGGAGAAGATGGTCACAGATGTGACAGCGCTTCTTCAAAGTCAGTTCATCTCGGGCTTGTTCCCATGACTGAGGTACCAGCATCTCTCACTGTGGCAGGACCCAAAGACGGTGGTCGCCAAGCTTCTTTGGGGGTAAAGGAAACGCACTGAATCGTGATCAAAGTGAGCATCTTGGTGTGAGATTGTTTTTTAAGCTTCCTAGTAGAACAAACCTGACCTACAAGAATATGGTACACACACGATAGAATTGAAAAAAGAGTGGAGGAATAGGGGACGGGGAGAGTTTCCATCGGAAAAGACTGGAGTGCTGCCGAGGGGCCTGATGGTCATGAGGTCACTGCAGTGGGGGTGAGGAGGCACCAAGGTGACTACTTGACCTTGCAATAGTAGCTGTCCTTTTTTTCTTCTTCTTTCTCTGCATCATAGTCTACATAGAAATTGATCAGGTACATATGGAGAGCACCCTGGGGATGAAGGGTTAATATTTTGGCACCTTTGTAGCACAAGTGCGGCCGCACACAGGATGGGAACATGTGCATTCAGTACAGGCATAGCAGTCTCACCGTCTGACAGTCTTAGTTTGGACAGCTGGTCCCTGGCTTCTTGGGTGTGGCTGTTGCATATTATGTTGACACCTGCTGCTGGGCCAGCTGGGGACTGGGGAGGCATTGGTCTGGACTTACTCAGCCCGAAGGCCTTCATTAGGATCCCACCCTGCTCTCAGTGAGTGTCTCCTCTGCCCAAGGGGGGGTGGTAACAGGAGGGGCACAGGCTGCCTCCTCTCAGCCTGGCCTGTGCTAAGAACAAGTCATACAGCAGCACAGCCGTTCACCATCAAACCTCACCACAACAGCAGACATTTTGGCAAGTCTAAAATCTTGGCCAGTGTCGATTCCAGAACTTTCTTCACGTTTATAGACTCATTACATGCACTTAACTTTAAGGGGAATTTGTCATTTCCAAACAAAAAATATTCATGAATGTTTCCTCATTTAATTTTCACAATGACCCTGTGAGGTGGATATTATTACCTTGATGACTGTCCCAATGCACTTTTTTCTTTATAAGCTGTTTCAACAAACATTACTTAACTACCTGAGTGGCCAGATTATTATGATCTCTGAACACATAATAATCTGGCCACTCATGTATATCCTATATAATAAAAGGCTAATATCCAAATTGTCCCCTCGACCAGGAGTTCGACCAGCAGGCAGGCTGGCCAATCGTCCATGTTCCCTCCCCCTGACCAGGCTGGCTGGACCCCACCCATGCACGAATTCATGCACCAGGCAATATATATATATATATATATATATTGAGTGGCCAGATTATTATGTGTTCAGAGATTATAATAATCTGGCCACTCAGTGTATATAACACTTGAGGTCTACAGAATAACCATCTACCCACCCTGCCCCCAAAACATCATTATCCTAATCCCTGGATTCGGTGAATTTGTTAAAGTTACATGGCTAAAGAGAATTGAGATTGCAGGTGGAATTAAGTTTGCCAATTCCTTAACATAGGGAATGTATCCTGAATTATTTCGGTGGGTCCACTGTAAACTCAAGGGAACTCACAAGGGGAAGAGCAGGCAGAAGAGGTCAGAGTGATGCTGTGTGAGAAGGACTAGCCCTGTCGCTGGCTTTGAAGATGAAGGAATGGGACCAGGAGGCAGAGAGTGTGGGTGGCTCCTGGAAGCGGGAAAAGGCAATTGTGAGAACACAGTCAGAGCCCTGCTCAGCTCTGCTGCTCTGAGTTGCTCTGAGTCCAGATATTCTTCTAAATTCATCCCAACTACACTAGAGCAGTTCTTTCTCGAACCCTGGCCACTGTACTAACTGTTGGGAACTTTAGCCTCCGCTCACTAGTAACAGGTGTTGGGTCGGAGCCCCTCTGCCTAAGGCAGGACCTCCTTGGACGCCGGATCTTAGAGAAGCCATGAGAAGTTGGGGTGTATAAAAATGAGTCTTTATTGCAGGAGCCAGTGGCCACATAGCCATCAGACAACACAGTCCATAACAGTGTCCCAATCAGGCAGCCATACACTGGCTGGTAAATACATCTCTTTCCCACAAAGCAGCACCAGTCTCTGTACCACAGCTATTATCTGAGCAGCCACACGCTGCCTCCAGACTCAGCACCACATCATAGTGGTATCTGAGCTCTCTGCCTCAGCAGCTTCTCCTGTCTCTCTGGATCAGTAGCTTCTCCTGCCTCCCCTGCCCAGCACAGTGGCCGGTCTCTGTAGCCTCACATAGTAACTACCTTTGAGCTTCTCTCTCAGCACAGTGGCTGGTTAACATGGTAGCTGTATCTGAGCTCTCTATGAGCTCTTAGCCTTACATCGTAGCAGTGCCAGCTCCCAGCTCCATCTAAACTCTCCAGCTCCCCCTGCAAGCCCCACCCCAGCCTATTCTCTCACTGACTAGCTGGTCAGTAGCCTGTA
The DNA here is from genome assembly GCA_025583905.1 of Ia io. NCBI lineage: Eukaryota > Metazoa > Chordata > Mammalia > Chiroptera > Vespertilionidae > Ia > Ia io. Next base: position 15,181,214 of record JAJQQW010000016.1, on the reverse strand, counting down.
TATTACTCTAGGGACAAAGAAGGCTAGCTGCCAACAGTGACACCGGTCATTTGGGTTATAGAAGGGCGCAGCATGCTGTGCGATCGCTGTGGCCTTGCAGCTGCTGTGGTATCTCGGCCTAGGCGCAGGCAGGCCGTGGACATTCCGGCATAGTTAAGGCCTCCACGCTCTGAGTGGCCTTGGCTGCCTGGGGACTCGGGCGAGGTTCCCACAGCCAGGAAACAGATTCTCCCCTGGAGCTTCCGGAGTGGAACATAGTCCACTTGAGTTTCGCCCAGTTAAACATGTGTTGGACTTCTAACCTATACAAGTGTAAGACTGTAAATTTTGAACTGTTTTAAGCCCCTAAGTTTGAGGTTAATTTGTTACAGCAGCCAGAGAAAACCAAGAATTAGATTTTCCACCCAAGGGAATGGTCTAGGACCATTGGCCTAACTACCTAGACTCTATATATTTTGGTGGACAGTTTTAATGTTTTAGATGGAACTATCACTTAAATATCGTTTGCATTTCTTTAGTACATTAAGAGGATACATGGACCACAATTTAGCTTTCTTTTAATAATTATGGGCTACAGTTATGCACACAAAGGTTTGGCGCCTGGGGCTGTTGCTATAAAAAGGGCTCTGAGCTATTACATGAAATGAGCCCAGCCCCGTTTGTTGCTGTTTTTTGAGTTCTTGGGCCTTCCTTCCTTCCTTCCTTCCTTCCTTCCTTCCTTCCTTCCTTCCTTCCTTCCTTCCTTCCTTCCTTCCTCCCTCCCTCCCTCCCTCCCTCCCTCCCTCCCTCCCTCCCTTCCTCCCTCCCTCCCTCCCTTCTTTCCTTCCTTTCTTCTTTTTATAAAATTAATTTTTAGAGAGAGAAGAAGGGAGAGGGAAAGAGAAACATCAGCGAGAGAGCAAACATCAATTGGTTGCCTGCCTCCTTCCCCCGCCCCCCCTACTGGGGATTGAGCCCACAACCTTGGCATGTGCCCTGACTGGGAATTGACCAACAACCTTTCAGTGCACAGGACAACGCCCAACTGAGCCACACTGACCGGGGCTCTCATTATTTCTTGCTGTTGGCTGTTTATAAGTTTCCGACAGCCAACCCTAATGCTGCTTTTAATCAAACTTGCTAAAAAGAAGACTTAAATGATATTTAATTGAATTCAGAAAATATATTCTGCGTGCCACATATAAAATGTGCCTGGTCTTTCAGAGGATCAAACATAATATAAATACATCTATCAGTATTTCCGTGTATAGTTAACATTCACTACAATCCTGTGAGATAATTGGGAGACTAATAAACACCTCCTTTTTGTGGGTTTATCTCTGTGTCTGACCTGAAGGGGAGAACACCGTCTTTTAAACCAATAGGCTTGAAGCTCTGAGATGTTTGCAAGTTTGTGACCTTTAAAAGCCTGCATTGCCGAGAGGTGGGAGAGGAGAGCACCGGCCAGGCTGGGAGGAAGGCAGGGGGGTGGTAAAGAGCTTGGGTTTCATTCTAAGTGGAGAGAATTAAGGAGAGAAGCAGCATGATCAGAGCAAAGATCACTTGACGACTGTGTGAAGAATAGATGGGGGGAGGTGGGGGCAGGGTGGTGGGGGGGGAAGAGCAGCAGAAGTGGATGAGAGGAGGCCGTTAATAAGGAGTCTAAGCCAGCTGTCCAGGCAATGAAGCGGTGACTTCGACTAAGCAGTGGAGAGAAGGGGGGGATATACTTTGGAGGCAGAACGTATTACTCAGACCTTAAAGGAAAGCGTTACGGTATTATATTGGGCAAATATTCAGGCTAGTTTGTGTCATAGGGGAGCTATAAGCCGACCAAGGCAAAAGGCCCTCAATATCATAGCAGAGATGTGCATAGTATAGAGATCTTGGCAGCGTTTAAATCAAGACTGATTGCCTGATCTCAATGTCAGAAGCTTAAAATTGGGCCCAAACAAAGCTAGGGAAGCCCACTTCTCTGCTGCCCTTCCTCAAAAATATCCTTTCTCTTGCTTTCCCCAGGACTCGCGTTCTGACTCTTGCGTGACCACTCAGCCAGGCCAGGTGGATTTCAGCCTGCTCTGGGCTTTGCCGTGTATTCCTGCAACCTGCCAACTCTCCTGGAAGAATTGGAAACCTGGCAGAATGTTTACATATGGATCTTGCTTGTAGAAAAGCCAGTTTCTAATTGAACTTATCCCCAGACATTCAAATGATGCCATCTCAAGCCTAAGAAAATCTGGAAAGCCTATACAGTAAATCATCTGTTAATCAAACCAGACTTCATAGGTTGGCTTTCAGCTTACTGGAGAGTTTCTAACTGTTTGAATCAGGAAAAGATCCAGATGCTGAGAGAAGGATATGAGATTCTTTAACCTAGACATCTGGCTGTGAATAGCAGATGCCGTTTTCCAAATCTAAGTGACATTTTCTAGCAAATACTAACATTCACCACTCAAATGTATTTTGTATTTTTTTTATAGGAATACCACAGAGGGAGCCTGTTTGATAAAAAGCCATAAACTCTTTGCATCTAGGCAGAAGTTTCTGTAAGACATCATGACTGCTTATATTCCCTTGAAAGTCACCCCACCTCCAGAATGGTAACTGAGGCCCATCAATCACTCCTTGTTCTCTTTATTAGAAGTCATAAGAACACTAACTAAACCAATTGGTAGAAGTCATTTTTCTACATTAAAAATATTCTGCCTAACAGCCCCAAAGTAAAAATTTCCTGCCTTTTTTTTTTTTTCTTTTACCTCTAAACATGTTAATAATAGAAGGGTCACAAAAAAAGAAAACTTGCACATCCTTTCTAAATCCCTTGCAAATAAGCTTAGATTGATTTTTTTTTTTTTTAGCGTCAAAAACTCAAATCTTTTCTGCTTCAATGGGACTCTTCAACAAACTGACATTCACAAAGAGTGATTTGCTGTGTCCTGAGAATTGTAAGTAGTTAAGTCAGTGAAGTGAGCCCATGTCCGTGTGGAAAACCACAACCAGTGACCAGAGGGCATTCAAACAGTGAACACACATTGACTGGAAGAGCTCAACCTTGGCTGCTCATTAGAATCCCTTGAGAAGCTTTGTAAAGTGCTGACTCTTGGGCTACACTTCAGACCAATTAGGAAGGAGCTGAGCATCACTGTTTTCGAGGCTGTCCCAGTGACCCCAAAAGGCAGCCTCAAAGGAACCGCTACCGCATACCAATGATGTTTTACCTCCAGGCACATCAGGGTTACTTAGGCATTTTGCTCCAAATGTACATGGATTCTAGAGAGCTGGGATTTAGAATTCTCTGCATGAGAAGTTCATTTGACAAAGGGCACAAGGAAGTTGGCACGATTTGCTTCTCACTGTTGGTAAGCAGGTGTGCGCCCTGCGATTGCTTTGAAGAACTGGGTGAGAACAGTTGGCGCCACCTGAACAAAGTTGTTTCCTCAAACCTGCTCGGTGATTACATTGTATTTCTCAACTAAAGAGAAGGCGGGACCTTAGAAGTACAATGGAAGAGGAAGCTTAGTAATTACCTGTTCCACCAGGTGCCAGGACACCTATGTAAGTAAGGGGGTGAATAAACACTGCCCACTCAGGAACTTGGCTTCCATATAAAACCCTGGGCTTCTCTAAACCAGTAATCATGGGACAATAGGAGGAAGCTGGGATTGTTTCTAATTGGGGAGAAAAATCACTCCCAACAGAAAGATACTCCCAGCCCAACTCTCTCTCTCTGTCTGTCTGTCTGTCTCTCTCTCTCTCTCTCTCTCACACACACACACACACACTCAAGACTGTTTACATCTGAAGAAACTGATATGCATAGGAGATGAAAATATTCTTTATAAAGGAACAGCTGTACTTAAAAATGATTAAAAAATGAAGGTCACAACTGAATTCCATTGTCTCTCTTCCTGAAGTAATCCAAATTATGATACGCTAATTGAGTAAAAAAAAATTGATCTTAACAAATGAACAAAGGAAGATTAATCCCCCCACCACCAGCAATGATTATGTGTTTTGGCCTCTGCTCTATATCTACCTGGTAGCTCTCAAAGTTATTATTCAGAAAGCACAGGTTAGCAGAAGTTTTGCGTGGCTGAAACTGGTAAACATCTGGGAATCCAGGTGCTCACCATTTAAATTTTCTGTTCCTTCATCAGATGAAACTGTCACATTATTTTGCCTAATGATACCATCATTATCTTATTCACTTGAGTGACAAAATGCCAGATTTGTGCTCATCAATTTTCTGCTGCATCTTTTCAAATCAAAGAGCTTTTACTTTTTAAATCTATCAAATTAGCATGGTGGGCTCAGGCAACAGAGAGTAAAATTTCAGTAGTGATATTCAAAAATTATATACTATCTCAGTCCATCACTGTAACTCATGCATTTAATTTAGTGCTGTCAAAATGTAGCCATTTAAGCTTGAATTGCTCTAAATTTAATTATGTGTATCAAGACAAATATTTAAGTGTGAGAAAATTTTCAACCACAAGACATGAAAAAGTAAAGATAATTTAGAGAGGAAGAATAAAAAGAAATATTCTATACCAATCTGCTAATCTATATAATTCTAGTTCCTGTGACTGAATTAAAATAATAACTTTGTTTTTCATGTATTTAACAATGATGTTTTATTTACAAACATATTAAAGCAAGTATAGTGAGTAGAAATCACATGAAAAATAGTTATAAGGGCTGAAAGTCTCTAATAAGTTAACAAATGTTTTGAGGAGAATGACTAAAAGAAAGTGAAAAGAAAAGCAAGATACCTTAATTGTTAGGCACCTTGGCTCTGAAATCAAATAACATGAGCTTAAATTATGGCTCACCCACTTCTTTGTGAAGGGGGAAAATTATTTGTCCATTCAAAGCCTTATTTCAGTGCTGCCGAACTCATATGTTTATTGTGAGAATAGAAGTAAACAACATGTGTGACTTACAGTAAGTGCTCAGTAGTGGTGATCTGTTATTATTAACAGGACAGATTATGATAGTTCTCTATATATCACATCTTATCTAATAAAGAGGGACTATGCAAAGTGACCATCACACCGTAACAAAATGGCTGCACCCACAGCGGAGGCAGGGATTCCGTAACACAAGATGGCTGCGCCCACAGTGGAGGCCGAATTCCATTAACAAGCCTTAATGAGCAATCAGCAGGGTCCTGAGGCTGTGCCCCCCACCTGGTGGGGGTTGACAGGGGACCTCAAGCCGCGCCTCCTGCCCTGGCCCAGGCCGGGGGACCTCAGGTCGTGCACCCTGCCCCATTGCCGGGCCAGGGGACCTGAGGTCGCACCCCCTGCCTGGCAGGGCTTGATGGGTGTGGGACCGGCTGGGTCTGGATCTAACCCAATGGGGGTGGGGCTGGCCGGGTCTGGGTCTCGTGTGATTTCGAGGAGCAGGTGGGTGGGCGGGGACTTGACTCTGGTTCCTGTGGTGTGCCCCAGACTTGGACAGGAGGAAGATTTTCATATACATTTTACTATTTTTCTTTCATCTCTGACACTTCTATTATAGAGAAAGGGCAAATAGCAATATTAAAATATTTCCTCTAATTAATTCCTTTTTAATGTGCATGAATTTTGTGCACCGGGTCATTAGTTACATTATATTAAACTAGAGGCCCAGTGCATGGATTCATGCGTCAGTGGGGTCCCTTGGCGTGGCCAGCGGGGATAGGGCTGAAACCAGCATCCAACATCCTCCAAGGGATGTCGTAGTGCGGGAAGTGGCAGGCGGCCAGGGAGGAGCTGCTTCTGTTCATCCCGGCCCTACTCACTCTGGTCAGCTGAGCAGCGCTCCCCCAGTGGAAGTGCACTGACCACCAGGGGGCAGCTCCTGCATTGAGTGTCTGCCCCTTGTGGTCAGTGTGCATCATAGCGACTGGTCGACCAGTGGATTAGGCTTTTATATATATACTAGAGGCCCGGTGCACGAAATTCATACACGGGGGTGTGTGTGTCCCTCAGCCCAGCCTGCACCCTCTCCAATCTGGGACCCCTTGAGGGATGTCCGACTGCCCGTTTAGGCCCGATCCAGGTAGGATTGGGCCTAAACGGGCAATTGGACATCCCTCCCACAATCCAGGACTGCTGGCTCCCAACTGCTCGCCTGCCTGCCTTCCTGATCGCCCCTAACCACTTCTGCCTGCCAGCCTGATCACCCCCTAACCACTCCCCTGCCAGCCTCATTGATGCCTAACTGTTCCCCTGCAAGCCTGTTTGCCTCTAACTGCCTGCCCCTGCAGGCCTGGTCACTCCTAACTGCCCTTCCCTGCAGGCCTGGTCCCCCCCTACTGCTCTCCCCTGCAGGCCTGGGTCCCTCCCAACTGTCCTTCCCTGCAGGCCCGGTCACCCCCAACATCCCTCCTCTGCCGGCCTGGTCACCCCTAACTGCCCTCCCCTGCTGGCCATCTTGTGGCAGCCATCTTGTATCCACATGGGGGCAGCCATCTTTGACTACATAGGGGCAGCCATCTTGTGTGTTGGAGTGATGGTCAATTTGCATATTACTCTTTTGTTAGCTAGGATAGAGGCCTGGTGCACGTGTGGGGGTGGGGGCCAGCTGGTTTGCCCTCAAGGGTGTCCCAGATCAGGGTGGGAGTTCCCTTGGGGTGTGGGGCGGCCTGGGCGAGGGGCCTGTGGTGGTTTGCAGGCCGGCCACGCCCCCTGGCGACCCAAGCGGAGGCCCTGGTATCTGGGATTTATTTATCTTCTATAATTGAAACTTTGTAGCCTTGAGTGGAGCCAAGCCTCCTGCTTGCTCTGTAGCTGCAACCATTTTTGTTGGGATTTATTTATCTTCTATAATTAAAACTTTGTAGCCTTGAGTGGAGACCAAGGCAGGCCAGGGCTGTGGGAGCTTGGCTTCCTCCATCGCTGGGGGCAACTCAAGCCTCCTGCTCTCTCCAGCTCCGTGGCTGCTGCCATTTTTGTTGGGATTTATTTATCTTCTATAATTGAAACTTTGTAGCCTTAAGTGGAGGCCTGGGCCAACCAGGGTGTGCGGAAAGCTTGGCTTCCTCCATTGCCGGGGAAACCCAACCCTCCTGCTCTCTCTGTGGCCACAGCCATCTTGGTTGGGTTAATTTGCATACTCACTCCTGATTGGATGGTGGGCGTGGCTTGTGGGTGTAGTGGAGTGATGGTTAATTTGCATATTACTCTTTTATTAGATAGGACTAGTAGCCCTACACATGAAGCCATGTGCCAGTAGCTCGCCAATAGCTCGCTGCCTCCCTCCAGTAGCTCTCCGCCCATTGCCTGCCCTCCTGTAGCTCCCCTGCCCTCCCCGCCCCCCCTCATAGCTTGCTGCCCTGCACCCTCCTGTAGCTCTCCACTGCCTGCTTGTAGCCAGTAGCTCGCTGCAGCCCTCCTGTAGCTCTCTGCCCACTGCCCCACCCTCCTGTAGCTCCCTCCGCCCCCTGCCCCCTCCTTATAGCTTGCTGCCCTGCCCCCTCCTGTAGCTCTCCGTTGCCCGCTTGTAGCTCGCTGCCCCACCCTCATGCTGATCCGTGATCCAGTCATTATGCGGTCGGTCGTTACGCTTCATGGCATAATGACCATTTGCATATTACATCTTTATTATATAGGATATAGGCAGAGGCCCAGTGAATGAAAATTAGTGTACTTGGGGGGGATCCCTCAGCCCGGCCTACACCCTCTCGCAGTCTGGGACCCCTCGGGGGATGTCCACCTGCCAGCTTAGGCCTGATCCCTGGGGGATCAGGCCTAAGCTGGCAGTCAGACATCCCTCTGGCAGCCCGGGAATCCTTGGGGGGTGTCCAACTAAGCCCTTAGTCAGACATCCTAGTGCTGTGGTGAAGGCAGGAGAGGCTCCCACCACCACCACTGTGCTGGCCAGCCATAAGCCAGCTTCTGGCTGAGCGGCGCTCCCCCTGTGCAAGTGCACTGACCACCAGGGGGCAGCTCCTGCATTGAGCATATTCCCCCTGGTGGTCAGTGTGCATCATAGTGACCGGTCCTTCTGCCATTAGGGTCAATTTGCATAATACCCTTTTATTATATAGGATGGTATATTATACTGCTAAGTTATAGAGTATTTTTATTTTCAATTATAGATTGGTACATGAGAGGAATGGCTAGACAAAGGGTATCTAGATTTCAGCTAGCATTTGAAAGATACCTTAATAATGTTCATGTGAATAAAACCAAGCTTGTAGGATGATAGTTTCCCATGATGAATTTATGACTAGTTGATTAACCCTTAGATAACTAGTTGACATCGATGAAATTGAAATCACTAAACTCAACTCCTTTAGCTCAACTAAAGCACCATCTAAACATGTACCCCATTATATGAATAGAAACCTTTTGGGACTCTGAGATGCTTCTCAGTCCTTCACTGCTCCTCACCCTCAGCTGTTAACTCAGAAGATTCCATCTGTTACACCATCTGAAACCTTTCCAATCTCTTCCTTCTTCCCCACTCCTCTCTCCTGCCACAGTGCTACATTTTCCTCCTCTATCTTGGTTCTCTGCCCTTCTCAAACTCTCCTGCCCGCTAATCTCTATAATCTGATTTAAGAGCTCTGCTACCTTCCTAACAGTTGCCTTCTCTGTCTTCTCTTCAGTTCATAGAAAGCCCCCATCTTTCCTCCCATTGCAGATGGCTGACAAAATCCTAGCATGAGAATTAATTAGTTAAAACCATATTTTGAGCACAGTTTTGTTGAAATCCCAAATTATTAATTTTCTGTTTCCTGGTTAAATGCAGTATATGCAGTTAAAGTGTCTGGCTTCACACAAATCTAGAAGCACAAGCCATGTATATGCAGAAGCTAATGATTCTTTAATTCTATATAAGTCAACATAGTGACCTGTACTATAACAGCATAAAAACGAATGTCATAGCTCTGGCTGGCATCCTGATCAAAGGCTTGTACCTGGGTTGCAGGTTCTATCCTCAGCCCTGGTAGGGGTGTGTTTGGGAGACAACCAATCAGTGTGTCTCTTACATATTGATGTTTCTATCTCTCTGTCTCTCCCCATTCCTTCCACTTTCTCTAAAAATCAATGGGGAAAAAAAAAATCCTCTGGTGAGGATTAACAAAAACAATAAAAACAAACAAACAAAAATGCCTTGGACTTTTGGTATGTATCCAAGAAGAGATCTCAAGCATGACAAAGGCTAAGATACGTGGTATGACAGTTAAAAGCATGGCTTGTGCCCTGACTGGTTTGGCTCAGTGGATAGAGCATCAGCCTGCAGACTGAAAGGTCCCAGGTTCAATTCTGGTCAAGGGCATGTACCTTGGTTGCAGGCACATTCCCAGTGGGAGGTGTGCTGGAGGCAGCTGATCGATGTTTCTCTCCCATCGATGTTTCTGACTCTCTATCCCTATCCCTTCCTCTCTGTAAAAAGTCAATAAAATATATTTTAAAAAATAAATAAAAGCATGGCTTGTGGGGTTAGACTGCCTTCATCAAATAGGTTCTCCGTGGGACTTTGGAGAAGTTATTTACTCTTTTTACTAGAGATTTCCTCAAAATATCCACATAAAATGCAGAGCATAGTCCCTCGTATGTTTTCATCATCCTAAGATGGGTCGTCTCAGTGATGATCTTGGTCTGTGGCTTTGGAAGTGTTTGTATGTGTGAATGTGTGTGGGTGTAGGTGTGTGTGCTTTAAGTTTTCCTTGGAGCTGTGATCTCCAGCACAATTCCAATGAATGGATGAAACAGAAGAGGGGACAGGTACTTTTAAAGGGGTAGGATGCACACACTGAAGGACTTATGAAATGTAATTACTACTGTGTTGGCTCCCTGAAGATTTCCATTCTTCACAAGTATTTATTCAGTTATTTAAAACTATTTTCACAAATATTTATTGAGTGTCTACTATGTCCACTGTTACAGGCACCAGGGAATGCAACGGTGAGCAAAACACGAAGTACCTTTCCTTGCTTACATCCTAGGGAAGGGAGATGGGCAATAAATAAACCAGTAAATATACAGTGTATGAGATGGTAACAGTATAATAGAGAAAAATAAAACAAGATGGAGGATATGAGAAGTGTGGAATTATTATTTTATTTTATGGAACCTGCTGCTTTCTTGCCTACCTGGCCTGTATTAGTTCCATTAGGGGAGCATATTTACATGCAGATAGCGGGCTCAGTACAATCAGCTGGCATGGGTCTAGGATAGGCTGGGGCTGCCAGCTGGGACACCCTGAAGAAAAAACAGTTCTTTGCATGAGGAAATGCTGAGAATATAGCAGTGAACGATTGTGCTCTGGAAGAGACCCTGAGGGTAATATCAACAGCATAGAGCTGGAAAGGAACCTCGAGCTAGAAGCTGAATGGTGTACTTCAGCATTTCCTAACACAAAGTAACATTTCCAGGTATGAATTTCTGAAAAGACAGAATTAAAGAACAGCAACGTTAAGTTGGCATTATTATGGACACTTAAGAATTGATAGCATTGATTAATTACGTAAAGGAAATCCTGGGATTTATGTAGAGTGATCCCATGAAGCCTCACTGACCAGTTTAACAGGAGGGAAGAGAGTGAGAGAGCAAAGAAGACATCTGTAGGAAGAGAATACCAAGCAGAGGGATTAGTAACTCCAAAGTCCCAGAGACAGGAACATCCAGATTGTTTTACAAGCAGCAAAAAGACACCTGGAAGAGATGAGGCCACGGAAGTGGGGAGTGGAAGGTGGGCAGAATACATAGGGTCATTAGAGCAATGTAAGGGCTTTGACTTTTATCTGCATGAAAGGGGGAAGCCAGTGGTGGGTTTTTGAGTGGAAAGAGTGACATGATCCAGTTGAGTACTAAAAGGGTCGCTCCAGGTACTCTGCATAGAATAGACTGAAGGAAGCTGGTAGTGGGGGCAAAGATGGAAGCAGAGAGCCCTATTAAGAAGTAATTAAGCCGAAACCGGTTTGGCTCAGTGGATAGAGCGTCAGCCTGCGGACTGAAAGGTCCCAGGTTCGATTCCGGTCAAGGGCATGTTCGTTGGTTGCGGGCACATCCCCAGTGGGAGGTGTGCAGGAGGCAGCTGATCGATGTGTCTCTCTCATCGATGTTTCTAGCTCTCTATCCCTCTCCCTTCCTCTCTGTAAAAAATCAATAAAATATATTTTTAAAAAAAGAAGTAATTAAAATGGATTAAAGACTTAAATGTAAGGCACAAAACCATAAAAGTCTTAGAAGAAAACAGGCTACAAAATATCAGACATCTCTAATAGCAATATTTTTTGCTGATAAATAAATAAACAAAAGGGACTACATCAAACTAAAAGGCTTCTGCACAACAAAAGAAACCATCGACAAAATAAAATGGGAATCCACTGTCTGGGAAAACATATTCGCCAATGATACATTTGATAAGGGGTTAATATTCAAAATTTATAGAGAACTTATAACTCAATACCAGGAAGACAAACAATCCAATTAAAAAATGGGCCCAGATCTGAACAGACACTTCTCCAAAGAGGACATACAGATGACCAATAGATATATAAAAATGTTCCACGTCACTAATCATAGAGAGATGCAAATTAAAATCACAATGAGGTATCGCCTCACACCTGACAAAATGGCTACCATCAATAAACAACAAATGCTGATGAGGATGTGGAGAAAAGGGGAACCTAGTTAGTACATTGTTGGTGGGAACACAGACTGGTGCAGCCACTATGAAAAACACTACGGAGTTTCCTCAAAAAATTAAAAAATGGAACTCCCATTTGACCCAGCGATCCCACTTCTGGGAATATATCCCACGAATCCCCCCAAAAAACAATTGGAAAGAATGTATGTACCTCTACGGTCATAGTAGTGTTGTTTACAGAAGCCAAGCTATAGAAACAGCCCAAGTGCTCATTGGTAGATGAGTGGATAAAAAAGCTGTAGTACATTTACACAATGGAATACTACATGGCTGTAATAAAGAAGGAAGTCTTACCTTTTGCAACAGCATGGATGGACCTGGAGATTATTATGCTAAGCAAAGTAAGCCAGTCAAAAAATGACAAATATGTGGAGTCTAATAAATGGATGATAAAAATAGAAACAGAGGCATAGATACATGGAACAGACAGACAGCTGTCAAAGGGGATTGGATAAAGGAAGGTGAAGGGATTCGCCAAAGAACATATATACATAACCCATGGACACTGACAACAGTGTGGTGATGGCCAGAGGGCAATGGGACTGGGTGGAGGTGAACAAAGCGGGGGAGAAACGGGGACATCTATAATAGTGTCAACAATAAAAATAAAATTATAAATGTGTACATGAATATGTAATACTTTCAACAATAAAAAATTATTAATAACCTCAAAAAATATGTACATGAAAAAAAAATAAGTAATTGCAATAATCCAGTCAGAGTTAAAGTAGGACCAGCATAAAGGCTATGGAAGTGGTGATATTCCGGATATAGTTCAAAGGTAAAGTGGTCAGGATTTACTGCTGGATCAGCTTATCACAGATGACAAAATGTTCTGTACATTAGTATGTTGTCTCATTTAACGCTCCCAACAAGGTGAGAGGCAGTTGTTGCACTTCCTAAAAGGGAGAATTGATGATCTGTGGTGTTAATGTGGTACAGGCATGTGATCTTGAACTTGGTCTTCTTATTCCCAGCTGCCTTTTCCTGTACAGGACCCTCTCCCCACCAGTTCTTTTAAGGCTCCTTTAAAAATATCCTACAACATCTATTTAACAAGCATCTTAGTTCAGTTCTTAGTGCCTTGTTATTTCACATCAATTCTATTACACCACGAAGGATTCCCCAGACTTACCCAATGGCTTCATAGTGTCCAGACGAGAAAATTCAAACTCCTTGAGCTGGTTCAGCAACTTCTTCTTTCTTCATCTGGTGATAGGCAGTTTCTTCAGCTTTGTCTCTGACTGGACTCCCCACCTCGACCCTGGTCCCCAAACCCCCAACACCACATACCTGCACCAAACACACACACACACACACACACGCGCGCGCACACACACACACACACACTCACACACATACACACACACTCACACACATACACACACACACACACGCACACTAGTTGATTATACTCATAAAACTACTTTAACCTTATTAGGTATAGTTTCCAGTTTAATATGGCCACTTCAGTGTATATTTTCTGATCTGGAAGAACAGAGAGCAAAATTTGTCAATGGACCAAAACAGAAAGTACGAATCAATCCTCTTGGAAAATAGTTATTAAAATCTCAGATATCACAAAGGCGTCCGTTTGGGTTTTTATCTTTGTCTTCTCAGCATAAAATAACTTTTGTATTTAAGATATTTCAGGAATAGGGCTGGTGGGGGAAAAGGATGTGACGGGGATATGGAGTCAGGGAGATTTTGAAGTAGGCAAGTTTATTTCCTTGAACAAAATTAGAATTTAAACAGCATGATGCTGATTTCCCCCCTCCCTCTAATGGTGAGGAATAAATGAAAATTAACAGCATCTTTACTGCAATCAAACATATAGTGATTCTAGCTTAGTACCTTATAAAAAGCAAGTTAATTTCTATCCCTGGGATAAACAGTCTCTTAAAGGCCTGTGAATGAAAATTCAAACGCTACCTTTGGCAATTTTGTTCACTTTAGGTTCTATTTGCTTTTGTGTAAAAGCAAGCACAGTATGGGAGGGGTAATTGTTTAGTCTCCAGACAACCTTTCGGCTCTCTCGGTGGCTCTCAGGCTGTGGTGCATCTGTGGAGAGAGACACAGAAAGCAGCTCTCATTCTGGATTTTGGCATGCAGGATGCCTTTCTCCAGGAGCTGTCATGGCACTAATATAAGGCAATTTGGCTGGATTGACTTCATCAGGAATTGAGCTGTAATGCATTTTAGTTTAGTATCTCCCTCCCTCCCACGGAGAGTGGGAGAGTGTCCCAGCTCCTAATCGTTATTACTTATGTGTACAACTCCCCGTTTTTTCATTTCCTCTCCTTGTAAAATGAGTCTGACTGGTTGGCTGAAGTTACAGAGAGGAAAAGCTATGCACAGACTTTCTGATCACTCAGCTCTCTACTGAAGACAATTAAATTGATTCTGTTACTCCAGTACTTTGTTTCACTGGCCTATGCATAAGTAGTCACTTCTGAAAAATGGCAAGTCCTACATTAGGATCAATCGGTGAAATGATTGCCAACGTTAGTGTTTCTATAATAATGATTTTTATTTTTAATTATTTTTAACTTTTTATATTTATTAACCTTTGCACTCGGATGTCGAGATTAAAATTAGTTTGAATGTATAATAATTTGAAATATAAAAAAATCCAAATAAATAAGTTTGTATGAAAAGAAACTCCAGTTTTTTATTCTACTGCCGCGCTTTGTAAAATCTGGGGTATTTACAAAATTAAATCCTGAGTAGAATAAAGGAATCGAGAAAAAAGCAAGCGAGTGCAAAGGGTTAAATTTGTTGGGGTGACATTGGTCAACTTGAACATACTAGTGTCCTGGTGCATGGATTCATGCACATTGAAAGGAAATTAATTAGAAGAAATACTTTAATATCGCTATTTGCCCTTTCCCTATAATAAAAGTGTCAACCAAATTCACAATCGACAATGACAGATCAAAACACACATGTGTGATTAGCACCAGCGAGAGCTTTATATGTATCATGCATGCACAAGTCAACTTAGCCTTTTATAAATATACTAGAGGCCCGGTGCACAAAATTCACGCACGGGGGGGGGTTGTCCCTCAGCCCAGCCTGCATCCTCTCCAGTCTGGGACCCTTCGAGGGATGTTCGACTGCCTGTTTACAGGGATCAGGCCATGGGGGTGTGGCCAGCCTGGGTGAGGGGCTGAGGGCTATTTTAAGGCTGGCCACACCCCCTTCAGGGTGGGGGTCCCTGCTGGGGTGTCTGGCCAGCCTGGGTAAGGGGCTGATGGCTATTTGCAGGCTGGCCACAGCCCCTTCAGGGTGGGGGTCCCTGCTGGGGTGCCTGGCCAGCCTGGGTGAGGGGCTGATGGCTGTTTGCAGGCTGGCCAAGCCCCCCAGCAGGGACCCTCACCCCATGGGGGTGTGGCCAGCCTAGGTGAGGGGCTGAGGGCTGTTTTCAGGTTGGCCACACCATCTTCAGGGTGGGGGTCCCCACTGGAGTGCCTGGCCAGCCTGGGTGAGGGGCTGATGGCTGTTTGCAGGCTGGCCACAACCTCCAGCAACCCAAGCTCCCAGCCCCTCCTCTTTTTCTTTTCTTTTTTTTTTTCCAGCGCCTCCTTGAGCAGAGGCCAGGGCCGGCTGGTAGAAGGTATCTGGGATTTATTTACCTTCTATAATTGAAACTTTGTAGCTTTGAGCGGAGGCCAGGGCCGGCCAGGGTGGGTGGGAAACTTGGCTTCCTCCATCGCTGGGGGGAACCCAAGCCTCCTGCTCACTACAGCTCCATGGCTGCCACCATCTTTGTTGGTTAATTTGCATACTCGCTCCTGATTGGCTGGTGGGTGTAGCGGAGTGATGGTCAATTTGCATGTTTCTCTTTTATTAGTGTAGATAGAATAAACTTGTTTAATTAGACCTGCTTTCTGATGTAGCTAAACTTTTTCCAGCCCAGTGAAGCACCCCAACTTCTCTTTCAGGTAATTGTACACAGCAGTAAATATCAACACGAAGCAGATTATTATTGTAGATCATGCAGGGAGAACAAAGGGTAAAATATTTAACTGTAGCAGTGCTTGACTATATTCTGCACAGTGAGAAAACCTGGAAGTCATTTTCAAGTTCCACCATTTCTTACTTCTTTTCAGTTGGGTCAAGTTTCTAAACTTTCTAAATCTCCATTTTCCAGCTAATAAAAGGAAAATAGGATTCTACTGAGTCTCCTATCTACCTACTCCAAGACTTCTGTGAGGATCAAATAAGAGGAGGCATGGGAAAACACTTCACAAACATTTGGTTAAACTGTAAAATGTTTGCACCTGGCTGTAGAGAGCATCTGGGAAGGCACATGAGATGATTGTCAGCTGAGTCCAGTGGCATTGGCAGAGCCACATCCTAGAAACATACCTTGCCAGAGGCAGGTATGTTGTCAGCCTGACCTTTAGCTCAGGCGCCAGGGGGTAGGTTTCATTATCTAAGGTCAGCCAGGCACCAGGAACGGACACAATTATCCAGGCTCAGCCTAGAGTGACAATTACAAAGAAGCCACAAGAATGAAGAATTGCAGCTTGATCTTTAACCATGATTTCACATAATTTCCTTTGTCTTAAACTCTAGTAAAACTTCCTGGTATCATGCTGTATATAATAAACACGCTGCACTAGCTCTGGGTCACTGTCTCTCCATCTGAGGACAACATCCCACCTGGCCCCAGCTTTACTTAAAGTCTTTGTGTCTGTCTCTTTTTCCCCTTTTCTCAATCTCCAGCCACCCCTACTCAGGACTCGTCTGCTCTCTAGCCGTGCTGGTCGCGGCCAAGAGAGAAAACTTATACCTGGCTATAAAGCAAGTTGGATTCCTGGGCTGAATAAACTCCAAGGAGGCTTGTCACTAGGGAGAGGAAGCCCGGTGTTGCTATGTGACGTCATTACCCAGTACCCACAGCGACCATTTCCGGGCTTGGCTGGGCTGTGGGCCACATTTTGCGCCATGGGGTCTTGGCAGCGTTGGCTGCGATTTGGTGGGGTGTCGCTCTGGGATGGTGGCAGGGCCTGTGTCCCACTTGCGGGGAAGCCAAATGTTGGTTTGTCGACGCCAGGTCTGTGATGCCGTTTATTTTTAAATGGCCAGTGCACATCATGACAGTTCCTGTGTTGAGCGTCTGGCCCCTGGTGGTCAGTGTGCATCATAGCTACTGGTCAGATCGATGGACACTTAGCCTTTTATATGTATAGATAGGTTTCAGGTGTGGGTTTCTATGTTACAAGATCTGCATATTTCACCGTGTGCCCACCACCCAAAGTCAAATCTTCTCCTGTCATCTTATATTAAGACCCCTTTAATCCTTCCCGACAACCCCTTCCCTCTGCCAATCACCACACTGCTGTTTGAGTTCATGAGTTTCAGTTTACTATCCCACCTATGAGTGAAATCATATAGTTCTTAGCTTTTTCTGACTCACTTATTTCACTTAGCATAATGTTCTCAAGGTCCATCCATGTTGTTGCTATTTCATCATTTCTTATGACTGAGTAGTATTCCATTGTGTATATGTGCCACATCTTCTTTATCCAGTCCTTTATCACAGGACACTTTGGTTGTTTCCATGTCTTAGCCATCATGAATGATGTTGCAATGAACATAGGGGTGCATATATCTTTGAGAATACATAATTTTGAGTTTTTGTGTGTGTTTATACCTAGGATAAGGATTGTTAGGTCACATGGTAGCTCTATTCTTAATTTTTGAGGAATCACCAGACTGCTTTTCATGGTGGTTGTATCAGTCTTCATTTCCACCAGCAGTGAATGAGGGTTCCCTTTTTTCCACAACCTTTCCAACGCTTGTTGTTGCTTGTCTTGTTGATAAATGGCCACTCTAACAGGTGTGAGGTAAAGTTTTGATTTGCATTTCCCTAATTGCCAGTGAGATTGAGCATCTTTTCATATATCTATTGGCTCTTTTTATGTCTTCTTGGGAGAGGTGTATTTTCAGGACCTCTGCCCACTTTTTGTTAGGTTGTTTGTTTGTTTGGTGTTGAGTTTTATGAGTTCTTTATATATTTTGGAAATTAAATCTTTGTAGGAGTAACTGTTTGCAAATATCTTCCATCTGGTTGGCTGCCTCTTTGTTTTGTTGTCAGTTTCTTTGCTGTGCAGATGCTTTTTATATAAAAATGATTTTTAAAGGAAAATGCAAGTGTGACCTTCTGGTAGAAATTCAATAAAGTACTAATTTCCAAATGTATAAAACAAATAGATTGCGGTTGCTATCATATACCGTATTTTCCAGCGTATAAGATGACTGGGCGTATAAGATTTTCCTGGGTTAAAAAGTTGTCTTATACGCCAGAAAATACGGTATTACTATAAATTCTTACTAGAATTTATAATTAAAAAGGCAGAGAGCTATTACTGTATTTTCTGGCATATAAGACGACTTTTTAACTCAGGAAAATCTTATATGCCCAGTCGTCTTATACGCCGGAAAATAAGGTAGTTATTGAATAAGAAGAAACTACTTCTTATTCTAGCAATTATTTGCTATAGATTTATTTATACCCATCTTACCTAATAATAGACAAACATGTAAATTGACCTTACCTCCACTACGCCCACAGCCAATTAGAGTGAGTATGCAAATTAGAAGGCCAAAGATGGTGGCCGCCCAGCTGCTCCAGGGGTGGAGTGGCCAGGCGGGGCAGGATGCCTGCTATGAGAGGGAGGGCGGGGGCGAAGGGATCTACAGGAGCAGAGTGCCCCAGCGAAGACAAGACTGCAGACTCCGGAGTCTGCAGCAAAGACGAAGATGGCAGACTCTGGCCAGAGCGAAGGCCTGGGTCCTGGGTGCTGGAGGAAAACTGGTGTTGGAAGCCAAGGGAAGGAAGGCCTATTGCATGAATCTCTTATGTTAATAATAATCTCATGAAAATGTAAGCATTCCTGGGGAGGGTAACAATGTTAGATTATTATGGACCACAGGAATTGGGGTAGATTAGGTTATTATTCAAAATATAGTATATGGACTTGGCATGTGACGTGCTTGAGATTCATGGTGGGCAGGATGTAACTCCATGCCTTTTGACTTTGAGCTCAGTGTGTGCTTTGCTTTGGCCAGAGGGATATTACTAGCAGACTTGAAATGTGATTGCATATTGGCCTTGATCTCTTCCATTTCTGCCATTGCCATACTTCCCCAGGAAGCTGTTGACCCTTCAGCCTGGGCCCCAGAATGACCTATGTGGAGAAGACCAGCAATGAAGTCTGATCTAGGCCAGCCAACCTTCAGCTGACCAGTATACATGTATCCATTGTTTTAAGTTCATATACTTTTGGGTGGTTGGTTATGCAGCAATAGCTAACTAATACAATCATAACTACTACTAATGGGACACTTATTGGTTAAAGGTGCTAAGCATGCATTATCTCATTTAATTCTTATCTCAAGCCTCTGGGTTCTGAAAGAGTTGGTTTCATGCTGGAGTAGTACATTGGGTTTAGGGAAGACTTCTTAATCCAATTGTGCAATGATGTAAAATGGATACTCAAGTGTTATGTTTTATTTTATTTATTTATTATTATTTTTTTGTAGTTCAAAGATTGCTTTTTTTAAATTTGAATTCTTTATTGTTTAAAGTATTACATATATCTCCTTTTCCCCCATTGACCTCTTCCTGGCCGCTCCCACTCTCCACCCCCAGCACATGCCCTCACCCTCAAGTATTATATTTTAAAGTAAACCTTGCTTCTATTGCCTAGCCATACAAGTCACGAATTGTTTATTCCAACACATCAGGGGTGAATATTTTATTGAATATTTATTGAATATTTTCATTTATTGATTTTTCTAACAATATTATTAAGTTCTCACTACCTTAGACATTACAATATACTATGCAGATCAAAGGAGTAAAGACTCCTGGACTTATGAAGGAGCATTGAAGTATCTAGGGGGTGGGGGTGGGGAGTGTAACATCTCCTTCTTCATTCCAAACTAAAGGAGAAACCTAGAGTATCCCACTGTATTTTCCCCGAGAGTGATTTAATAAATATTGTAATATGATATGGTATAAGAATGGAGTATGGCATTTTAAAAAGGGACAAAGAAGAATGAAAATGATTGTTTTAAGCATAGGAAATACATGGTGCCAGTTCTTTACTTTGATTTACTCATTTCATCCTCATAGCAATGACTGTAGGAGGTTGGCACTCTTATTACCCCTATTTTGCAGGTGAAAAAACTGAGACACAGGAGTTTAAGGAAACTGGTATCATCACCCAGCTAAGAAATGAAAGCACCAGGACTCCAACTGAGCCAGACTGACTCCAGAGTCCATGCTATGCCAAATCGTAAATTAATTAAATCCTAAGGAATAGTTTTGTTATCAGTGGGGTGCTTTCTGTGTCCATACCTGTTGCTGGTGGAGATGGGCTTTTTGGGGTACCATAAGGAAAAGAATTTCCTGAGGTCCCTGTGGGAGAATGAGTTATTTTAGAAAGCTTTAATTAACCCTCTGAGTTTCCAAGGTCCCATCTCCCCCTCTATAACACCATGGAAAAATTCCCATTTTTGTCTTCAGCAGGGCTAAAATCAAAGCCATTGCCCAGAGTTTCTACTCCATATTTCCACCATCTGGTTCAGCATCTGGCTAGGTTAGCTTGTGTTCCCAGCTGCAGTCCATTGTTTGTAGGTTCTACCCTCCTAGCCAATGACCTTTGTTCCCAATTTAGACTGACACACAAGCACCTTCACTGTGCATTCACACATTTCTTCTTTGTTGGACCCCTTCCCCCAGTGGCTGGCAGGGAATGGACCAATGGTTCCTAGGAGTGTGAAGTTGCAGCTTCCTGGTGAAGCTGCCCAGATGACCATGCTTATCATGTCTTGCCTCTCCTTTTGTCCTTTCCTATTATTAATATTAGCTAGCTGGTTACGAGGGTAACAGGACTATTGATACTTGTGAGAAACTTCCAGCATTCCCTAAGTGAACAAGAAATTCATCCCTCAACCCCTCACACATGTGAATTCAATGAATGAAATGCCTTGCCCTCTTTGCCAAACCCCTTCCTTAAGATTCAGCCCAGATGCAACACCTCTTGAAAACCTCCATGGTTTCTCCAGGCTGGATTAGGTCTATTTCTTCTATGCTCTAATAGCTCATTGTACTTATGTCATTACCTTCAATACCATGTGTCTTTGTGGTCGCTACAGAGAATCTATAATAATAAAAGCATAATATTCTAATTAGACCAGACGACCTTCCAGAGGAAGCTGGGGCTGCGAGGGAAGCCTGGGTCCCAGGTGCCAGAGGGAAGCCAGTGCCAGCAGCCAGGGGAAGAAAGGCCTACTCTTGCACGAATTTTGTGCATCAGGCCTCTAGTTTCTTAAAAGCCAGTTATGAGGATTATACATATAAGATACTATATTTAAGTGTACAATTAGTGATTACTATTTGGAAAGATTCCCTATTATTATCTCTCCAACTTGATTTTACAACACTCTGCATCATCTAACAAGCTTTCTTTAAACTGCTTTCTTTAAACTGGTCTTTTAGTCTGGGGGCCCTCAGAGCTCTGCTCCACCTCCAGGCCTTTCACAGGTAGCCTCCCTGCCAGAGTGCTCCCCTGCCCTGCTCTCTCTTTATCTGCCTTCTTCACCTTGCTCAGACTCCAGGTAAGCCTTGCTTATATTGTAGGCTCCATCTTGTTATCTTTCAGTGTAACCCTGTTTGTGTCTTGCATAATGTACCAGGGTAATCTGTTCAAATATTAATTTGCATTTCTTTTTGCTAGCATAGAAGAATCAGAATAATGAAAGCCATTGTGATATTGTGATTTGTAGCAAGAAATATATGCATATTTGGTCTTCACCCCGTTTTGGACATAGAGCTTCTAAAACATTCACATTTTCTAAGTGATGAGAGAGATAATGGTGTTTTTGTTATGTTAATGAGGTTATTTTTTGAACCAAACTTAAAGCTGAGGGCTGATTCCTGAGGAGTTACTCATGTGATTAGAGGGTTGGAATGTTCAGTCCCACCCCCCTGACTTAAAGTGAAGGTAGAAGGGCTGGAGATTGAGTTCAATCACCAATGGCAGATGATTTAATCAATTGTGCCTGTATAATGAAGCTCCACAAAAACCCCAAAAGACTGGGTTTGGAGAGCTTCTGGGTTGGTGAACATGTGAAGGTTATGGAAGAGTGGCATACCTGGAGGGGCATGGGAGCTCTGTGCTCCTTCCCACATACCTTGCCCGTGCATGTCTTCCATCTGGATGTTCATCTGTACCCTTTATCATATCTACTAGGATATATAAAAAAGACTAATATGCAGGGGGTCCCCTCGGGGGTTCGACCAGGAGACCGGGAGTTCGATCTCTCGCTATGATGTGCGCTGACCACTAGGGGGTGGCGCAGAATGAAGGAAGGCCCCAGCTGGCAGCTGGAAGGCCCCGATTGGTCCTAATTGCCAGCCAGGCCTAGGGACCCTACCCATGCACAAATTTCGTGCACTGGGCCTCTAGTCCTATTATAATAAACTGGTAAACATAAGTAAATGTTTCTCTCAGTTCTGTGAGCCGCTCTTGAAAATTAGTTGAGTCTAAGGCAGGATCATTGGAACTTCTGAACTATAGCTCTATAACCAGTTGATCAGAAGTATAGATAACAACTTGGGCTTGTGACTGCTGTCTGAAACGGGAAGAGGGCAGTCTTGTAAGACTGAACCTTTAACCTGTGGAATCTGATGCTGTCTCCAAGTAGATAGTGTCAGAATTGAGTTGAAGTGTAGGACAGCCAGCTGGTATCCAGAGAATTGCTTGTTTTTGGTTCTGTGCAAACCACCTCCTCACATATTGGAATTGGGGTACAGAACACCCTTTAGCTTTATTTTTCTCTCCCAGGTTTTTGGAAGGCCTACTTTCAAAGAGGAGATTATGCTGCATAGTGCAGATGGGAAAGCAGAAAGGCTCATGCCTTTGAAGTTGGGGGTTGGAGGATGGAAGAGAACATTTCCAAGCCCTGAAAAAGAAACCGAGAGGTGAGTCCTGTTCCACTTTCCTGGCAGCAATTCAGGGAAGGGTCAGAGTTCCAATGTGCAGGGCTCTGTATTGTGTCTATAGGAACACTGGTCCCTTAGAACTAGATTAATTGCCTGAGCTGAGTTCTAAGTTCAAGTGTGCAGCAAGATTCCTGCCCATCCAGGACTGTGTGGACACAAACAGTGACCTCAGCAATCCAATCCCAACCATGCTGGCCTGACAATTGTAGGTTCCTCTCCCATATTTCAGGCAATTTAAAAGCTTCCTTGGGGGTTTCTTTGTAATTGTAGGGAGGAGGGGGATGTGGCCCCTAAAATGACTGAGATTACATTTTCCAACCAGGCTGATAGGTTAGGGGTTTAGAGGTAGGTTTAATTTTGTTTTATAAAAACAAATTAATCTGACATTTTAGGCTCATTATAATTCACTCCTGCTATAATAGCACTTACCATGATTTGAAATTATATATTAACTGTTTTTATTCCCATATCCATTGTCTTACAGACTGTAAGTTCTATGAGGGCAAGAAGGTGCTCAGATAATTTTCTCAAATAAATATTGAATTAGTGAATTTTGCACATTATATGGTAAATACTAATTATTTACCTGACTCATTAGTGAAGTGTACTTACCAGAATGCAAGGTAGAAAGAAACATCAGGAATAAATATTCAAGGAAAGGTCAATAAGCTTTCTGCATTTTCTTTTCCTTTTTTATACTCACTTGAAGATATTTTTTATTTATTTTAGAGAGAGAGGGATGGAGAGAGAGAGAGAGAGAAACATGGATGTAAGAGAGAAACATTGATCTGTTGCCTCCCCTACGTGCCCTGACCAGGAATTGAACCTGCAACTTTTTTGTGTATGGGCCGACGCTCCAACCAACTGAGACACACTGGCTTAGGGACAAGGCTACACTTTTTAGTACTGTTGATTAGCAACAGAAATTTACTGAGAAAAAATCCACCAAATAACTTTTTCTAAAATATTCTTTAGATATGGAACAGTCATTCTGCTGGGTGGTCTGTGGTAAATGAGCAAAGGAATGAGGTGTTGGAAAGATAGAGGACAAGGACATGTGACAGGAATAGAAAAGAAAAAGAGGCCTTAGCTGGTTTGGTTCAGCGGATAGAACATCAGCCTGTAGACTGAAAGGTCCCCGGTTCGATTCCAGTCAAGGGTACAGGCCTGGGTTGTGGGCTCAATCCCTAGGAGGGGGCATGCAGGAGGCAGCTGATCAATGATTCTCTCTCATCATTGATATTTCTATCTCTCTCTCCCTTTCCCTTCCTCTCTGAAATCAATAAAAATATATTTAAAAAATAAAGAAAAACGGACAAGGGTAAAAGGGCAAACTAAGAAAAGAATGCTCAATAAATGCCTGAGGATGATTTCTGAGAAGTCCAAGAACATTCTAGAAGAACTGAGTGAGTAGACTCAGGGAATAAACACCACAAAGAGTATGCTCAAATCTCCAGGAGATTTGCCCACTGAGTCTTTACCCACCTTTACTCAGGAGGAGATGGCTCATCATCTACACCAAGACCCATACCAGTTGGTTCCCCTCCTGAGGATGTGGCACCAGCACCTCACTATGGTATATATATATGTTGCTAATGAAAATCATTGTCAATCCTAAATCATTGTTTTGATTATAAAATTCTAGATAATTGAATTAAAGATGAAATTTTCTCTTTCCTGCCTCTGCCATGTGATCTTCCTTTTCTATTCCTTTAGCATATTCATAGTCTTCTTATTAGATAACCTGATCCTCCATGAATCCAAAGGAGAGAGCCTGAAAACCAAGTGGGCAGTGAGCATGAAATAGCCCTACCTGCACTTTGGGGTCCCTGAACTGAACATGTCTTAGATACCTGAGCTATAACATCCCTGTTCCACAAGTAGCTATAAACAAGGGGGGTAGGTGTGGGGGCAGTAATGAAGGCTTCCCAGAAGGGGTGACATTTTAGCTCAATCCAGGAAGATGAAGTGGAAGTGGTCAGGAGTAAGATGGGAATGCGAATGGACTTGTGTTTAGGGGCTATTTGAAAGGGGTGAGGTCTAATCTCATTTTACTATATGCTTATCTAGACTTTACTGTATTTCATATTCTATATGAACAGTTGATTGTACAAAAGTACAGAAAAGGGTTTTCACTAACATCAATAAATCATGTATAAATAGGGAATTTATAATGTTCAAAATGGAAAGTTAGGAGAGGTGGGGTGACCATTTGGGTTGTTTATTTGTGTTTATTTACCCTGGATTTGTCAACTGGTTTGAATATCACCTGCCTGGATGTTCTGTGCTTTATAAGTCATTACAGCATTGAGGCAGTCAAGCGCTGAGGTTCCACCATGAGTACAGTGAGTTATGAGCTGTATCTCTAATGGTGAAGATGGCTTTGTGCAGAGTGGCCCTAAAACTAGCCATTATCCTTGTATGCTCTGTGTTTGGCCACAGTAGACCCCTGAAGAGAGGCTGTTGATGGAAAACCATAATTTCAACTCTAACGTAAGTAAAAACAACTCTAGAAGGTTTTCCATTAGTTACATCAGTAGTTTTATCTACACAGACAGGAAAAAAAATACCTTGTTATTAATAAGAAATATCTGAAAACACATTTTATTTTTGATGACAATCCTAAATACTGGTAGCAGATGTTGATCTATATCTGCAAGAAGTTAGTAAGAAAGCATGAGTCATTCATTTCTGGTCTCTTATTTCCTTGTAATGGGCCTGCAAACTCCCTCTTGCCCCAAAGAAAGCTTTAACTAGCCCCAAGGGCAGCACTGCTTCTGGGGAGGAAAATTACATTTGCCCCACACTTTAGCAGTGAAAGGAAGGACAGGAGTGGAGTTTGAGACAAAGGCTGCTACTCACTGGCTCTCTTTTTTCGTTGCTTTGATGTTTCTGAGTCTGCAGACAGGACAAAATGGGGATGTCCAGAGAGGAAGGGCATTTTTCAAAATTTACAAATTACTAGTTCAAATGAAATGGCCTTTTGGCACTCTCTGAAGTGAGCCATTGTAAAAGAAGAAAATCGTTTGTTTTCCTTTCACTTTTGGCATTGTAAATGAATATCCCTTTAGGAAAATTGTATATGGAGACTCACAGAATCCATTGCTTTATTCATTCAATGTGACAGGAATGAAAATGATTCTACAAAACACAAGGCAGTATGAGTTGGATTATATTTTGTATTGCTCATAGCCTAATTTTTTTTTCAATACCAGCCTGGTGGTATCTGTTAACAAATATTTATTAGGCTTCCATTGTGTTTTGTGTTTAAAGTAGCTGGATGAGGATGGGTTATAATAAAGACAGAACTAACAAGACTCTATTTAGTATCAGCGCATCTGATGTTTTTCTTCTACCTGGAAAGCACACATCAATGTGTTTTTTTCAGGACTGGCTTTTGCCACAAAGAAGACATTTATTCTAAAAAAAGACCACTCCTCCCCCGCAAAAAACCCCAGGAGGAATATAAAGATAAGATCTATATACATGGATGTTACCAGACAACGCATAGAAACTATTATGTCTGAATAATGGTAGGAATATGGACCTCCCAATATTGGTTAGGTAATTCACCTTTTGATTCTCCAGATACTTTGGCAAGGATTCACTTATAAATAAACACCCATGAACAATTACCCACAGCAAGAACACCAATGCATAAAAAACAGTTAACAATGGCTGATTTGAGACTTAATAACTTGGCATTGCCATTTATATTATATAATAAAATCATAGGCAATTATTCTGGGCAGCAGTTAAGTGGTTAGCTCTTTAAAATCAAGTTGGGGAAGGGAAGGCAGAGAGCTATTAAATTGAACTATGGAAAACCATTTCCCAAAGATTTTATTTCCCATGACCATACCTTCTGGTTTTCATAGAGCAGATAAAGTTTATGCCTGCTGTCCCAGTATAAGTGTTAGTGTATCCCCTTTAACTCCCCAAAGTATACCAATTTGGATAAAAAATTGCATCTACTCATGGGTCATTGTGACTATCATGAAGTGGTCTCAATTTGAGAAAGCTGGATCAATTCGCATTTCAACTGAGTTGTTTTATTGAGCAACTACTATAGAATCAGCCAATGATGATAATATCAGCCATGATTTCAGCAGGTAACATTTATTTTGTGCTTACTATGTTCTGGGTAATATACTAGGCACTTTATATGCATTAGCTCATTTAATGCAACAACCTTATAGGGTAAATACTCTTATTGTCATTATATAGACTTTTAAAAAAAAGAAATGGAGCCGAAACCGGTTTGGCTCAGTGGATAGAGCGTCGGCCTGCGGACTGAAAGGTCCCGGGTTCGATTCCGGTCAAGGGCATGTACATTGGTTGCGGGCACATCCCCAGTAGGGGGTGTGCAGGAGGCAGCTGGTCGATGTTTCTAGCTCTCTATCCCTCTCCCTTCCTCTCTGTAAAAAGTCAATAAATTAAAAAAAAAAAAAAAAAGAAATGGAAGTACAGAATAATAAGTCACTTGCCAAAGGTTGTACAGACAGTGTATGCTGACATTTTTATTCCAGAGCTGATTTTCTCAACTATTTCTGTTAGCAAGAAGCTTACTAATACAATACTTAGGTTAGGAAGTATGACATAAGCACATGAAATAGATAAAATGGAATAATTAATAAGAAACAAAATGAATTGTATTACCTATTTCCCAGTGCTTTGTCCACATCACTATACTTTCAAGTTTATGGATGGCCAGAAGTAAGGAGAGTACCAGCAAATCAATAAAAGCTGGATAAATGAACTTTCAAATCCATCAAGTGCCCAGAAGGGGTTGGTGAGAGCTGA
This sequence comes from Ia io, assembly GCA_025583905.1. Taxonomy (NCBI): domain Eukaryota; kingdom Metazoa; phylum Chordata; class Mammalia; order Chiroptera; family Vespertilionidae; genus Ia; species Ia io. The sequence continues at coordinate 15,153,760 of JAJQQW010000016.1, read as the reverse complement.
GCAAATATACATAGTATTCTGAACTGGGGACTAGGCCTGCCTGGATGATATATGATATATGATTTTACAATTCCACACCGGGCTAGAATGTAGGAGCAGACTAGGCTGGGGATGTATTATTAGGGAGTGGAATGCCAGAATAGCAAGAGTGATGTGTGTGAGATGCTGAGAACCGCATTGGAGGAGCCATCTGTGGAGTGACATGTCATCCAAACTAAGCAGGTGGAATTAATAAAGAGAAAAAAGATCAAAGGATTAAGAGGTTTAAAGACAGACTCGAAGAGTACCTATAGATGTTCAGATGTTAAGAAAACTAGGTTACGGAGTTAATGACAGCCCAAGTTGGGGAAGCATCAAATTCAGGATGCTGAGTGTTATGGACTTAATGTTCATGTCCCCCCAAATTCATCTGTTGAAGACCTATGTGATGGCTTTTATAGGTGGGGTACTTGTGATGCAATTAGGTCATAGTGGGGAACCCTCATGAATGGAATTAGTGCCCTTACAAGAAGAGACACAATAGAGAAGGTCCTTTCCTCCATCATGTGAGGACACAGCAAGAAGGTGGCCCTCTGCCCACTGGAAAGAGAGCTCTCACCAGAACCCTACAGGCCTGGCACCCAGATCTCAGACTTCCTAGAACTGAAAATAAATGTCTGTTGTTTAAGACACCAAGCTTTGCTATTCTGTTATAGCAGTCCAAGCTGACTTAGACACTGGGGACGTGTCTGCCGTGGTAGGATCCAGTGTTTAGCTGGGGTGGCAAATGGCTAATGTGGCATGGAGATGAGTAACTTCCTTCAGTATAGTTGAAGAAAGAATGCTTGCTTCCTAGATGTATTGCAGATTAAGTGAGGTTATATGTAAGTGTTTATTAGCACAGTCTCAGGCACATGCTATTGAGGAATGTGACACATGTTGATATCAGCGTGTTAGATTAGCATGGAACTTGGGGTTGCCAGGTAAGTAGGAAAAGGCAAAGAGGAAAAACCTAAATGAGTTGTTGAGGACATGTAGAGGACAAAAGTGGCTCTAGCAGGACGGGGCAGCAGAACAAGCAGAGGAGAGAAGATGGCGGCAGTAGCAATGATTGAGGAAGAATTTAAATAAGTGGCTGTTTGGAAGAGAGAGTAAAACCCTCCAAAAGCAGTCACAGAATCCTTTGGGAAGTTTGCTTCCTTCTTTTCTACTAGTTTTAGTTCCACCTTCTCAGAACTGCTCTAGGTAACATATTTACCCTTTTAAAGCCACATTTTATGCATGTTCAATTATACATTCTATTAGGTAAACAGTGGGAGCATTTGTAATAAGTTCAAAAAACAAATGAATGAAGTGACTTTTGTTCATTTATGTATATTCCTCATTGTTTTCTGATTTTTTTTTTTGATCATCCTCTACTCTGTTTAGCATGGAATGTGGTGAATGTTCTTAATTACCCTCGTCAAAATGATGAAAGAGTTTCATATCACAGGTGCTGATGGCAAACAAATCTGTGGCTTCAAAAAAGAAAGTTCCAGTCTGAAAACAAATGAATGTTTACAAAAGCAGAATAGATTTTGCAAGGGTACTACTCTCAAATTTATCGGGAGAACAGCACATGCCATGCTCTGTGGCCCAGGTTTAGGACATTTGGTGTGAGGAATGGCCTCCATTCTGATTTCAACAAGAACATTAATTGTTCCCCTCTTGTGTCTGGTGCTACAGCACAAACCCTCGCTTAATTAGATTTTGAAGGATTCAGAAAAGGGCCCACTCCTGATCTGAATTCTTTCCCTTGATGACATTGTTGGGTGTTATTTTAGCAGCCTGGAGGCAAAATCCATCAACCAATCTGCAAGTTTACACAGCATCCATACTATGCAGTTGGCTTTGTGTAAGGAGCCTACAATGGAAGTGAAGTGGCAAAACCTACACATCTATACTAATAAAAGGGTAATATGCAAATTGGTCACAACACCCTCACAGTAACAACTGAACAGCAGACTGCGTGGGGTGACCAGGCCGGCATGAGGGGGCAGTGAGGGGCGACCAGGCCAGCAGAGGGGGTGGTGAGGGGTGATCAGGCTGGCAGAGGGGGGCAGTGAGGGGCAACCAGGCTGACAGGGGGTCAGTTGGGGGCAATTAGGCCAGTGGGGGGGCAGTTGGGGGTGACCAGGCTGGCGGAGGGGGGCAGTGAGGAGCAACCAGGCCGACAGGGGGTCAGTTGGGGGCAACTAGGCCAGTGGGGGGGCAGTTGGGGGTGACCAGGCTGGTGGAGGGGCAGTTAGGGGCGACCAGGTTGGCAGGGAGGGGGCAGTTGGGGGCAATCAGGCTGGCAAGCAGAGGTGGTTAGGGGTGATCAGGCTGGCAGGGGGAGCAGTTAGGGGCAATCAGGCAGGCAGGCAGGTGAGCAGTTTGGAGCCAGCGGTCCCAGATTGTGAGAGCAGTGTCTGACTGCCGGTTTCAGCCAGACATCCCCCAAGGGGTCCCAGATTGGAGAGGGTGCAGGCTGGGCTGAGGGGACCCCCTTCCCTCATGCACGAATTTTATGCACCAGGCCTCTAGTATGAAATAATAAGAGAACAATGAAGTCTAAAATGCATGGAGCTGACTCTCAGTGAAATAGAAACTCAGAGAAAAGAGAGATCAGTGTGGACTCAACAGCCAACAATTTATTATTATCCATCACTATCATTACAACAACACAACTAGCATTTATTGAGCACTATCAAGTAAGTGCTTACCCTATGCCAAATACTATGCAAAGCACTTTGTGTGCCTTCTCTGATTTAATCCTCACAACAACCCTTTCCATTATTTCCACTTACAAATAGAAACAACACACTCTTATTAGTCCCATTTCATAAATGAGGATACTGAGTCTTAAAGTGGTTATGTAATTCAACCAAGGGCTCAGCAATACCAGAATCCATTGAATGCAAGGTTGTCTGACCCCAAACCAGTGCACACATTACCACACCATAGACTGCTGTGGTTTTGTAGAAGGATGAAGTACACGAAGTCAGACATTAAAAATATAGGTAGATTCAAAAAGACAAGGGGGGAGAGTGAGGGCATTTCAACAGGAGGAATATCAGATACACACACCCTGAGACAGGAAGGAGCATGGCATCTGTAAGCAGCAGTGGAAACGTGTATGTCCAGAGGACTCAAGTGTGGGTGGATCTGCTGTGCACAGCGCTGTGCTGGGAATCTGCCCAGACCACGGTGTGGAACTTGAAGCTGTATCAGACAGGCAACAGGTGGTGCCATTCAAGAAATTAGAATCATACTAAACAGCAAAAAGCTTACATCGAGCTAGATGGCCAAGAGGCTCAGGTACCTGAGTCAGAGTGACAGAACAAGACTAGGTAGGGTAGGTCATGCATTCATTCACACCCTCTATTCATTCACAGTGCTGTATCTGAGCACATTCCTTTCCTTAAGCACTTTGCAGCCTAGATAGGGGGTGACCTGAACTGGAGTTGTTAAATTATCTTAGAATTGGGAGAGGTTAGACCTTTGAAGGAAGACTTACACATTCTGAGTGGACGGAAGGTTCAGTCAGAGAAATAACTTCTTAATTTATTGATTTAATAACTATTTTTTGACATACAATATTATGTTAGTTTCAGGGGCATAATATAGTGATTAGACAATTATATAATTTACAGAGTGATCCTCCCTGATAAGTCTAGTACCCATCTAACACCATACATAGTTATTAAAATATTATTGACTGTATCCTTTGTGACTATTTTATAACTGGCAATTTGTACCTCTCTAATCCTTTTTACCTTTTTCACCTATCCCCTCAACTCCCTTCTCATCTGGTCACCATTAATTTGTTCTCTGTATCTATGAGTTTGTTTCTACATTTATTTTTGTTACTAGAGGCCCAGTGTATGAAATTAATGGGGGGGGGGGGTTCCCTCAACCCGGCTTGCATCCTCTCACAGTCTGGGAGCCCTTGCTCCTTACCACCCACCTGCTTGCTGCTCCTTATCGCTTGGCTGGCTGCTCCTTAGTGCCGAGGAGGTGGGAGAGGCTCCCGCCACTGCCACTGCACTCACCAGCCAGAGCCAGGCTTCTGGCTGAGCTCCCCACTGTGGGAGCGCACTGACCACCAGGGGGCAGCTCCTGTGTTGAGCATCTGCTGCCTGGTGGTCAGTGCTGGTCATAATGACCAGTTGTTCCACCGAGCGGTCTATTTGCATATTAGGCTTTTATTATATAGGTTTTAGATTCCACACATAAGTGAAAATGTATAGCATTTGTCTTTCTCTGTGTATTTTTTTAGCATAAATATTACTAGGTGTTGGGGGAAAATAGAAAGTCTTCATAAAACAGATGTGGGTAAAGGATAGGCAATAATAATATGAGCTTACAGACAAATATAGATAGAAAAAATTTAGTATGTATTTTGAGTTGGGGGAATGTCAGAAGAGTTGCGTGCAGGCAATAACTTTGAGAAACCAAGCCTTGAGGGGATGACTTGCAAAAAAATAAAAATAAATGGAAGGAAATAGCTGGAAGGTTTGGTTGTTGCAAACAGGAGCCATAAAAGATATAACAGTTAAAGAAAACAAGAAGTTAGATCATGATCCTCAAACCCAGAAGAAAAAAGAAAAGCAAATAGTAAGTGACTGGCAAAACATCTTCTCTGCAAGGTAGGTTCCTATAATAAATCAATGCCCCGTATATAAAGTTTAAAGAAGGGTACCAAAACCTAGACACTTTGTAGTTTGGTGTTGTATCAAAAAAAGGAGAGGGTGGAAGGAAGGAAGAAGGAAGAAAGGAAGTCATAGACCTTGGCTTGGGTTTTCAAGGCCTTTGTGCTTTGCAGAGGAACTGGGAAAATGAACAGCACTTGCAACTAAAATGTCTGAGCCTGAGAGTTTGATTTTTGGAAATCAGTCTCATGAAGGAAGAGAATCTCTTAAACCTGGGGGCAAGAAATAATAAATAATAAATAAGTGACGTGTTGCTGAAAATAATATAAAACTTTTGTAATCACCTTGCTGTGCCCACTGAATAAGAAATGTTAATATCAAGAACAACGGTTTTTAAATTTTAGTGTCCCAATTTTATGTTTAAAAATAAAGTTCTAGCCCTGGCCAGGTGGCTCAGTTGGTTAGAGAATCAAACCATTCAACCAAAAGGTTGTGGGTTCAGTTTTGGAGGGTCTGAAAAGTCAACACATTATTTTCTTTTTCCTCTCTTATTCTCCCACAAGTAGACAGTGGAGTTTTCCAGAGGCAACATGATATGGCAGTAGATTATAGGCAGAATCCAACAGTTTTGATTCTCTACAGAGATTTGCAATAAATGTAAAACAATGACACTATTCTCACATTTTTTTTTTTTGGAAAGTAAATTTATGTTTCTTAAATATGTTATTTACGTTAGCATATAGTAGGGTTATTATTTGTGGTTTTAAAGAAATCACTAAACATTCAGAAATTTTCTCAGTTTTCTTTCTAATCAGACATTAGAAAATAATTAGATCAAAAGGTAGAGGGATTCTGAGACTACTAGTAAATGTTTGAGAACTGCTGATAAAGCATTTTATACTTTTCAAATAATTTCACACTTATTATGTAACTAGAGGCCCGGTGCATGAAATTCGTGCACGGGGGGGGGGGTGTCCCTCAGCCCAGCCTGCACCCTCTCCAATCTGGGACCCCTCAAGGGATGTCCCACTGCCATGTAGGGCAATGGGACATCCCTCTCACAATCCAGGACTGCTGGCTCCCAACTGCTCACCTGCCTGCCTTCCTGATTGCCCCTAACCACTTTTTTTTTTTTTAATTGATTTTTTACAGAGAGGAAGAGAGAGGGATAGAGAGTTAGAAACATCGATGAGAGAGAAACATCAATGAGAGATAAACATCGATCAGCTGCCTCTTGCACACCCCCTACTGGGGATGTGCCCGCAACCAAGGTACATGCCCTTGACCGGAATCGAACCTGGGACCTTTCAGTCCACAGGCCGACGCTCTATCCACTGAGCCAAACCGGTTTTGGCACCCCTAACCACTTTTGCCTGCCAGCCTGATCACCCCCTAACCACTGCCCTGCCAGCCTGATTGATGTCTAACTGCTCCCCTGCCAGCCTGTTTGCCCCCAACTTCCCTCCTCTGCTGGCCTGGTCACCCTTAACTGCCCTCCCCTGCAGGCTTGATTGCCCCCAACTGCCCTCCCTTGCAGGCCTGGTCCCTCCCAAATGCCCTCCCCTGCTGGCCATCTTGTGGTGGCCATCTTGTGTCCAAATGGAGGCCGGATCGTTGACCACATGGGGGCAGCTATCTTGATCTTGTGTGTTGGAGTGATGGTTAATCTGCATATTACTCTTTTATTAGATAGGATAGAGGCCTGGTGCATGGGTGGGGGCCAGCTGGTTTGCCCTGAAGGGTGTCCCGGATCAGGGTGGGGGTTCCCTTGGGGCGTGGGGCAGCCTGGGCGAGGGGCCTGTGATAGTTTGCAGGCCCGCCACACTCCTGGCGACCCCAGCAGAGGCCCTGATATCTGGGGTTTATTTATCTTCTACAATTGAAACTTTGTAGCCTGGAGCAAAGCCAAGCCTTCTGCTCGCTCCATGGCTGCTGCCATTTCTGTTTGGATTTGTTGACCTTCTATAATTGAAACTTTGTAGCCTTAAGTGGAGGCCTGGGCCAGCCAGGGCAGGTTGAAAGCTTGGCTTCCTCGGTCACCAGGGGCAACCCTAGCCTGCTCTCTTCAGCTCCGTGGCTGCTGCCATTTTTCTTGGGATTTATCTTCTATAATTGAAACTTTGTATTCTTGAGTGGAGGCCTGGGCCCACCAGGGTGTGCGGAAAGCTTGGCTTTCTCTATTGCCAGGGAAACCCAAGCCTCCCTCCTGCTCTCTGTGGTGGCAGCCATCTTGGTTGGGGTTAATTTGCATACTCGCCCTGTTGGCTGGTGGGCGTGGCTGGTGGGCGTGGCTTGTGGGTATAGCAGAGGTATGGTCAATTTGCAATTACTCTTTTATTAGGTAGGATTTTGACTTTTACCTTCTCTAAAATTAAGATGTGATTCACATACTATAATGTTCATTTTTAAAGTATACAGTTCAGGTGATTTTATTATATTCACAAAGTTATGCATCCATCACCACTGTCTAATTCCAGAATATTTCATAATTTAAAAAGAAACCCCCTGCCTTATTCTTCCCTTTCCCTAGCCCCTGGCAACCACTGACTACTTCCTGTCTCTGTAGAATTAGCTATCCAGAACATTCCTTTAAATGGAACATGAAATGTGTGGCCTTTTGTGTCTGGCTTCTTTTACTTCGCACAATGTTTGCAAAGCTTATCTATATTGTAGCATGAATTAGTATTTCATCTTTTATGACTGAACTAGAAGCCCGGTGCACGAAATTCGTGCATGGAGGGGGGTTGTCCCTCAGCCCAGCCTGTACCCTCTCCAATCTGGGACTCCTGGAGGGATGTCCGACTGCCCGTTTAGGCCCGATCCTCTAGGATCGGGCCTAAACGGGCAGTCGGACATCCCTCTCACAATCCAGGACTGCTGACTCCCAACTGCTTGCCTGCCTGCCTTCCTGATTGCCCCTAACCACTTCTGCCTGCCAGCCTGATCACCCCCTAACCATTCCACTGCCGGCCTGGTTGATGCTGAACTGCTCCCCTGCCAGCCTGTTTGCCCCCAACTTCCCTCCTCTGCTGGCCTGGTCACCCCTAACTGCCCTCTCCTGCAGGGTTGATCACCTCCAACTTCCCTCCCTTGCAAGCCTGGTCCCTCTCAACTGCCCTCCCTTGCAGGCCTGGTCCCTCACAACTGCCCTCTCCTGCTGGCCATCTTGTGGTGGCCATCTTGTGTCCACATGGGGGCAGGATCTTTGACCACATGGGGGCAGACATATTGTGTGTTGGATTGATGGTCAATCTGCATTATTACTCTTTTATTAGATAGGATGACATTCCATTGCATGGTTATACCACATTTTGTTTATCCATTCACCATTTGATGGACATTTGGGTTGTTTTCAATTTTCAAAGCTATTATGAGAAAGCTTCAATGAGCACTTAGGGCAAGTTTTTGAGTGCAGCCATGTTTTCATTTCTCTTGGTTATATACCTAAAAGTAGAATTTCTGGGTCATATGGTAGCTGTATGTTTAACTTTTAAGGAATTCCAAACTGTTTTCAAAGTGCCTGCACAATTTTATATTTTCACCAACCATGGATGAGGGTTCAATTTCTGTATATCCTTCCCAACATTTGTTGTCGAAAACACCATCCTAGTGAATATGAAGCAGTATTTCATTGTGGTTTTTAAAAAATACATTTTAAAAATGTATTTCAGAGAGGGAGAGAGAGTTAGAAACATTAATGAAGAGAAAGAATCATTGATCAATGCCTCCTGTATGCCCCCACTGGGGATGGAGCCTGCAACCCAGGCATGTGCCCTGACTGGGAATTGGACTGTGACTTTCTGGTTCATAGGTCTATGCTCAGCCACTGAGCAACACTGGCCTGGCTCATTGTGGTTTGAATTTATATTTTCTTGTTGTCCAATGACCTGTACATATGCATATTGGTTATTGGTCATTTGTATATCTTCTTTTCTTCTTCTTCTTCTTTTTTTTTTCACCTGATGATATTTTTCCATTGATTTTTTTCTTTTTTTAGAGAGAGTGGAAGGGAGGAGGAGAGGAAAGAGAGAGAGAGAGAGAGAGAGAGAGAGAGAGAGAGAGAGAAACATCGATGTGAGAGAGATACATTGATTTATTGCCTCATGCACGTGCCCTGACCAGGGTCGAAGATAGAGCCTGTAACCCAAAGTTACCCCTGACCGGAATTGAACCTGGGACCCTTCAGTCCCCAGGCTGACACTCTATCCACTGAGCCAAATCAGCTAGGGCTGTATATCTTCTTTACAGAGATATCTAGTCAAATCCTTCGCCCACTTAAAATAAATTTTCTTATTTGTTATTTTATTTTTGTAATATATTTTTTATATATTCTAGATATTTGACCCTTACAAATACATGATTTGCAAATATTTCTCCCATTACATGGGTTACCTTTTCATTTTTTTAAAAAGAGTTTGCACCCTTTATTTATTTAAAAATATTTTTAAATTGATTTCAGAGAGGAAGGGAGCGGGAGAGAGAGATAGAAACATTAATGATGAGTGAGAATCATTGATTGGCTGCCTTCTACATGTGCCCTACTGGGGATCAAGCCTTCAACTTGGGCATGCGCCCTGACTGGGAATCAAACCATGACCTTCTGGTTTACTTTCTTGATAGTGAACTTTGAAGCACAAACATTTTTAATTTTGATGAAGTTCTATTTGTCCATTTTTTTTTTTATTGTTCATGTTTTTGGTGTCATAGCTAAAAATTCTAATGCCAAATCCAGAGTCACAAATTTAAACCTATGCTTTTTCTAGAGTTTTATAGTTTTAGATCTTACACTTAGTCTTTTGATCCATTTTGAGTTAATATTTATATGCAGTGTGAGGTTGGGTCCAATTTCATCTTTTTTGCATGTGGATATCCAGTTGTCCCAGCACTACTTGTTGGCAAGATTCTTCATTTCCTCTGTGAATTGTCTTTTCACCCTCATCAGCGTTGTTTTACTTTTGCCCTATTTTTCTTTGCTTCCAAGTTAATCTTGACTAATTGTGCCTTTCACCCAAGTTCAAAGTGCATTTTCCTAGACAAAACAGAGCCTGCCAGGTAATTAGTGAAAACATTTGGCAAAGAAGTCAATTCTGAGAAGTTTATGTTCATGAAGGCATCTCCCTTGCTGAGTGATCACAGCAAGCTCCTGGGTCTATGAGAGGGAGAATGACTTCTGTGCAAAATCATCTTAAAGTTTCCTTTATGTTATGGAGATCAGATTTCTCGAGGTCCCGTATGGCAGTATGGCAAATCTCTTGACTGTTTGATTGAATTGACTTTGAATAATTTTTTTTATATTTTTATTAGTACTTTTTTATTTTTAAGAGAAACATATCATCGAAGACTAGAAATCTCTAGATTTCTCAGGAATTTTTAAGAATTCTACATTTATTGCAAGGCAAATTTTAATCTATGTACTGAAAATAAATACTTTGAATAGAAGTAAGACCTGGAAGTACAGAATCTAAGTGCTGAAAGAGATGTGAGATTATACAAAAAAAATCCTTGATTTTTAAAGGGAAAATAGGGACACCTACAAAGATAAATTTATTTATCTAGGGAATGCCCATGTCAACAAGCAGTGATTGAAGATGGTAGGAGGCTGTAGCCAAGGTCTTGAAAAAATTGAAGGATAGAAGAAACTTTCAAACTTGTAGTAACTATGCAGGTACAATACATACAGGGTGAGGCCAAAGTAGATCTACAGTTGTATGGAAAAATAATACAATAATTAAAAAATAATAATACAAGGATAAACTCTTTTTCACATATTTAAATAATCTATCTAGTAAACAACTGGAGAGCTTCTCCGGGTATGAAAAGTTGACCTGTGATCTAGCATGATACATTAGCTAAGCCAACAGGAATTAGGTTAAGATGAAAAGAATTACCATGAAGGCATTCAGACTAAGAATGTATCACAATAAGAGATAAAAATCAAGCAGTAGCCTTTTATTGTGGGGTGGGGAATAGCAAACAGCTGTCTTGAATGTTTTAGAAATGGAGAGAACCTTGAAGATGAGAAAGATTAAACTGGCCATTGAAAGATGAATTTTATACATGACCAAAACTTAGAATAATGCTCTAAGTAAATGGAAACCAGGTGCAAAGACTTGAAGAGTTAAGAGAAATAGGCTTTTGTGTGTGTGTGCACGCATGTGGGTGATACTGAAGATAATTTGTTGGGGGGACTGCTTTATAGAAAAACATGAAATGTACCCTAGACAGTTTGGCTGAGTGAATAGAGTGTCAGACTGCAGACTGAAGGGTCCCAGGTTCGATTCTGGTTAAGGGGGCACGTGCCTGGATTGCAGGCTTCATCCCCAGTAGGGGACGTGCAGGAGGCAGCCAATCAATGATTCTCTCTCATCATTGATGTTTCTCTCTCTCTCTCCCCTCTCCCTTCCCCTCTGAAATCAATAAAAAAAAGAAGAAGAAATGTGAAGCAGGGCAGTGCAAAAAGATGAGGCTGAGTATATAGGTTAACACTATAGTCTGCAGGGCCTTTAAAATTATATATGACTATTGGGAAATTTTTTCCCAGAGTAGAGGGCCTTCAATATGATATGCCCAAATATCATATGGTCAGATTCATTTGGGACTATTTCTCTGGTAGCATTGTAAAAGATGCTTCACTGAGATAGGTGTCAGGAGTGGAGACAGAGACCAGATAGGAGGCCAGTAACAGTAATAGATGGTGAGAGCCTGAACAAAAAGTACTGGTCATGAAGAGGGGGAGACAAGGAGATTTGAGAGCATTACAAACAGTAAAATGAAGAGGCCTCAATGATGAATGGATTGAGGGGTGGGAATGAGAAGACAAAGTCATTATAAAGCTCAGATCTCTGGTTGATGAGCACTGAGAGCCTTATTGATGTCACAACAGGGTGAACATATATTCTAGTTTGCTTGGGACCCTCCTAATTTTAAGCCTGAAACTCCCATGTCTCAGAAAACTCTCAGTCCCTGGGGAAACTGGTACGGTTTGTCACCCATGCCACGAGCCTGATATGCTGACCCCTTAGGTCACCACCACCAGGCACCTCCGTGGCCATTAAGCTGCCACCCCATCCCCCAATCTCTGCCAAGTTTCCTAACTTAATGCCTGTTCACCCCAGTCTTAGTTCCTGGTCTAAGAACTAATTTCTCAGCGGGGCAGGACAGCTGCATGGACCGAAGTGCAATTAGCCAAGTGGCTCTGTGGACCCCTCCTCCCAGTGGCTGCACCTTGCTTCCCACTTT